>BQKN01000084.1:140774-175348 GCA_022839385.1 Asparagus kiusianus
ATATATTTATGGTAGGCTAAATATCATAATAAAACTCCCTTAACTTTGCATGATTGTCAGAAAATTCCTTGACTTTGAAAACATCGGAAAGCCCCCCTTAAATTTAGGGAATGGAAAATATTTCTCATCCGCGTCTGGAGATTTCAATTTGTACTACAAATATATTTACGGTAGGCTAAATATCATAATAAAACTCCCTTAATTTTGCATAATTGTCAGAAAATTCCTTGACTTTGAAAATATCAGAAAACCCCTCTTAAATTTAGGGATTATCAGAAAATTACTTTTAACCTGAAATTTTATGGGAAAACCAACCCCCCAAATTAGGGGGGTTTTCTGATAAAATCTCAAAGTTAAATCGGGTTTTCTAATAAGGAATCAAATTTAGGGATTTTATCAGATAATTTTTTCTTTCTTTCTTTTTATTAAGGAATCAAAGATAAAAATTTTGGTTTCTTTGATTGTTTCTGGTGTTATCTTGTTGCTCATTAGTCACAGTTAATGGAGAATGAAGAAATGAACAGACGTATATGGGAGTTAATTATTAATGGATAATTGGTGGACAATTAATGGGAATGGCCATTGTTTGGTGGGTTTATTTTCTATTTTATTGTCTGTGGGTCCGCGTACCAAACCTACTAAGTTTCCCTTTATTTTTTTGGGTAAATTTACAAATGCTTGGCCATTTTAATGTAACCCGTTAACAATTTAATTCCACAAAATCTCCTTTTTAACTTTGAGGGGGTTTTATGCATAGTCACCTTGAACTTCTTCTACTCCATAAAATTTCTTGAAGATTTTTTATTTTAATCATCCAAATTAACACCATCAAATCTAATAGTAGCATGTCAAGTTACACGAACCAAAAAGGAAGAAAATATCCTCAACCCCCTCAAATTCAGCTTTTTATTATTTCTGTTATTTTATTAAACTTTGAGGACTAAAATTAATACATATAATTAATTATAATACATATAATTAATTATAATAATATATTTTATGAATAAAATAAAAATATAAAATTAAATGCTAAATTAAATTAAAATATTACTTTCATAAATTCAACTAAAGATTACATTTAATATCACAAAAGAAAACATCACACTTGCAAGCAAAAAAATAAAAATAAAAGGCATTACATTTAACATAAAATAAAACACAAAGACACAGTCCATATTGCTAAAATTCTAAGTCTCCGAATTAGTATATTCATCCCACAAAGAATTTTTCACTTCAGCCCATTTAAGTTTTATATTACTGAAATCGACCCTTTTTTTTATTTACCAAAACCGACCCGATTTCTTGATTAGCTGCTTAATCACCTTCCTAATTAGTTGGGGTTGGCAACCCCGACTATTTAGGAGGGTGTTAAACCCTAATTAGAAGCCTTAAACCTTAAAAATTAATGTCTTAAATAGTCGGGGTTGACAACTCCGACTAATTAGGAAGGTGATTAAGCTGCTAATCACGAAATCGGGTCGGTTTTGGTAAATAAAAAAAAGGGCCGATTTCAATAATAAAAAATTGGAATGGGGCTAAAGTGAAAAATTGTTCTCCCACAAATGATCAATTAATGCATCTCGAAGTGCAATATGAGCTTCTTTATTCTTGATTTGTCGATGACGAGCCAGAAATCCTTCAAACCGAGCATTTTCATCTACAACCATCTCTACGTCCGGAACTGGCGTTTCCTTCTAATTTTCAATTGTAGCATTAAGATCACGTTCATCCTCAATTATCATATTGTGCATAATAATGCACGCAGTCATTATATCATGTAATATTTCTTTTTTCCAAAAACGAGCTGGTCCTGACACAATTGCAAATCGAGATTGGAGTACTCCGAATGCACGTTCTACATCTTTTCTGCATCCTTCTTGCTTCATTGCAAACAACTTTTTTTTGGACCACGTGGATCATGAATTATTTGTACAAGAGTAGACCATTTTGGATATATACCATCAGCTAAATAGTAACCCATGTTATGATGTTTACCTTGAATGACATAATGAGCAGGAGGAGCAATACCTTCAGCGAGTTTTGCAAAAAGATGAGATGCCTCTAAGACATTAATGTCATTATTAGAACCTGGCAAACCAAAATATGCATGACATATCCAAAGATCATAATCAGCTACGGCCTCCAGAATAATAGTTGGGGATCCACTACGACCTGCGTATTGGCTCACCCAAGCCGTTAGACAATTTTTCCATTTCCAATGCATGCAATCTAGACTGCCCAACATTCCTGGAAAACCTCGTTGTTTAGCAATATGTAGTAGTCTGGCAATGTCATTAACGTTAGGCAATCTCAGATATTGTTCTGCAAAAACCTTTACAACAGCACGACAAAATCTCTTAAAACTTTCGATTGCTGTCGACTCTCCTATTTTAATGTATTCATCAGTTGCATCCGTTGGTAGACCATATGCCAACATTCGGAACACAGCTGTAATTTTTTGAAGCGTAGACAATCCAAGTCTACCGACTCCATCCCTTTGCTGTATAAAGTAAGTGTCGTGAGCTTTTATGGCGTTAACAATGCGAAGGAATAAATCTCGAGACATTCGAAATCATCGGCGGAACATCGAATCATTATATCGCGGATTCTCAGAGAAGTAGTCATTGAACAGATTACGATCAACATTTTCTCGATCACGGTTGATCACTATATGACCAGGAATTGAGCCTCCACGGATTACTTGGTTGTTTTGTTGATTGATATAGTAAGCCATGAGAAGGTTGTTGTTGTTCCTGATGTGAAACACCGCTTCCCTTTCTGCATCAATTGCTTCAATATCATCTATCAATTGTTCATCTTCAATTTCATTATCAAAAAATGATGATGACAAATTAGAAGGATCTCTATTGTTAAAATTCATTTTTGAAAATAGAGGTTTATGATTTTAGCAAACTCATCAATATGAGCTTTTATAATAGATGGAGATGATAAACTATCAGCATTGAAAGTTGAAATGTTGTCATGAAGAGTTATCATGAAGTGCTAGAAGTTGATATGTTGTCATTGATGTGTCTTTTCTTTGAAATGTAGTCATGAAGTGTTTGAAGTTGATATGTTGTCATTGATGTGTCTTTTCTTTGAAATGTAGTCATGAAGTGTTTGAAGTTGATATGTTGTCATTGATGTGTCTTTTCTTTGAAATATTGTCATGAAGTGTTTGAAGTTGATATGTTGTCATTAAGGTGTCTTTTCTTTGAAATGTTGTTATGAAGTGTTTGAAGTTGATATGTTATCATTGATGTGTCTTTTCTTTGAAATGTTGTCACTTTCATTTTTCATCTATAAATAACATATCATACTTCAAGAAACATACATCTTCTTCATTTGTGTTATAGATGGCTTTAAATCAACGAAATTCTTCATACACAAATGCTGAAGACTCACACCTCTGCCATGTATATCTTGACATTTCCCAAAATCCGATCATAGGTATAAACCAATCTAAGGATCAATTTTGGTCTCGAGTTGAGAGTGATTATCATAGCTCGATGCCTGCTTTTATCACTCAAGTTCGACCCAGAAGATCTTTGCAATGTCGAATGCAAACTCTCCTAACTGCAATTGGCAAGATGAGGGGATGTGTAAGACAGGTTGAAAATTTAAATCCAAGCGGTGCTTCTGAACAAGATATTGTAAGTGTTATTTGTTACAAATATTTTTGAGATTTAATTTATGATTGAATTTTAATTTTATATATTTATATCATTTTGCAGTTCAATCGGGCTAAAGTGTTGTTTGCTCAGGATAAGAATTATAAGAAGGGATTCAAATTCGATCATGTATGGCCCATCTTGAAAGATATCGAAAAATTTGCAGATGTTAATGCTGGAATTCAAGTGGGACGTATGCAACATGGTAACTTTGCATCATCACAATCAGAGTACTCTCCCACTTCAGACTCTCCCACACCAGCATCTCCTGGACTGGCTTCATTCGATTTTAATATGAATGATAATGATTTTGGTGATACTTCAACTGAAAGACCTATAGGGGTACGGAAAGCAAAATTTAAAAAGAGAAATGATGAAGAAAGTTCTAAGTTTACGGAGTATATGAAAGAAGAGAATCAAAAAATTGTTGCAATTATGGAAAAAAATGCTGATAGGCAACTAAATTATGAAATCCAAATGTTACGAGCTCAAACTGCGGCCAAAAAAGTGGACGTGGAAGAATTACGAGAAGAAAATTTAATTTTACTGAAAGATTTGACACAAGTAACTGATCCAAAACTACATGAGTTTCTTGTACAAGAACAATCAAGAATTATGCATAAAAGAACTAAACAAGGTGAAGGATCTCAAAATACCGATTCTGGTACTTTTGCCGAATATTTCGAGCATCTTCGTCCTTCTGATGATAATTTCCCAGAATACTAAAATGTTGTTTTAGTTTATGTTCAATGTTCTATTTTCTTTTAATTTTAATGTATTGCAATTAGTGTTAATTTCCAATGTTGTTTTAGTTTATGTTCAATGTTCTATTTGGTTCTAGTATTATGAAATTTTAAGTGTTTGGATTAAACTATCTATTTTTTCCATTGTTGAATTTTATTTTAATAATTATTTTATAATCTAATTTTATTATAATAGTTCATATCAAAATAATTAAAAAAATAAAAGCTACAATGAAATATTTTGATCATGAATAAAAAGAGAAACATTAAAAACCATCAACAAAATGATAAACTCTATGCTAAAAAAAGGTTAAAATTAGAAAAAAAAGCCACTGCGTCAAAGCTACAGTGCTGCGCCAAATCTGGCGCAGCACTGTAGCTCTCCCCCAAAATGGCGCCGAGGATGTCGTTCGGTTGGAGGATGATTTGCGTTATTTTTTGCGTCAATTTGGCAGTTTAGCTACCGGTTGGAGATGACCTAAGGGGCATTTTGCCTTTTTTTCATTACGTGCTTTGCACATGACAAGCTAGATTTGAAGGTGCTCTTTCAAGGGGTCAATGCTAAACTTAAGGGGAGTTTCATGAAATTTTATTCTTTTCCCCCTACTTTAGGACCGGCAAAGCTTAGGAGTGGGCTGTGCGCTAGGTTGACCCGTGGGCTGGCATCCTAAATTGCTGTCGAGCTTAACCTAGCTCGGCCCGTAGCCGGTCAGGTCCGACCCAAGCCTCTTCCCAGCTGGGCCCCAGGCTGAGCTGGGTCAAGAGCTAAACCCGGGACCAGAGCCCTTGTCTCGACCCACAACTGTGTTAGTTTGGGTGTTGACCAAACTCACCTCCGCCGGCGAGGAGCTCCGACGAGCTCGATGGATGATGCAGGCGAGCGTGGTCGTCGACTCAGGCGAAGTCGACGACAAACTTCAGGTGAAGCTCGAGCAGTTGAGCTCGAATTTGGCGATCGCGACCTCGGCGTTTTGGCGGCTCGACCCTCGCGTCCAAGCTCCGACCCTCGCGTCCGCACTTTGACGTCCGCGTCTTGGCGCTCCCACCCTCACGTCCAAGCGGGCCGCTGGCGACAGGCTGTCGCCAGCCTGTCAATGTTTCCCCTATAAAAGCCCCCCTATCGCCCTAGGGTTTCTGTGCTTTGCTTTTCCCCCCTTACTTGTTTTTCTCTGGCGGCGACCAAAACGCAGAAGCGTTCTTTCATTTATTCTCCAGCACTTGAGGATTTTAGATCTTGAGGGGAGATTTAAGAGAGAGAGAGAGAGAGAAAATTAAAGAGGGGTTTTATTGTGGGAGATTTGAAATGGATCATTTCCTTTAATTATTAACACTGTGGCTACAGTGTTCATTTGAGAAATCTCAGTTTTAGGATTTGCTCTTGATTTGTAATTTCTTGTTTGATTAATAAGAAATTGTCTGTGTGGCTCCCGAGGACGTAGGCAGTTGCCGAACCTCGTAAATCTTGGTGTACTTTTCTATTCTGCGTTTCTGTTGCACTAGGGATTTCAGCGTTAAATTCCCAACAACTGCTATCAGAGCGTGAAATGATCTAGAGGAAGTCAGATTCAAGTGGGAGTCATGGCCGTAGATGAAGGAAAAATGAGACTTGAGAAATTTAATGGAACAGATTTTGGATTCTGGAAAATGCAGATAGAGGATTATCTATATCAGAAAAATCTGTATCAACCACTATCGGGGAAGAAGCCAGATTCTATGAAGGCAGATGAGTGGAACCTTCTAGATAGACAAGCCCTCGGAGTTATCAGATTGACGTTGACTCGCAATGTTGCGTTCAACATAGGGAAGGAGAAGAACACGGTGGGTCTTATGGCAGCTCTCTCAAATATGTATGAGAAGCCATCAGCCGCGAACAAAGTTCATTTGATGCGGCGGTTATTCAATCTGAAAATGGCGGAAGGCGCGTCAGTAGCACAACACCTCAATGAACTTAATACGATTACAACCCAATTGAGTTCAGTTGAGATTGAGTTTGATGAGGAAGTTCGGGCGTTAATACTTTTGTCTTCCCTACCAGAGAGTTGGAACGCTACAGTCACAGCTATGAGTAGCTCACCGGGAAACAACAAGTTGAAGTTCGACGACGTTCGTGATTTGGTTCTCAGTGAGGAGATCCGACGGAGAGAATCGGGTGAAGCTACAACCTCTTCAGTATTGCACACAGAGTCAAGAGGTAGAAATTCAACCAGAGGAAACGGACGAGGAAAATCAAACTTCAGAGGTAGATCAAAGGACAGGAGGTCCAAATTAAGGAATCCAAGCAACAGCTCGAAGGCTATCGAGTGTTGGAATTGTGGAAAGACCGGGCATTACAAGAATCAGTGCAAGAGTGCACAGAAGGAGAAGGAGGCGAAGGCAGAGGTGAATGTCACCTCCACTTCAGGAGGAGACGACGCATTGATATGCTCTTTGGAGAGCAAAGAGGAATCTTGGGTGTTAGATTCAGGAGCGTCGTTCCATGCTACCTCTCAGAAAGAATTCTCGAGAAGTATACCCCCGGAAATCTTGGATACGTATATCTTGGTTATGATCAACCATGTGCTATTGTGGGCAAAGGCGTGGTGAAAATTAAGTTGAACGGGTCAGTATGGGAGCTGAAGGATGTCAGGTATATTCCCGACCTGAGAAAGAACTTAATATCCGTAGGTCAGTTAGCTGGCGAAGGATATACCACGACCTTCCATGGAGATGATTGGAAGATCTCAAAGGACGCAATGACGATTGCCCGAGGCAAGAAGACTGGTACCCTGTATATGACAGCAGGTGCACGTTGTTTGATCTCAGTTACAGCAGGCAATGAGACTTCAAAGTTGTGGCACCAGAGACTCGGTCATATGAGTGAAAAGGGGATGAAAATCATGCACACGAAGGGAAAACTCCCAGGAATACAGTCAGCGGAGATGGATATGTGTGAAGAATGCATACTTGGAAAGCAGAAGAGAGTCAGCTTTCAGACAAGTGGTAGAACCCCCAGAAAGAAGAAACTGGAGCTCGTTCACTCAGATGTGTGGGGACCAACAACCACCGCGTCCATTGGTGGAAAACACTACTTCGTGACTTTTATCGATGATCACTCTCGGAAAGTGTGGGTCTACTTTCTGAAGCATAAGTCAAAAGTATTTGAAGCTTTCAGGAGATGGAAAGCTATGGTCGAGAATGAGACCGGTCTGAGAATAAAGAAACTCAGGACCGACAATGGCGGTGAGTATGAAGACACCGGATTCAAGAAGTTCTGTTATGAGCACGGGATCAGAATGGAGAGAATCGTGCCCGACACTCCTCAGCAAAATGGTGTAGCTGAGCGAATGAACCGAACGTTGACAGAGAGAGCCAGAAGCATTCGGGTACAGTCAGGCCTACCGAAGCAGTTCTGGGCAGAAGCAGTCAATACAGCAGCTTACTTGATCAACCGAGGTCCATCGGTTCCATTGAAGCACAGAATACTAGAGGAGGTATGGTGCGGAAAGGAGGTAAAACTCTCACATCTTAAAGTTTTCGGTTGTGTAGATTATGTGCATATTAGTGATCAAGGCAGAAATAAGCTTGATCCCAAGTCAAAGAAATGCACTTTCATCGGCTATGGTGAAGATGAGTTCGGCTACCGCATTTGGGACAACGAAAACAAGAAGGTGATCAGGAGCAAAGATGTGATATTCAACGAGAAGGTGATGTACAAGGACATGCACAAGACAGATGACTCAGAGAGTGAGTCAATATTTATAGATGCAGATGATGTCCCGAGTAACCTCTCGGAAGAACCAAATGCAAAGGGTCCTCAGCCAAAAGAGCCTGTTGGACAAGACGGTGCGCAGGAACCCGACGCACCAGCTCCGATATTAAGAAGATCTTCTCATCCTCCTGTACCCAACAGGAGATATATGAACTATCTGTTGCTGACAGATGGTGGGGAGCCTGAAAGCTTTGATGAAGCTTGTCAGTGTGGAGATGCGAGCAAGTGGGAGCTTGCTATGAAAGATAAGATGAAGTCTCTCATATCAAACCAGACGTGGGAACTAGCTGAGTTTCCCACGGGTAAGAAGGCACTCCACAACAAATGGGTGTACCGGGTGAAAGAGGAGCAAGATGGTTCCAGAAGATATAAGGCCCGGCTAGTTGTCAAGGGTTTCCAGCAAAAGGAAGGAATTGACTACACCGATATTTTCGCTCCCGTGGTGAAGCTAAATACTATTAGGACAATAATGAGTATTGTAGCAATTAAAGATCTTCATCTCGAGCAGTTAGACGTGAAGACGGCGTTTCTTCACGGAGATCTAGAAGAGGAGATATACATGCACCAGCCAGAAGGTTTCTCAGAAGAAAAGAAGAAGAACCTGGTGTGCAGACTCAAGAAGAGCTTGTATGGCCTGAAACAAACCCCAAGGCAGTGGTACAAGAAGTTTGACGGCTTTATACACAAGGAAGGCTTTCAAAAGTGCAACGCCGACCACTGTTGCTACTTCAAAAGATATCAGTCCAGTTATATCATCCTACTGCTGTATGTTGATGATATGTTGGTTGCAGGAGCAGATATGGAGGATATCAAGAGTTTGAAGCAGCAGCTGTCAAAGGAGTTTGACATGAAAGACTTGGGTCCAGCAAAGAAGATCCTTGGAATGCAAATCACGAGAGACAAGAAGAAAGGGTTCTTGCGGTTGTCTCAGACGGAGTACATCAACCGTGTTTTGCAAAGATTCAGCATGGGCGACGCTAAGCCAGTGAGCACACCCTTGGCCAGCCATTTTCGTCTGTCAAAGGATCAGTCTCCTCAGTAAGAAGAAGAGAAAGAGAGTATGGCTAAGGTTCCTTACGCCTCAGCTATCGGAAGCTTGATGTACGCTATGGTCTGTACGAGACCAGACATTGGCCATGCAGTGGGAGTGGTCAGCCGGTTTATGTCGAATCCAGGAAAAGCTCATTGGGAAGCGGTCAAGTGGATTCTGAGATATCTACGAGGCACCACACAGAAGTGTTTGCACTTTGGTAAGGGAGAAGTGGAAGTGCAAGGGTATGTAGATGCGGACTTCGGCGGTGAAGTTGATCACCGAAGAAGCACCACCGGCTATGTATTCACCGTCGGAACTACAGCTGTTAGTTGGATGTCACAGGTACAGAAGATCGTTACCCTATCCACTACAGAAGCTGAGTATGTTGCAGTGACTGAAGCCAGTAAAGAGATGATATGGCTTCAGGGTTTGTTGACAGAGCTGGGATTCAAACAGGAGAAGAATGTTTTGTATAGTGATAGCCAGAGTGCGATACACTTGGCAAAGAATTCAGCATTTCATTCTAGAACGAAGCATATTACGCTTCGGTACCACTTTATCAGATCCCTGTTGGAAGATGACGTGTTAAAACTGGAAAAGATTCTAGGAAGTAAGAATCCAGCAGACATGTTAACAAAGACGGTGACTGTTCAGAAACTGGAGTTGTGCGCAACTTCAGTTGGCCTTCATGCATAGATGATGAGGGCGGAGCCACACATGAGAGGAGCTTGATGGGATAGCCTGCTGACGGCGGTTTGGTCTCCAAGTGGGAGATTATTAGTTTGGGTGTAGACCAAACTCACCTCCGCCGGCGAGGAGCTCCGACGAGCTCGATGGATGATGCAGGCGAGCGTGGACGTCGACTCAGGTGAAGTCGACGACGAACTTCAGGTGAAGCTCGAGCAGTTGAGCTCGAATTTGGCGATCGTGACCTCGGCGTTTTGGCGGCTCGACCCTCGCGTCCAAGCTCCGACCCTCGCGTCCGCACTCCGACGTCCGCGTCTTGGCGCTCCCACCCTCGCGTCCAAGCGGGCTGCTGGCGACAGGCTGTCGCCAGCCTGTCAATGTTTCCCCTATAAAACCCCCCGCATCGCCCTAGGGTTTCTGTGCTGTGCTTTTCCCCCCCTTTCTTGTTTTTCTCTGGCGGCAACCAAAACGCAGAAGCGTTCTTTCATTTATTCTCCAGCACTTGGGATTTTAGATCTTGAGGGGAGATTTAAGAGAGAGAGAGAAAATTAAAGAGGGGTTTTATTGTGGGAGATTTGAAAGGGATCATTTCCTTTAATTATTAACACTATGGCTACAGTGTTCATTTGAGAAATCTCAGTTTTGGGATTTGCTCTTGATTTCTAATTTCTTGTTTGATTAATAAGAAATTGTCTGTGTGGCTCCCGAGGACGTAGGCAGTTGCCGAACCTCGTAAATCTTGGTGTACTTTTCTATTCTGCGTTTCTGTTGCATTAGGGATTTCGACGTTAAATTCCCAACAAACTGGTCAGCTCGAAATTTTTCTGTTAAATTTTCATAAATAAGGCAAAAAATAAGGAGCGAGCGCTCTACGCTCACCAACGTAAAAATGATTAGTCGGCCAACGCACCCGATTCCTGGTTCACATGTTCAGCAATAATATAAGGGAAAATTTGCAAACTAGACCATTTTTATAAAATATATAGCGAAATAGATCACTTTGAAAAGTAATTAGCAAAATAGACCTCTTTTAAAAAAAAGGTCTATTTTGAAAAACAAGGCTCAGAAAACATACGGGACTACTAGTCCCGTATGTTTAGAGCCAACTAATCACGGATTAGTGACTCAGAAAACATACGGGACTAGTAGTCCCGTATGTTTTCTGAGTAGAAAATTTCACTAATCCGTGATTAAAACATACGGGACTACTAGTCCCGTATGTTTTCTGAGCTGTTTTGCAAAATAGACCTCTTTTTGGCCTGTTGGCCAAAAAGAGGTCTATTTTGCTAATTATTTTTCAAAATGGCCTATTTCGCTATATATTTTATAAAAACGGTCTATTTTGCAATTTTTCCCATAATATAACCAAGTCTTCACTGGCCAATCACATAAATTGCTCCGCGAAAAAGGATCGAGCTCAACAAAACTAACGTCCGAGTCCAATGCACCCAAGAATTGAGCTACCACGTTCCGGTTGATTTAGACACCCAGAAGGAACAAGGAAGTACTCCCGAACTTGGGAGTCGTACGTCTTCTACGCGCAAATCTATTCTTAATGACAACACTCGAAAGTGGATTCGCTTTAAACGATACATGACAAGAATCTAAACTCACCGCTCGTCAATAAAATACAGCTCAAGCCATGTTCCCATCCGCAGTCACGTCGATTCGTTTAGTGACTTAGTCAAAGAAACCTTCCCTATATATACATATGCCTTCCTCACTCTCTCCTCTCATTACCAGCGAAAGAAATGGCTCCGTTAGTAGGCAATGACATTGAGCTAGAGGAGCTTGCAGGAAGCATAAGGTCTTCATCTCGAAGAAATTCCGGCGCTGGCTCAGCGGGGGAGGGTGAGGATGAGTATGAGCTCCAGTGGGCGGCGATCGAGAGGTTAGGAAGCTCTCAAGGGGTGCGAAACCCGGTGGCTGGTGGAGATGGCAATGAGGATCGGGGAGAGAAGAGGGCCGTCGACGTCACCAGGCTCGGGGCTCTAGAGAGGCGTCTGCTCATCGAGAAACTCATCAAGCACATTCAGAACGATAACCTCCGGCTGCTGCAGAAACAAAGAGAGAGGATGGACAGGTAAAAGTCTTGATGTTTAGATTGCCAACAAAGTAAATTTATGTGCGTATATTTAGGCCTTGGGATGTTGTATCAACTAACCGTAGTTGGACATCGTTAACTAAAAATTACAGACGTACCCTCTGTAGTTCTATAGGTGGGATATACCTCTGTACTATTAGCTCAAGTGCGGATAGACCCGAGAGTGAACTTTTTTTTTTCTTTCCACTTTTACTTCTAAAAGAGTCAAAAAAAAAAAAAAGTTCACTCATAGCATCCCCGGAAAAAAAAAGTTAACTCAGGGGGTCCATTCGCAGAGATAGAACTACAGCGGTTTATCCTCAATTCAATTGGGCTATAGTACAGTGGGTCTATCGACAATCAACACTTTCGTATCCAAATGATTAATCACGTTGAATCAATGTCTTACATGGCATCTGATGAAAAACATCTTCACCATCTAATTAAGAATCAATGGAACATAAGATAGGAATTAAGATGATCATAAATCAGAAATATATAAGAGGAAGTTAAATCAGAACAGGACCCAGGAAGACCCATTACATAGGGTATTCAACAAAAAGACACCTAGCTACATGTACAAGTACAAACAATAACAAAGAGATATCGGGAATTTAAAAATACAAGTGCCGATAATAAAAAAATTATCAGAAGTTCAAAAGCACAAATGCCGACAACATAAGCAGTGACCAAAAGGATAATAACCTTATCAGGTAAGACCACCGACCCTCCATATTTAGCCAGGGGAAGAAAGTTTATTAAAAAAAAAAAAAACTAGTCAAGCCAGGAGGATTCAAGACTGTTTCTCAAAATTTTGGAATTCTTTGCCATCTAAAATTCCAGCATATAACACTGACAAGTAATCCACTGATATTGAAGTTACTTTTTATAACAACTCTATAGATTCTTTCCTAGAAACCTTTATATAGACACATCTAAAATAATTGCTCACAAGCCAACATCAACACCCCCCTCTTCCGGCGCGATGGAGGGTGAAGAGAATGGGCCAAAGATTTCGTCTGTGAAAAATTTTGTGGCTTTGAATATTTGGGGAGAAGGTAAATCTTCTAAGCCTTCATCCTCGGATTCTTCTCTTTTTTCTAGGCCCATTTTTGATCGAAGGCCCAGTTCTTGGCCTAGGCTGGGGTCAATTTCTGAAACTAGGGTTACAGAGTTAACTGGGGTTGGGTTTGATTCGGTGGCTGAGATTGATCAGGGCAAATCTCGAGAAATTTTAACGGAGGAGGGCGAGGAAGGGGAGTGGGTTAAAGTTGTCAAGAAGAACCCTAAATCGCCGTCTCCGCCCAAAAAAATTCCACAATCTCGATTTCTCTCTGCGGAGCTGATCAGAAGGAATCGTCTCTGTTTCCGGTGTGGTGATTCGAAGCATCTGGCTAGAAATTGTCGAGATCCGATGGTTTGCTTTAGATGTCAAGGATTAGGGCATGAGGCTAGGAATTGTAACAAATCTGTTGTGGGTAGTGGTCGAGGCTCAGGATTTAAACAAAATCCTAGAGGTGGTGGTGGTAGATCAAACCCTAGAGATGGTGGTGGTGGTGTTAATTTTAGTAATGATGGAAGATCTGGACAAAACCCTAGAGGTGGTGGAGTTGGCCGCCCAAATCCATGGCAATGGCGTCGAGAGAGAGCAGCTTCTGCTTTTTCCTCATCAAGAAGTCAAGATCCAGTGAATCAGCAGGATAAGGGTAAACGACCTTTGTCGATGGTTGATGAAGAAAAAATTCAAGAAAATATCTCTCAATTTCAAGATCAAGGTCCAAGAGATTATGGAGATCTAGAGGCAGAACTAAAAATTTCTGGTGAGCGTCCCCGTTTCTCTTCTGCCTTTCTTCGTTTTGAAGGGGAGGTAAATTCTGACTTTCAAAAATTCAGAAATTTTGCGATTATTTCGTTTATTGAGGGGGGAAGTATTTCTCTTGAAAGGTTGGAACTGGATCTTAGGGCTCTTTTCCCCATGAATAAATATTGGGATTTAAGACTTTTTACTAATGGGGAAGTGTTGGTTAGAATTCAACCATGGAAACAGATGGAAGATTTGATAAAAATGGGAGTTATTTCACTGCGCTCTTGTAAGATTAAGCTTAGGAGATGGAATTCTTGGGAAGGAAATGTTATTGAAAAGAGAAATTCACAGGTCTGGATTAAATTGAAGGGTGTTCCTCCTCATTTATGGAGTGCAGAAGCTTTTGGTTTGATGGTGAAACCCTTTGCTGATTTGGTCGATCTTGATCCATTGACAAGTGCTGGTACTGCTTTAATTGATGCAGTTGTGCTAGTTAGATGTTTGGAGTATGTTGATGTTCCTAAGCTTTTGAAGGTTTTTGTTGGGAAAAATCAATACAATGTGGAAGTGTCTATTATGTCAGTAATGGGTGAGTTTGTGGAAGCAGAACAGAAAAAACAAAAAGTGGATCATTTAAATGATAATAATCAGAGTTCCTATAATGATAGATGGTTCAAGGAGAGAAAAGATAGTGGAACTGGGTCCTCTTCTTTGAAAGATTCTGGTTCTAACTCTTGGAATATAAGACAAGATTTGAGAAATATCCCTTGGGGCACTCCAGCAGCCAGATTGTGGACTGAAGCTAAAAGTTTTTATCAGAAGAAAAATAATGAATGGGAGAAATGGGAAAATAGTAATTCTTTAAAAAACTTAGGAGGAGAGCAAATCCCAGAGCAAGAGATTCCTTTTGAAAATATTGACATTTCAGAGCAGCTGGTTGAGGTAGAGGAAGGTAGAGAAAAAGTTGGTGATTTGGAGATGGAGGAGCATCTGTCCACTGTGATCCCTGAGAAGAATGAAGAGAAAATTCTTAGGGAGGATGATAATGGCAAAGCTATTATGATTAGTGAGGGCAATGTTAGTTTGCTTGATTTGGAGTTAAAAAATCTTTTATCTCCCAAAAATTCTGCACAGGAAGAAAATTCCTCAAGGGTGAATGATAAAGGTAAAGATTTGTTGGTCACTGAAAGTAATGTTGGTGACTTTTTGTTGCCAGAGATATCTCAAGAGATATATAACAAGGAGAAAGAGAAAGAAGAAATCCTTATGATTCAACCTCTTAATTGCTTGCCTCCTGTGGATCAAGAACTTAATTCAAAAATTACATTTGTTAGAAGATGTTCCAGATTTGTGGATCTTGAGCCCATGTCTGCAGTAGATAGAGCGTCTGCAAGAGCTGCTTCAAAATATGATTCTACTCATGGGTCCTCTTCAAGTGGTTCAGGTGATAATCCCTCTAACCTGGGTTCTTCTTTTGTTCCTATTTTGTTTGAATCTTTTACTAATAAAGAGTTACAAAGTTTGGCATCAAAATGTGCTATCATCCTTGAACCTCAAGGGGATTTTGATCCCTTAAAAAAATGAGGCAAATGGAGAAGGAGAGGGCTACTGTGGAGTAGGCCCTGCTTCCTTTTTTAATGTGAAGTGTTTGTATTTTTACATGTTGGTCACATGGAATGTAAGAGGGCTTGGTTTGAGTACTAAAAGGTTTGGGGTGAAGGATTTTTGTTTGTTAAATAAGTTTGAGGTTATTTGTCTTCAAGAAACTAAATTGAGTGATGTTGATGATAGAATCTTAAGAAGTTTGGGTGGTAACATGTATGACTGGGTTTTTTTACCCTCTATTGGAGCTTCAGGAGGTATTATGATTGGATGGAATAATAGCAAATGGATGAATATTCAAGATTTATCTGGTGAATATGTTTTGACAGTCATGTTAAAAAATAAGAGAAATGGCTTTGTTTGGTCTATCTCTTCTGTGTATGGTCCTCATTGTAATATAGAGAGGTCCTTGTTTTGGCAAGAACTGAAAAATGTGAAGACAAGGTTTTCAGGACCTTGGGTAGTTGTGGGGGATTTCAATGTCACTTTTAGTGCAGATGAAAGAAAAGGTAAAAAGAATCATAGAAAAGAAATGGAAGAATTTCGTGAGGTGATTAATGATTTAGAATTAATTGACAGTCCTCTGCATAGTAGAAAATTCACTTGAAGTAATAAAAGAAGAACACCTTCTATGGCTAGATTGGACAGAGTTTTTTTTAACTCTGAATGGGAAGATGTTTTTCCTTTTTCTAAACAGCAAGGTCTTAGTAGTCAATTATCTGATCATGCTCCCATTTGTTTTGACAGTGGAGAAAACCAACAGTTTGTTAAAAAGTTCAGATTTGAGAAAATTTGGTTACAATCTGATGATTTTAAAAAGGGGGTACCTGTGTGGTGGAACTGTGCACCCAAAAGTTCATCTGCTGCAAAAAATATTGTTGGCAAATTGAGATTTCTGAGAAAATGTATTAAACATTGGGTTCATTCTGACTTTTATAGTGTTAAACAGAAAAAAAGGGAGCTGTTGGATAATCTGTTGGAATGGGAAGTTGTGGAAGAAAATAGAGATCTGGATGATGATGAACTGATCAAGAAAAATGAAATTTCCACTCAGTTGAATGAGATTTTATTTCAAGAAGAACAAATGTGGAAACAAAGATCAAAGGCACATTGGCTTAAGGAAGGAGATAATAATACTGCTTACTTTCACAAAATTGCAAATGGCAGGAAAAGAAATAACCTGATTGCCTCAATTACAGTGAATGATGTAGAGGTCAGTTCTGAAGAGGGTATAGCACAGATTTTTTCTAATCATTACAGTCAGATTTTTGGTAAAACTGAGACTTATAGATGTCAGCTTGACTGGAATAAGCTTTTTCCTTTGGAGAATTGGGGGCCTAATGACATTGAACATCCTTTTTCTGAAGAGGAAGTACATAATGCTTTGTTTGATATGAATGGAGATAAATCTCCTGGCCCAGATGGTTTTTCTGCTTTGTTTTTCCAAACTTTTTGGGAAACAGTCAAAAATGATATTATGAAATTGTTTGAGGAATTTTATGAAGGCAAATTAGAAATAAATAGGCTCAATTATGCTCATATTGTGCTTATTCCCAAAAAAATTGAGGCTTCTACGGTTTCTGATTATAGACCTATCAGCCTCCTAAATGTGATGTATAAAGTGATTACTAAAGTTTTGACTAATAGACTAAATTCTAAGCTTGATATGCTTATTGATCCTGTTCAGTCTGGTTTCATAAAAAATAGATTTTTGATGGATGGGGTAGCAGCAGCTCAGGAAATTATAAATGATTGTTTTCAGAATAACAAAAAGGGAGGGATTCTGTTAAAGTTAGATTTTGTAAAGGCATATGATATGCTAAATTGGGACTTTATCTTGGAGGTTATGAAGGCAAAAAATTTTGGAGCTAAATGGCTTAACTGGGTTAATTTGTGTTTAAAAGGAGGTATGTCTGCCATTAACATAAATGGTAAAGTTGGTAGTTGGATTATGTCCAAAAGAGGGGTTCGTCAAGGAGACCCTTTATCTCCTCTTCTCTTTGTTTTAGCTGCTGACTCCTTTACTAGGATGATGAACTTGGCAGTTGAGTCTTTACTTATTGAAGGTTTAGGTCCTATCAATATGACTCATAAGATTTGTTGTTTACAATATGCTGATGATACATTGATCTTTTGTAAAAACAAAAAAGAGCAGTTGACAGTTTTGAAGATGATCTTATATTGTTTTGAACTTGCTTCTGGATTAAAAATAAGCTTTAATAAGAGTATTCTCATTGCTCTTGAGGATAATGAAACTTTGCAACAGAATTTGGCTATTATGTTGAATTGTAAAAGTGGTAGCTTCCCCATTACTTACCTTGGAATCCCTTTGAGACCTGGAAAATTAAAAAAAGAAGACTGGTCTCCTTTGATTGAGAAGATAGAAAGAAGGCTAGCCTTGTGGAAAGGAAAGTCTTTGTCAAGAGGGGGCAGACTTGTTTTAGTCAATTCTGTTCTTTCATCTATGCCAATTTTTTGGCTGTCTTTCTTTGTTTTTCCCATGTGGCTTATTGATAAAATTGATAAAATGAGAAGGAGATTCTTGTGGACTGGATCTCTTGATCATAAAGGCTCTTCTAATTTAGTTAAATGGGAGGAGGTTTGTAGACCTAAATATTTTGGAGGTTTGGGTGTAATAAATTTAAGAGTTATGAATAAAGCTCTGTTGGGGAAATGGCTTTGGAAATGGTTTGATAATAAATTGGAACTTTGGAAGCAAATCAGTTTCTACAAGTACTTTGAGAGAAGGAATTGGACAGAATTTTTTTATTCTGGTAGGAATTTATTAACTCAGTTTTGGAAAAATTGTTTTGATAATATTGAAAGTTTTTTATGCAGTGCTGTTGTGGAGGTGGGGAGGGGTAATCGAACTTTGTTTTGGCTTGATAAATGGGTAGGTTCTTCTACCCTTGCTTCTAAGTATCCTTCCCTTTTTAACATAACTTTTTCTCCTTTTGCCTCCATTAGCAGTTTGAGAAAAAAGGTAAATGATGAATGGATATGGAATATCCAGTTTAGAAAGCAATTGACTGGAAATTTGGTTTTCCAATATTTCAATTTGTTGAATGATATTAGAGAGTTAATTTTTGATCAAAGGGAGGACAGGAGGATATGGTTTTGGGGAACTAAAGGTAACTTCACAGTCAAATCATATTATCAGTTTCTTATGGATGGAGGTTTAAGATTTGATTGTGCAAATCTCTGGCAGCTTCCTGTCCCTTTAAAGGTGAAATTTCTTGTTTGGTTGGCATTAAGACAAGGTTTAAATACAAAAGACAATTTAGAGAAGAAGGGAATTCATCTGGATCTGATGTGCAGCTTATGTTTTAAAAAAGTGGAAAGTCATCTTCATTTGTTTGTGGAGTGTGAGTTTGTAGGCTCTATTTGGAGATCTATTCAATATAAACTGAAGATTGAAAAGGATTTTAGATTGAACTCCTTAAAAGAGATTTGGATTAATTGGTTTATGGGAGATGATGATAACAGCAAGGTGGAAAGACATGTTACTATCTGTTCTCTTATATGGTGTATTTGGCAGGAACGTAACGATAGAATCTTTTCTAACAAAAGGAAGAGATCCTTGGAGATTTTGAGCAAAATCTTGACATTTTCATCATTTTGGTTAGGATCTAAACCTATAACTGCGCGATCTGCTAGGCTGCAAGAGAGGAGAAGGAAAAGAGCTGCTGAAGGACATGTTGATGCTGGAGGGATTGCGAATACAGTGACTCAACTTGAATGATTCTTAACTCCAGTTTCTTGAAGTTTTTTTGGTTCTTGAGTTGTAAAACTCTGGTAAAAGTTACAGTGACCTGCTATTTTGTTTTGGTAGTAGTTATTAGCTTCTTCTTTGTTTTGGGAAAGCTTAGGTCTATGTTGTGGAGCAGGAGCTATTTTGATTTGTAAGTTTTGTTGGAACTAGAATACACACTCTTGGTTGGGGGTGTGTATCTGTTTGTAACAACCAAGCTTTAAATATTAACTTAGCTGGCTGAATTACTGTTATGATTAACAGTAATTCATCCTTTTTCTCAAAAAAAATATAGACACATCTAAAAACTCTATAGATTTGCAACAAAATGTACAGATTCTTTCCTAGAAAAAGTACGTTTCATGTATATTGTACAACTGTGACGGATGTGCTACACGTATATATTCTGTTGGATTTAACTTCGCATTGATCAACAAGATGTACGTTTTCCAGAGTAAATGTGAAGCTTCCCACTATTGAAGTACGATACAAGAATCTGACCGTGGAAGCCAAGTGTGAAGTAGTCAAAGGGAAGCCTCTACCCACTTTGTGGAATGCTGCCAAAGGATTTCTTTCGGTGAGATAAGCACTCGACATTCAAGTTCAGTTATACAACTTTAATTAAGCCATGGTTTCGTTCTATGTTGCACAATTAATACCTATGGTCCATATGACTACAAAAAGAAAAATTAAAGAAATGACCTTCTAAAGCTCGTTTTCTAAGGTTGTCTTTAGTCTATAGTAAATATTATGCAAATTGGTATTTTCAAACCAAAAATTAACTAACTTTAACCCTAAATGGAGTATTTGGTTGGATACGTTCAAAAAATAATCCTAATAAGTCTATGTTTTATTTGTACAGGGTCTTGCAAAGGTTCCTGGTCTGAAGGCAGAAGGAACAAAGATAAGCATCCTAAGGGATATCAGTGGCGTTATCAAGCCTTCCAGGAAAGTATTTAGCATTATTATTATGCACCTAGATTAAAACTAAAGTCAAGTTCCTAATCTAAGGTGTTCATCACAGAAAGCCGTAAGGGTCGGTTTGATGTCACCCATAAATAGAACGGACAGTATCATTATCCAAAGTCATATTCACTTGCTTAACGATGGGAATTTCTCTGTTTCTATTGTGCATGGAAGTTTTACTAATGGAGAGCCTGTCTGGATTGCAGGATGACTCTCTTACTTGGACCCCCAGGATGCGGAAAAACTACTTTGTTGCTAGCACTGGCAGGCCAGCTAGACAAGAATCTCAAGGTTTCTTGGTCTTTCTGTTACTCTGCAGATAGCATAATCATAACTCTTACGCGTTTTTACGTTTCTATCTTCGATCAGTAAATTCCAGACTTACCTATAAATTTTCCTTTCCATGCATGAAACCTTAATGTATTCCTTGACCATAAACCATGTATGTCCTCAAGCTTCTTCAAATATCGTTGGTTCCATAACGGAAGCCATTTCTAGCATTATAAGTAGGGCAGCATAATTTGGACTATTGGAAACTATATTAAATCTTTAGATAACTTGAACACGCTATATAAGATTTCAACACGAATACACACACACACACACAAACATCCTGGTGTACACACACAATTATCCTGTTAAATTTATCAATTACGCTGGCGAGAAAATCTTTTGACATGAAATATCAATGTATAATTATTGTTAAGAAAAAAAGAGTACAAGCTACCACCATATATATACTTTCCCAACAAGGTATACTGCAATATAAATAAATTGAAGATAAAATCTTGATTGTACTATAGAATGATTTATCTAACTTAAAGATGACCAAGAAAAAGTTCATAATCTAGATATCCGTCTCACCTCTATTGTGTACTATTTTTGCATTTTACTACATAACTAAACAATATGGTGTAGAGCAGTTTGCACCATCTATAAAAGGGAAGAAAAACAGGCTCACTGATCAGATGTATGTAAATTAAAAAGAATACTGCGATAGAATTCTACGAATACTTTTATTAACTGAAATTGAACAAAATCCATCATTAATTACTCCATCTATTTGTAGTATTAGTCCTCTATCTGTTCCTTTTCCTCTCAAATGGTTTAAATTTAGTTCAGTTAATTAGGGTTTTACTGATTACAATACATATAACAAATTTATCCTTCCTCATTTGTTCTAATAAAATGTTATTCCTCATTAGCAGTGAGCCAACAGTTGTTTCACAACTAATCCAACATCTTAAACATGCATACCTTCTAACCTTAACAATCAGTAGTGGGTTTCGTGCATAAACATGTAAAGACAACAATCACTGGATTCAACCAAAACAAATCTCATTTCAAGTAATTTGACAACTACGTGGGTTTCTATATGAAATTTCAACCATTTATGAATGAGTTCGTACCACACAGATTACAGGAGAAATTTCATATAATGGCTTCAAATTGGAAGAGTTTGTCCCAGAGAAAACAGCAGCTTATGTAAGCCAATATGACCTGCACATTCCTGAGATGACAGTGAGAGAGACTTTGGATTTTTCAGCACGCTTTCAAGGTGTTGGAAGCAGAGCTGGTAAAGTCTTCACATCATTTGAAATCATTTCTAGATACTGATCGATTGACATCATCTAAGAATGTCATCCTGAATTTATATTGTTCTTTCCCATAAAGAAATTATGAAGGAAGTCAGTAGAAGGGAGAAGATGGCTGGAATTATTCCTGAATCTGACATAGATACATACATGAAGGTAAATTGCTTATTTTTATGGCATTTTTTCTTCCACAATGGATCTATACTAGATTATCGGCAGTTTTATACATTTAATATAACAAGAAACTCATTTGATAATAAAGATCAGTACAATAAATGAATTATTTGTTCCATCAAGTAATCCAGCTTGCACTCTATATATATATATTTATGTTGATTAGATAACAACTAAATAATTCCGGGCTTTGATGATTTCATGCAATAGCTCGTTAGTTCTACTCATATCCTGCACAAAAATGAACTGAAGAACGGTTTTGTTAACTCCAGGCAATTTCTACGGAGGGATTAGAAAGAAGTCTCCAAACAGACTATATACTGAAGGTAACTTCTCCCCTACTCAATAGCAATCATATAATAGCATAACAGTGTGAGTAATTAGTTGATTAGTTGATCTCAGGAACTAATTCACTTTTGTAAATAATGTTTGCTTTGCAGATAATGGGACTGGATATCTGTGCAGATACAATGATTGGAGATGCCATGAGAAGAGGAATCTCGGGTGGGCAAAAGAAAAGACTGACTACAGGTAGTATGAAAAGTACCAATGCAAAAAAAAAAAAAAAATCCAACTAATCCTCCCTACCGAACTTTTTAAAGCTAGGACTCACCATAATGTACTGCCACTTCAATTTTCTTATCTCCTATGATTTTATTATTTCTATATACGGCAAGTCTTACCATGCAATTGAACTTGCTAGCCGAGATCATCGTTGGACCGAAAAAAGCTCTATTTATGGATGAAATATCAACTGGACTAGATAGCTCCACGACATTCCAAATTGTTTCTTGTTTTCGACAATTGGCTCACATCACAGAAACTACTATTGTGGTTTCACTTCTCCAGCCTGCACCTGAGACCTATGATCTCTTTGATGATGTCATCTTAATGGCAGAAGGAAAGATTGTATATCATGGTCCTCGTAATGAAATTCTCAACTTTTTTGAAGAATGTGGTTTCAAATGCCCAAAAAGAAAAGGAGAAGCTGAATTTTTGCAGGAGGTAACAAGAACGATGTGTTTATTACCTAATCTCGTGTTGTTACAGATCCTCAAAACTAGCTCTTTGTTTAAAACATGTTCAGGTATTGTCCAGAAAAGATCAAGAACAGTACTGGTCTCATCCACATGAGCAGTATCACTATGTCTCAGTCAATCAGCTCCTTGAGAAATTTAAGACGTACTTCATTGGACAGAAACTTGAAGAGGATCTATCAAATCCCTATGACAAGTCTCAGAGCCATAAAAGTGCTTTATCTTTCAGCACTTATTCATTACCAAAGTGGGAACTATTTAAAGCTTGCATGGCAAGGGAACTTCTTATCATGAAGAGGAATTCCTTTACGTACATATTCAAAACAACTCAGGTATATATATACTACTCTCTGGGATTAAACTTTTCGTTGATGATATGAAAAAATATGCACTCAACTCAAGCAGTTATCCGCCCCTCTTGCAGCTCTCCATTACTGCAACCATCACAATGACTTTTTTCCTACGTACACGGATGGGAGTTGATGTTCTTCATGCCAATAGCTACCTCGGAGCACTGTTTTACACCCTGATGATCCATATGGTCAATGGATATCCGGAGTTGTCTATGACAGTTTCTAGACTACCTGTGTTCTACAAACAGCGGGACTTTTACTTCTATCCTGCATGGGCTTACGCAATTCCTGCTTTTCTCTTAAAAATTCCTGTTTCTCTGATAGAATCTCTAGTATGGACATCTATTACGTATTACGGAATTGGATACAGCCCAGAGCCAGAAAGGTAGCCTTCAAAGTTTTTTCCTAGATTTCCAACTCTTAAAAGGTTGAGATGACAGATGCACATCACTGATCAACTTTCTTCTTATTTCTTTTTAGGTTCTTTCGCCAATTTCTTCTACTTTTCACTGTGCACCAGATGTCACTTTCTATGTTTCGTTTCCTTGCCTCGTATTTCCAAACAGCAGTGGCCTCTTCAATTAGTTGTACCTTGTCTTTACTAGTTGTCATGACATTTGGTGGTTTCATTCTCCCACGCCGTAAGTCTACTCCATCCATATTCTAATCTTATTATCACTATCATCGTTATCACACCTTTTATAAATAAAAATGGAATCCTATATTAAGCATAAACCAGTTAAGCTACTCAAAACAATTGTGCAGACTTTTTTTCCAGCTAAGATCCACTAGATGACGGCACCTAGACCAACCTGATGTTGACCAAACAGTTCACACTAGTGTAACCAAGACTCTGTTGAATGGATACGGGTGCAGACGCAGGAAACACAACAAATTTGTAAAACGTAGGATACATGATACAAATTTTTTTTTTACATGAGATCAATATAGTTAATCATTCACATGTTAAACAGAACTAAAATTTTTATAATTTATGTTTCTTTATTAAGTAAATTATAAATTGGAAAATTGCTCGGTTTTCGGTTTTCTACGTACCTAAAAAACCCTTTAAAGCATACTTATAAATTGGCTATGGGCAAAAATGAACCTAGCCTGAGTCTAACGAGTTGCTGAAATTTGAGGGAAAATATAACTCATCCAAGAAGTGTATCACGATTCACGAGTGTCTTAAACTAAAAAATAATATGTATTATATAATTGAGGCGACACCTGAATACATTTATGTACATATACAAGAAGTGTCCAAGGAGTGCCCGTTGTCGAACGAGTGTCTGACATGGACGGATAGAAAAGCGTAGACATGTACATGGGAGCCTAGATAAAGTGTCCAGGTAACTTAGTCTAGTGTAAAGAAGTGTATATACTAAGAGATAAAGAGACAAGATGTGCGTGCCTAATATACAAAACAAAGGAAGAGTAAAGTGGAATCACATTTCAGAATGAAAATTAAAATGTACCTGGTTTTCTTTTGCAGACTCTATGCCGAGCTGGTTTAAATGGGGATATTGGTGTTCCCCATTAACATATGCGGAGATAGGCTTGGCAGTAAATGAGTTTCTCGCACCACGGTGGGAAAAGGTAAGGCGCAACACCCGAGTAACTGGTTCTCACATTATCCTCACTTAAATCTCTCTCAAACTCCTTTCTGAATGTCTCCTATTTCACAGATTGCGTCAGCAAATACAACTATAGGAGAGCAAGTGTTGACAAGCCGTGGACTGGACTTCAATGGCTATTTCTACTGGATATCAGCGGGTGCCTTGGTCGGATATGTTTTACTTCTCAATGTGGCATTTACTTTGGCAATAACTCTCAAAAAACGTAAGCCATGCCAACTAATTGTAATATATTTGACTACACTTCTCCAGTTTACTATTCAACCCATGAAAAAAATGTTCTTGAGCTGGGGTGATCTTAACTCATCTTATTTCCTAGCGAGGAAAATGAACTAACAAGAAGACTCCAATTTTCAGCACCAGGAGTATCTCGAGCAATCATCTCCCGCGAGAAGCTTTCTCAAATAAAGAGAGAAGGCTCTAGAAATGCAATGGACCTAACGAATACATCCAAACATACATCTTTGGAAACTTCAACAGAGAACAGGAAAAAGGGTAGACACTTTATTTCTTTATTCAATAGAGAAAGAACTATCAAACATCAATATGGGATAGTACTTAAATCAAAATAGATTGATTTTTAAAAAACATGCTGCAGGAAGGATGACTCTACCCTTTGTTCCACTCACATTAGCATTTCAGGATGTACAATACTATGTCGACACTCCTCCGGTAATCATGTTCAAATCATCACTGTATCTTATCGAAGAGGACTAAATTGTATGTAAATTTTCTTTTATTATACTTACAACATTATTAATCTAACTATCAGGAAATGAAAGAACATGGCCATGCAGAAAAAAAACTACAGCTGCTCCATAATATTACTGGTGCATTCCGACCTGGAGTTCTTTCAGCATTGATGGGTGTCAGTGGTGCAGGAAAGACCACACTATTGGATGTTCTTTCTGGAAGAAAAACAGGGGGCACTATTGAAGGGGAGATAACAATTGGAGGATATCCTAAGGTTCAAGAAACATTTGCCAGGATATCAGGTTACTGTGAGCAGAGCGACATACATTCTCCACATATTACAGTAGAAGAGTCGGTAATATATTCAGCTTGGTTGAGGCTTCCATCACAAGTTGATCCAACTACTAGACGTGTGAGTTTTCTGCATAACCTCATTTTTGCATAAAGTACACGTATAAATATGCTTGGGGAATGAAACTACCAGTTCAATTTTAGATATACCCCTTGTCTGTAAAGGCTGGACTGAACTAAAACAGTTATATTTGATTATCAGGAATTCGTAACTGAAGTCCTTGAAACAATTGAGCTTGACGAAATCAAAGACTCCTTAGTTGGGATACCTGGGATCAATGGATTATCTACTGAACAGCGGAAACGACTGACAATTGCAGTAGAGCTTGTTGCAAATCCATCTATTATATTCATGGATGAACCCACATCAGGTTTGGATGCTAGAGCAGCTACTATTGTTATGCGTGCAGTGAAAAATGTCGTGGGGACAGGAAGAACGGTGGCCTGCACTATTCACCAACCTAGTACTGATATATTTGAGACATTTGATGAGGTAATAATTGATTTATCTTGCAAATATAGAGGCAATGATGTCACATAAACGCGGTAAAAAAAGAAACAAGATTTATAGGGAAATTAATTTTTTTTATAATAATAAGGAAAACTAAACTGTAATCTAAAATGCTTATAGTCAAAGCATGCCTTCATACTCCACTGACTTGACTAACATGGTGTATTGAAACGAATCAGCCATAATTTTCATCCTAAATTCACGTGGCGAGTTTTTCTCCCGTTAACCCTAAATTTGTGAAAGCTATTGGTCATATATCTCATTAAACAGCACAAAACATTTATTCATCAGTGGATGAAAACCATCCACACGATCAAAGTGCTATACAAGCTCCCTGGTTCTACTATTCATTTTAAGAATACATAACAGGGCATTGTAGCAAAAAATCCAACCTCCTAAAAGATCCTTAAATTTCAGGTTTATTAACATTGAATACTTGAAGTATAGCCAACCGAGATTTCTTCCTACGCCGTAATTTCTTGCGATGGCCATTTACTGTATAATTTCTTTTGACAGGACTCACTTCTTTTCTGATATTTGATTCGGATTTTAACGGAAAAACAATTTCATCTTCCTGCAGCTAATTCTCATGAAAAGGGGAGGTCAATTGATATATGCTGGGCCATTAGGTCAACATTCAAATAAAGTTATTGAGTACTTTGAGGTAAGTTTTATGATATTCTTTTCAGGTTATGAAGTTTGCTTGTAAGGTAGGTTAAGAATTAAGATACACAAGAGGCCTGTCTCTCTAGTCTAATTTAGGATTTATATATTGACATTGATCTTAAGTTTCACACGGGTTGGAACCTGGAAGTTGGAAGTTAGCATTTGCCAGAACCATAAATTCATCATTATCAATAATCTTATTCCAAGGCCTTATGAAAATGACATACAAAGTACTATAATTATTATTGTATAAGGAAACTCGGAGAACCTAAATTTAGTACCGCATGGGAAAATACGTAATTGTACCTTATTATCTTTCTCCTATGAATAAAAACCTGGCTCTCCCTCTCTGGGATTGTCCTTTTACCATGGAACACGATAAAACCACTATCTACGATATGTTACCAGTTACAGATGAAATGTCTGCTATGATACTGCCTAAATCAATTATGGAATAGTAACCTTAACTATTTAGCTTAATTACTTAATTATCAGGGAAGTGATGAATTGTCAGCATCGAAAAACAATAGAAATTTTGTGGAGCACAATGCACGTAGAAAAAAAAAATAATTATCTAGGGAAGAGGAGTTAGAAAATGGTATGATGTGCTGCTAAGATAAAACGAGAAAAAAACATGATTATGCAACAAATTAATTTCTTGATATATCATAAACAGGTAGCCGAAAGCTACTAAGTTAGCATGATATGGTGCATGTAGTAGCTTGGTAACAAAAAGATGAGATAAGATGACCCTTGAAATGCTGAAAAATGTTTTCAATATAAATCATGTTTGCTGCAATATGAACTCAGCTCACAGGGGCAAAGCCGTATAGGGCCCAACAGGGCACTGCCCCCTACCCCACCTCCCCGCGTGGATTATAATAAAAAAAAAAGGATTTATTGCATTTAAATACCCAACAGTTTTCCCTATTTTCCACTTATATACCCTCACTTGTTTTTGACATTAATACACCCTAAAGTTCATCAAAATTGCGCTAATATACCCTCATTTGTTTTTAGCAGCACTTATATATCCTCAACTGTTATTAAAAACTTAAATTAAAACTTGCACTTAAGTACCCTAAACTTTTTATAACTTGCAGTTAAATACTCTCAATTATGCAAACGCAAGAATTTCCTCCTAAAATTCTCATGCAACACTCACATTCTAATTTTCACGTTTGGGTCTATATGACAATTTTCACATTTGCATAATAAAAGATATTAATGTGCCAATTTTAAACAATTTAGGGTATATAAATGCCGAAAAACAAGCGAGAATATATAAATGCCACGAAAAACAATTGAATCAGAGAATGGATTTAATTCCCTTCTTGACAATGGAAAGAAACTGAGGATCAAGTGTCTTCTTCACATACAAAAGTACATGAATAAAAATGACTCCAATGCATAAATAGGTATAAATCTATACCCCAGTTCAATGTCTTGTTATGTAATAATCTTTATATGTTAATCAATTGTTAAAAAAAGTTCATATGCATTATCATGTTTAATTATTTTTTGGACCCCCCTATCAAAATTTCTGGCTCTGCCACTGTCTGCTCACCTTTCTGATTGAAGAAACTAAGATGAAATAATAATATTTCCATGAATATTAGAAGGAGGGAGAAAGCATACATTTTATTGGGAACGGATGAACTATATGTAAATGACAGGGTAACAACTGAGAGATAGCACATCAATAGTAGATGAAGCTTTGAATGCAGTGCACATAAATATGAAGGCTCATGAAGCGAAACGTATGTGTAGTTATTTGGTTAACAAGTAGAATTGATGAGCTACAATTTGATCTTTGTAGTGAGTCGACAGGAGTAGGAAAAGCTATAACTTCAGGTCTTCACAAGTTAGAATTTGTAGCTTTAGCACTAATGTGCCATTATTTGCATTTCTCAACATAAATGCACTACTATAATTTGCAACTTTGGTGCTAATGCCAAAACTTCTGTTAGTATGCATGAAATTGATATTCCAAGTATCAGAATAATGCAATATTACGAAGATACTACAGGGGAAGGGACAACACTTTAACTGTGTCTAACCCAAAGGATTCAGTATAGTTTTACCATAAGTTGGATGCGTGTGGGTACGGGTGCAGGTGCGAGTACGGGATACGGCAAATTTGTAAAAGGTAGGGTATGGGGACATTGATGAAACTCATGGGATATAATAATAGTCCTGAGCTATATATATAAATGGCCTTTTTAAATCGTAGTTCTTAAAGCTGAAACAAACTCAACCCTTATCCAACAAGTTACAAAAATGGATGTGTAGGATGTATATCTAAGAAGTATATAAGTGTTTTAAATTAAACATGCATTGTATAATTGAATACAAGTCTTAATAAATTTATGCATATATTTAAGGAGTGTCCAAGAAGTGTTGGGTACATTTGCGAGTATGACACGTGTCGATGCAGGTACAACTCCATAGAAGTACAAAGGTAATAGGTTTTACCTGAAGGGTGACAACAAGATCAATATTTCTACGCCATAACATGTTGGCAGGTCATTGGTAACAGAGATGCAACTT
Source organism: Asparagus kiusianus (assembly GCA_022839385.1). NCBI lineage: Eukaryota > Viridiplantae > Streptophyta > Magnoliopsida > Asparagales > Asparagaceae > Asparagus > Asparagus kiusianus. The sequence goes on from BQKN01000084.1 coordinate 170,430, forward strand.
GAGTGCGGATAATACAAGGAAATTCTTATTGTCTAGGAAATTATAAATTTGGCATCATCAACTTGTTATACTTGGTTCCTTCACATAAAGATGGCACATTTTCAAGAAAAAGTAAAAAAATGAAGAGCTATTTAAAATAAATGTGTTAAGTATCCAATATTGCTACATTATCAATGAACCAAAGACACTAGCCATCAACAAAAGTATAAGGATGCAACTACGTGGGTTAGGAAAAAATGGAAAGGAAAAAAGAAACAGACATGGGCAGGCAGATATTTAAAGAAGAACTAAATAAATAATTGACTAACACCAGAATGAACGCATGTAAACACTAATCATTATCTACGATATAAGGCACAACAAAATTTTCTCTGTGAAGGAAGATGTATGAGGCCAAAAAAGAAAATAAAAGAATGAAGAAAAGCGGATAGTAAGGTACCTGACTAGTTGATTGTCCCAGGCTTATAGCTTGAGAACAGAGGTTTGAGACCTTGAAAACAGAGCCCCTCGTACACTACACAGGTAAGAAGTAAGAGACCTGCAGAGAATACTAATGAATGGCATAGCAGAATTGACAGACTATTTGATTGAGTTTAGTTGCAGATGTAATTTGATAGAAAAAACTGCATGAAGGAATAAAACATATGAATACTGTGCATCCTTCGAAACATTTAAGCAAACAAACGAATATAAATATTCCTAATGGAAGATGTAGCCAGAGGAGCATGATTCTGATTGATGATGTATTAGTATATAGTTAGGAACTTAGGATATAAGAGTCATTTTAGCAACAACAGAGATACAATGTTTGACTATGTACACTTGTGACACAGTTTAAATATACTTGAGGTGAAACTACAGCAAGTTAGCTTATTTTATTTAAGTTCTAGTATAGTTATGTAGCACGTATATACTAATCGTCAAAACACTAACTTGAGATTTTACTTCCTGTATCAGGGCATTGCTGGAATATCAAGGATAAAGGACAATTACAATCCAGCAACATGGATGTTGGAAGTTACCTCTACATCTGTTGAAGCACAACTTAATGTAGATTTCGCGCAATTATACAAAGAGTCATCACTCTACAGGTGAGTAATTACTGATGCCTACATTGATATATCTATATTAACTATATAATTGGAATCCTGTATAAATAAGTGATTATTGATATATAACAACACAAACTAATCATGATAAGTTATGAAATTTCTTATTAGGAGCAAATTTTTTTCTTACCTTATTAACCAATTTTCAGGGATAACCAAGAGCTAGTCAAACAACTGAGCAAACCACCACCAGACTCAACTGAGTTACATTTCCCTACCCGTTTTCCACAAAATGGTTGGGGGCAGTTTAAAGCTTGTCTATGGAAGCAGTATCTGTCATACTGGAGAAGTCCTCATTATAACTTGACGCGCACGATATTTACAATAATCTCATCAACAGTATATGCAGCTTTGTTCTGGAAGCATGGGAGAACAATGTAAGTCAGTATGTTTATTTCAGGTGCTTTAGATTTACCTTTAAATTTAGTAATATAACAGCTTTTCTAGCTGGAATTTGAATAACATTAACTGTAACTAGTTGCAATTGTAATTGCAGTTGCAATTTTTTGGGAACCAAAGATTTCCTACATGATAATAAACCTGAAGCCAGACACACATACAAAGATAATCTACAATTTTCCGTTAATTGACCAATAGCATGATAGGAATGGAATTTCCATGGGATTCTATTACAGAGGCAAAACTTTATTTCATTAAAATAGATAATTTTGAATAGGCAACAGCAACAGAAAAAGTTATAAAAATTTCTCTAGAATTTTCACTTAGGATACAAGTGCAGACTGACAATATCTGCAAATACTGAGCTTGCCTATTGAAGGGTTAAAACTATAAGATGAGGATATATAAAAAGAAATGATGTAGGTAAAAGGAAAAGGTTTGAAAAAAACATGTTTTCATGTTTTGAATGAAGAAGCACTATAGGCTACTGATAGCTAATGTTGTTTTGTTTTCTTTTCACCCATCAGACATGGTGTTTTGAGAGCTTGTAAGAAATCAAGTTTCAGAAAATTAACCAAACTTTATTGATTAGTGAACTATAGATCACCAAGATCACATTTCTTGCATATCATTCTTGAAAAAATGAACTATGGGGATGTAAATCAATTTAAATCTTATCAACTTTTGAAATGACAAATTCATGAGAGCTCCCAAATTTTGGGTCTTGTGGGAAGCTCACCATAATAACCTTTTTAAGAGGCAAGCATGATCTAGAACTAAAAATAGAAAAAATTGTTAACTGCAAGCTGACCTTAGTTTGTTACCTCAGACCAGTCAGATATCAAGAATAAGAAATGGAAGTATTGTATAAAATGTTATTAGTGCTTCTAATTGAGATAAGTCACATAACACTTCTATTAAATCCAGACTTGAGGAGTCAGCTAACAGAGTTATATAAACAACAACCAATACACGCATGATAATAGTTCTCTGCATTGAACATATTTCACAAAGGAAGTCCAAATTGAACTGGATCCTATTTTTGAAATAATAACAGCACCAATAACAACAACAGCAATAACAATAACAAATATAGAATATGGGTCATACTTTCTGTACTGATGCCACTCTTTCTTCTGTTTGTTGAAGAAACAACCAACAAGATCTGTTCAACGTGTTTGGATTGATGTATATTTCCTCAATCTTCTTTGGCATAATAAGCACGACATCAATTTTGACATTCGTAGCAACTGAGCGCACTGTCCTCTACCGTGAGAAATATGCAGGAATGTACTCTTCATGGGCCTACTCATTTGCACAGGTTAATCAGTTTTTTTGAGAAAATACAGACTCGCAGCCTGCATGAATTTATAGCAAGTTCTGATGTTCTCTATTTTCTGCAGATGGTCATTGAGATTCCTTATGTATTTATCCAAATAGGATTATTTGCGATCATCATATATCCAACAGTTGGCTATGTCTGGTCGGCTCAAAAGTTTTTATGGTTCTTCTTCACAATGTTCTGCACATTGCTCTATTTCGTTTACATAGGAATGTTGCTTGTTTCGGTGACGCCAAATGTTCAAATTGCTTCAATATTGCAATCTCCATGCTATGCATACCTATATCTCTTCTCAGGCTTTATGGTTCCTGGCCCGGTAAGTACTTCATTCAGTTCCTTTAATTATTAACTTGGGACAAAGTCGCCCTGGTTTAGATCCTTTAGAATGAAAAAACGTTCATTCTGTCAGTCATGCTTCTACAATATTTGTTCCCAAGGATTTTTCCAGTAACATACTACTGTTAAGTGGCTGAAGCTTACACACACTTTCAGTAGGTCACACATTAAAACCAAATTATAATGCTAGGACATTCTTGAACAGTTCGGATCTAGAATCTCTAGAGAGTGGTGCAACCATGTAATTAATAATTTACAAGTATTCCTGAAACTTTTTCATACCTAAAAGGAAATACATAATCACATCATTAATTACACAGTAACTTCAACCATTGGTTATATAAGGAACCTGTTGGGATTAAATTGATCAGATAAGTACACAAAATATTTAGCAAAAATACTGAAACAAAAGCAAACACAACCAACACCAAGATTTAAATGGTTCGGCACTACGTGCTACATCCATGGGCAGTGAGAAAAGAAGAGATTGCTATCACATGAGAATAGAACCAGAGAGGAGAAAAGGATTTACAATCAGTACCCTACTCCCGTAGATTATTCCCTCACCAAAAAATCTAAAAGGAAAAACCTAATTTAATCTTGAGTCAAATTGGAATATATCTCATTAAGTGGGTCTTCACAAATGCTACTATCTCTTGCTGCGGATTTCAATGTCTTTGCTAATATAAAATTCACAAGCTTGGCAGACATTGCAAACATGTGATGTATTTTCCCCAAGTTTATACGTAGTTGACAATCTTTCCTGATCACTTCAAATTCTCTTTGACTTGGTGTTTTTTAAAACCTAGAAGCACATATATGATAAATATATCTACTGAAAAAGTTAAACGGCATATTTCTGATCTAGCATTCATCTTTTTGAGTTAAGAAATTTTAAGGATTTCTAAATTAACTTTATGCATTATGCTCATTTTCTCTTTGGTGACTCCTTGCAGCAAATCGCGAAGTGGTGGATTTGGCTTCACTATATCAGCCCTGTGACCTGGACATTAAATGCCCTCTTAACTTCACAATATGGAGACATGGACAAGGAGATCATGGTGTTCGGAGAGATGAAATCAATTTCCTCTTTTATAAAGGATTACTTTGGGTACCATCATGACCGTCTGGGAGTTGTTGCTATTATCCTTATTGCCTATCCTCTTGTCTTAGGTTATCTTTTCGCATTTTGTATACAAAAGCTAAATTTCCAAAGAAGATGAAGATGAAAGCTTCTGTACTAGGCTACTAGCAAATAATGATCTGAAAATATAAACATGGCATCATTGATTACAATTTAAAAGTTGTACTTGCAAGATTTCATAACAAATTGCATATTAAAATTCAACGTAGTCTATACATGTAATGGAAATTCCTACAGTGAACTACTCGTTCCGAAGATATCTGCAAAGAAATACATGACCTGACTCTTAACAAAAGAAAAACATGTCTACATGACTCGCACTTGCTAGTTAATTTCAGACATATATGGTTGCAAGCATGTATATAGGACAAACTATCTCAAGTGTGCGTTCATTCAACCCAATAACTTTGAAAAAATGCCCAAGATTGACAGATATAATGGATAGAAACTCATCTCAACTCTCTACAAGTACCACGTGTTACAAATAACCAGCATGATAACTCAAAGCTTGAACAAAGTAGTAAGCAACCAAAAATTAGCGGAATAGAAAATAAAAAGCTATCTAACAAGGATTTATGACTGGATGTAA
>BQKN01000084.1:175358-188103 GCA_022839385.1 Asparagus kiusianus
AACTTACACAGGCTTCTTATAGGGAAAAGAACAGATAAATAAACCTCTTAACAACAGATCCATTGCCATGTCATACCTCTAAGGATAGATAAACATCTGCTCTTGTCAACAGTTGGATCGAACACTCGTTTGGTAATCAAGCATGGCATAACAGTAACAAAAAAGAGAGAATAAAAGGACCCACATTATCGTCAGAATAACAGGACGTGGCCACGAAATGGATCGGTTTTTTTAATCTCGCATCTAAATAGTCAGGGTTGCTAACCCCGACTATTTTGTAAACTCTAATTAATATACAGGCTAAATTAGTCGGGGTTGGCAACTCCGACTAATTTAGCATGCTGTCTAATTGGTCGGGGTTGGGAACCCCAACCAATTCAAAAGCCCGCTTTCGAAATGGTCGGGGTTTCCAACCCTGACCATTTAGCAGAGACTTTTGTCCCAGCGGATGAGTCACTACCAAATATTTGTAGGGAATGTGAGGATGTATGACGTGCTCATGTCCCGATCATATGTTTTGAGATTGTCGAGATGCACGTGCCTGACCATGTGTTCCGATAATTTGGGCTACAACAACATATTCTGGTCCCTGTGAAGAGAATAGAGAGAAATCTCAGAAAAGGTGCACATCATGCAAATTGGGAATATATTCGACATGCTTACATCGGGAGGTGGGAGTTGAGGCAGGAACAGGTAGTGATGGAGAGGACTAACGCACCTGACCTAGGTGTGTATTTGCGGTGGTATTGGGGGATTACTCGCAGGTGGATATTTCAGGAGAACAAAACCCCTAAGGAGTACATACCAAGAGGCCCGATTGAGAGAGAGTTGGTAAGTATATAAGCAAAATATACAATTATTTTATGAGTTTTATTTTATTATCATCCACTTGATAATAATTTTCTTTTAGTTTTTATCTTATAGGTACAAGAGCTCAAAGAGCTTTCTACTATGGCGCATGATGCATTGCGAACGACTACCGAGCTAGACCCGAGGAACACGTTCCTTCGTATGATAAAAAAGATTCGATCCGCTTTTTAGAGGATGCGTAATGCAAGACGTGATGGACGTGAGGAGCGACCAATTGAGTACGGACGTCGACGGTTCTGAGGACACACAGAGGCAGGTTCAAGCCGTGCACATGATGAAGCTGACAACTCACAACAGGCTCAAGCCGAATTTTCACAGCCGGTTCGAGTCAACGAGGATGTCACACACTCCTAACTTCACACACAACCAGATGAGGATCTCATCCAAGCTCACATCGAAGGTGAACGGGGAAGGGGGAGAGGAATAAGAGGGAGAGGGAGAGGGAGAGGGAGAGGGAGAGGAAAGGGAGTTGTAAATTTTTGTTAAGTTTTGATATACTTGATAGGATTTTTTGCATTTGAAACTGAATATTATGTATCCAATTGAGTATTGATTATTAATATGTGAATTGCATGGTATGTATCCGATTGAATATGGATTTTTAGTAAGTGAAATGAATGTTTGCGATTATGAATTGGTATGTGTGTTATTTGTGATTGTGATTGCATTGTAAATTGATAAATGTGTACCATTAGTTGGTGGATTGATATGTACTAATAGGAGTTTGATTTTCCAGCTGAAAGTGGGGAGGAAGAGCTCTGCAAATGCACCTACACGAAATGGTCGGGGTTCCCAACCCCGACCATTTTGCTTTAGCCAATTTTTGCTTCAAAAGTCTCTGCTAAATGGTCGGGGTTGGGAACCCTGACCATTTCGAAAGCGGGCTTTCGAATTGGTCAGGGTTCCCAACCCCGACCAATTAGACAGCGTGCTAAATTAATCGGGGTTGTCAACCCCGACTAATTTAGTATGTATATTAGTCAGGACGTGCAAAATAGTCGGGATTGATAACCCCGACTATATATTTAGAGGCGAGATTAAAAAAACCGACCCATTTCGTGGCCACGGTGCTGACATGGCCACGAAATGGGTCGGTTTCTCTAAATAAAATGGGAGTTGGTCGGTTTTTCAAATTAAAAGTTGGAATGGGTTTACATCAAAATTTTCTTCTTATGCAAATAGCAATGATAAAGGGGAAAAGGTAAGGAAATAAACAAGCTAGATTCTGCATAATCCAGAAGAAAATTTACCATAGTAATAAGTGAGTGGGAGAGAGAAATGGAAAAAGCCCTCGCTGTAGCCACGAGTGAGAGGATGGAGTTCGAAAAATTCGGAATCTGTTCTTTCAGTTTAGTCCCACATCGGTCGGTTATTTGAGCAGCCTGTGGGGTTGCCAGACTACAAAAAAAGCTAGCCTCGACACAGTAGAAAATCACGCAGCTGCGTGGTGAGCACAGAGCGAACTATTCTCTCGCCTTTTACTAAAGAATACCGTGTGCCCTCCCCATCAAAGCAGCATACGCCACTTTTTGGAGGGTTGTCCTTTTTAACAAAAAGGACCCCAACAATTCTTAACTTAAATATTAAAATTGGCTATTTTAGAGCTTATATAGGGAGTGTTTGGCAACAAGTTCAAATTGGGTTAGGACTGAACTTCGTTTGTCAAATTTTCAGATCAGAGTTGACCCGATTTTTTAAGCCTAAATAGTGTTTCTAAACCATTTTTCTCTTGAACCATGGGGGTTTGGTCTAAAAAAAACTGGGTTAGGATTGGTTCTGGCCCAATACCATCCCGTATTCTCATTGCTAATGACAGCACTTCTATTCATAATTTTATAATTTGCAGCCAGCATCTAGAATTGAGAATTGTTCACTAGAAGTCCTGACTACACTTGCATCCACTGACGTATTAGTTACTAAAATTTTTAACACTTAATTTTAAATTCAGTGTTAAGCCTATCTTAGTTCTACTTTAAACCTATTGGATAGATTTAACATTAATTAACGGTTAAAATGTTTTGAAATTACCGTAGGGATGTCATGGAAAAGTTATAACAAGACTTATTAAAGAGCAAATTTTAAAAAACTTTAGGGTATATAGTGCTGCTAAAAACAAGTGTTGGTATATGACTATGTAAGTGCGAAGTATGAGATAATTACAAGGTATTAAGTGCTAATCTGTACTACTATGTGAAAAACTAAGTGAAGTAATCAAAATGTTGAAGGAATGAAAGGACATTTCCTCGTCATTATAATGTAAAGAAATGGTTACAATTTTGAAAGAATAATTTTTTTTCATTTTTTTCTTTCTCTTTTGTTTCTCTTTCCCTGTTCAGTGATATAGATCTTTCAATGACATGAACATAAGATTGGAGCCCTATGTCGATTATATTCAGTTTATAGAGAGTACACAAAAGAAAGTGTATGATTTTCTTTAAAAAAATAAATATATATAAATTAAAAAGAACTAAGTTTCTTTGTATATATAAACTATATATATATTTGTATTAATATATAAAGAATATTAGTGGAGGACATCTAAGCCAAATAATGAAGGTAAATATAATTTTCACTTAAAAAATTATATGATCCCCGCTCTTTCCACATCCACTATTTAAATGCACACTCCGGTATAAATAAGAAGAAATAATTGTTCATATTTAAAAAAATAATAATATAAGAAAGCAATTTTCTTATCATGTGCGTCTGCATGTGTCAGGCTTCTAGTTGGTCTTTAAAATTCTTTCTTCGTAAAGTGTAATTTGCCACATAAAACTCTCCATTGTTATTCAGCTTGAAAATTGAAAAAAGAAAAAAGTAATCAACATCAGAACCCAACCAAAAGCGCATAGAGTGGCTTAGCCGTAGAATCCAAGAGCTAGCTTTGAGATAGAGAAAGGATTGCAGTATTAGGGGTAGGTCAACAAAATTAGTGACTACATCAATTTTCAACATTTTGCATACGCAGAGAACTTCATGTAGATTGTTTTGAACTCCTACGGCATTGCAAACGAAAAAAAAATATAAATAAATACTGTTAGATTAAGTCTATTGGGTATTGGGTTAATGGGCTGTGACCCGTTAACCATACCCCTATTTGCATGACTATATATATATATCTCTCTAGTATCTGAATGAATTAATAAAGTTAGGGTTTTTGCTCTCTCAATTATCTCTTTCTACATGGTATCAGAGCTTGAAACCCTAGCCGCCACAAATCCTCATTCAAAAATCCTAGCCGCCGTCGTCTCTTCTCCTTGCCGCCGGCACTACCGCCACCACTAGCCGTGCTGCTACAGTAACGCGACGCTACAGTGCCGCCGCTGCTACAGTACCACGTCGTTTGTTTTATCCTTTTTTTCTATGGCCTTGAATAGGTGATTCGAGGCCACACATGACCCGATCCGGTCATCTACTACTGCCTATTTTTTGATCTGCTCTTAGTCTATGTTTAAAGAACAGATCTCTACTACTGCCCTGATTATTTGACTACTACCTATCTACCACTATTGTGCAACAATGTCGGAAATAGATCTCTCCTCCTCTTCTACATCTCCCTCTGCTGCTGGTGGTCAGACTTCTGCGCCCAAGGTAGTCTTGGGGACTACAATAAAGTTGAATGGTACAAACTATCTGCTCTGGGCTCAGGCTTTCCGCATCTTCATTGGCGCTCAGAGCAAACTTTCACATCTTTTGGCCTCTCCTCCACCCACCACAGATCCCAACTACAGTTCCTGGCTCTCGTCTGATTATTGTGTTATGACGTGGCTCCTCAACAGCACGGAACCACAGATTAGTAGCAGTGTTATGTTCTTAACCACTGCGAAGGAGATGTGGGACAGCCTGAAGATTATGTATGGAAATGAGAAGAATGCTTCCCGTGTATTTGAGATTTATGAGCGACTGTTTACGCTCAAACAGGGAGATAGATCAGTTCCGGAGTTCTTTGGTGAGTTAAAGGGACTGATAGACGAACTGGAGATGCATCAGCCTGCAGTAGCTGATGCGGCGACGGTGTTGGGATATCGCCGTGACTTGGCAGTGTCCAAGTTTCTTTCTGGATTGCATCCTAACTTGCAGTCCCAGGTGAGAGGACAGATATTGGGAGGAGATACCATCCCCTCACTGACTGCTACATTCTCCAGAGTCATGCAGGTCTCTACTGGTGTTTCTTCTGATACTTCTGCACCGTCTCCACCTTCAGTGGATCAGTCTGCCATGTTCTCTAGTAGAGGCAGAGGTCGCGGTCGTGGTCGTGGTCGTGATTCTTTGGGAGGACGTGGCTCTTTTAGTGGGAGACAGGGTGATTCTGATAGGGGTTCACGTCAGTGTGGTCACTGTGGGAGGACCAATCATATTTCTGAGAAGTGCTGGGAGAAGTTTGGTCGTCCTCAATAGGCCCAAGTAGCCGATGCCGATTCGACTCGCTCACCTATTTCTACTACTATTTCTAGTAATCCAGCTACTACTGTTCCTACTGTTCAGATTTCTCAGGCAGATTATGATAGGTTACGCCAGCTAGAGCTCTCTCAGAACAGTCATTCGGCTACTCATGCATCCTCTTCAGGTATGGATGCTTACATAGCTTCTCCTCATGAACCATGGGTACTAGATTCTGGAGCCTCATCCCATATGACAGGTATAAAGGATTGTTTTGTCTCTTTACATCTTTCTGATAAGTTTCCCTCTATTCGCATCGCTGATGGTACACTTTCTCCAGTTCTTGGTGCTGGAGTAGTTCATCCTACTTCCTCTTTAAAACTCACTGATGTGTTATATGCTCCTAAATTCCCTGTTAGCTTATTATCCATTAGCAAGTTTACAAAGCACAATAACTGTAAAGTCACTTTCTTTCCTTCTTATTGTGTTTTTCAGGACCTAGCAACTAGGATGACGATTGGTTCGGGGCATGAGAGAGGAGATATGTACTATTTGGACGACAGTGTGTCGGGTGCTGGTCTTGTTGCAGCACAGCCTGATTCTACCTTACTATGGCACTGGCGTTTGGGTCATCCTTCACTATAAAAACTTATATCGGTAGTTACTATTCAGTCTTCCCTTTCTTCTTTAGGTTGTGAGTCATGTGATCTGGGTAAGCACCATCGTGCTTCTTTTCAGAGTCGTGTCGATAAACGCAGTAGTTTTACGTTTGAGTTAGTTCATTCTGATGTCTGGGGTCCTTGTCGTGTTCCCTCTGTGAAGGGTTTTCGATATTTCATTGTTTTTGTTGATGATTTCTCTCGCATGACTTGGCTATATTTGTTGAAAGAGAGGTCTGAAGTCTCGCGTGTTATTAAACTTTTTTATAATGAAATAAAAACCCAGTTCTCTACTTCTGTTCATATTCTTCGTACTGATAATGCTTTAGAATATATGAAAAATAACGTTTCAAAATTTTGTGCTCTTAATGGTATTATTCATCAAATTTCATGCTCTCACACTTCACAACAAAATGGAGTTGCAGAGAGGAAGCATAGACATATTCTCGATGTTGCTAGAACACTGATGATACATATGAATATTCCAAAGTACTTGTGGTCGGATGCTGTTCTCACTGCCTGTTATTTGATTAATCGCATGCCTTCCTCTGTTCTTGATGGTTTGATACCATTCCACTGTCTTTATCCTGCTAAAAAACGTTTTTCTGTGATTCCTCGAGTTTTTGGTTGTACGTGTTTTGTTCAGGATTTGACTGCTGGTTTGGATAAATTGTCTCCTAGGTCAATTAAGTGTGTGTTTGTTGGATACTCACGTACTCAAAAAGGGTATAGGTGCTATCATCCGACCACCAGGAGATATTTTGTTTCTGCTGATATTACCTTTTTTGAGTCTGTCCTATATTTTTCCTCTGGTTCCACTACCTCTGTCAGTCCACAGGTTCCACTACCTTCTACGGCTCCCACTACTATTCTGGTATCTGCTCCTGTGGCTACTACACTAAAGCCTCTACTGACATACTCTCGCAGTCCTAAAGTACATACACCTGCCTCTGCTCCTGCTGACTCTTCTTCTCCAGCTGCAGGTCCATCTCATGTCGAGCCTCATATCTCTCCTGACTTAGATGTTCCTATTGCTCTTCGTAAAGGTAAACGGTCTTGCCAAAAATATCCTATCTCTCTTTTTGTCTCTTATGACCGTCTCACCTCATCATTTCGTCAGTTTGCTTTGTCATTGTCCACTATATCTTTACCCAGGTCACATGAGGAAGCTTTGTTAGTACCCGCTTGGAAACAGGCTATGGATGAGGAGATGAATGCACTGCTTTCTAGAGGGACTTGGGATTTGGTCTCTCTACCTGCTGGAGCGACTGTGGTTGGCTGCAGATGGGTGTATACCTTGAAATATCGTCCTGATGGGTCTGTTGATAGATATAAAGCTCGCCTGGTTGCTAAAGGATATACCCAGACATATGGTATTGACTATTTTGAAACCTTTTCTCCCGTTGCTCGTCTCAACTCCATCAGAATTCTTTTCTCTCTGGCTGTTAATATGGATTGGGCGATGCACCAACTAGATGTGAAAAATGCTTTCCTTTATGGTGATTTGGACGAGGACGTTTATATGGAGCAACCTCCTGGGTATGTTGCTCAGGGGGAGAATCTTATCTGCAGGCTGAGAAAGGCCATCTGTGGGTTAAAGCAGAGTCCTCGAGCTTGGTTTGATAAGTTCAGCAAGGTTATTTCTAATGTTGGTTTTCAACGTTGTCAGTCTGATCACTTTGTCTTTCTTCGACGCACAACAACTGGTTTGGTTATTTTAGCCATATATGTTGATGATATTCTGCTGACTGGGAGTGATTCTGTTGCCTTAGCTGAGACTAAGGAGTATCTAAACCGTTATTTTGTCACTAAGGACATGGGAAAGCTAACGTATTTTCTTGGGATTGAAGTTGCATATAAAAAACATGGTCTGTTGTTGTCCTAAAGGAAGTATGTGCTAGATTTACTAGAAGAAGCAAGTCTCTTGGAATGCAAACCTGCAAGCACTCCAATGGAGGCAAATGTTGATTTGTGGCGTGATGATACATCTCTACTAGATGATGCTGCACGATATAGGAGACTAATTGGGAAGCTAATATATTTAACAGTTACCAGACCTGATATTACTTTTGCAGTAGGTGTACTGAGCAGGTTTATGCACAAACCTAGAGAGGTTCATTGGACAGCAGCTCTGAAGATTTTGGCATATGTCAAAAGTTGTCCTCGCAAGGGATTGTTATATAAGAAGCATGTGCATACTCACATTTCGGCTTTCTCTGATGCTGGCTACGCAGGAGACATGAGAGACCGAAAGTCTGTTAGACCCTAGAGGGGGTGATTAGGGTCTTATACTAATCTAATCCGATTAAATGCCAATTAAAATTAATTATCAAGTATATTCTTGCAAGATAGATATACAAAGAGTTATGTGCAAGAATATGCAATATACACAAGGTGATATATCCTATATGATAGAAATATATGCAAGGATATATAAACAATAAGATATATCCTAACAAAGAGATATAGACAATGTATGTGCAAGGATATAAAACTAACACAAGGGTAAACAATATGAAACAAGATAGAGGATGATGAGACAATGACGATATGAGCAATGAGCACAAATATAAATAAACGCCAAAGCACACTCAAACACAATCAAATGATCACGGAGTTCGGACCTTCCGTCCTACGTCTCCGCTCCCCTCTCCCGAGGAGAAATCCACTATCACAACCGGGTTTTCTACGCTCACCCGAATAACGTTTACACCTCACAGTGTCGGTTTTTAACGCTCACCGATCAACGTCACTCCTCACAATCGGTTTTCTAGTTCATCGAAAACTTCACAACACACTCGGTTTTCTAGCTCACCGAAAACCTTACACCACTCACAATGTAACAAATATAAATTTGTTCTCTACAATAGATGAGAACACAATTAAGCACAACTCAAAGTTACAAACTCTCACCACCCAACTATACTATGTATGTAAATACTAAAAGCTCAATGTGGGTGTGTGTAACAATGAGTAAATAAAATCAATTTAACTAAACTCAATTATAAAATCTAGCTTAAGAGCAATGATAATCAAACAAGTATATAAATGTAAAGCTAAAGTTTGAGTTTAGAAAAACTTCTCTAAAACACAAAGAAGATGATGAAGAAGATTGAGAAAGTATCCCACAATCTGCAGTGAAGCTTCCTCCTTTGTAAACAAAAACCAAACTTTAAACAAACAGTAAAACCACACTTAAACTCCTTTTTAAAACCCTTGTTAAAAACTTCTTTTCATTAGTTAAAGAAGAGATCAGCAAAGGGGTATTTATACCCTCTAAGAATCTCAGCCAAAACCCAAAACAAATGACAGAAAAGCCCCCAGCAAACAGCTCAGGAAATAGCCGTTAGAAAAGCAACGGTCATAATGGCGGTCGACCGAAAATATTCGCGGTCGACCGCGAAGAACGAAAAGCACTGAGAAACTGTTCTGGACGCTCGTCGGTCGACCGGAAATTCCAGCGGTCGACCGATGGAGTTCTTCGGTCGACCGGACCGGTCGACCGACAGACTCTCTGTCGCATGCTGACGGCGAAAACAAATGAGCGGTTGACCGGTTCGGTCGACCGAATACTGACATATGAAAATCTGTTTGTGAAAACTGTTTTTCTGATTTTAAAACCCTGTTTAAAAATATCAAATAAATTCCAAAAAATATAAAACTTTGGGGAATGATTGTAGACATGATAATAAACATGCTACAATGACTGGTTTCGAAAAAGGACTTCCCAAATGAAAAATATCATCATTTTGCAAATATGTTCAAAAACATGAAAACCTGAAAATTGATATTTTGATATTTTGACTCAAACAACATTTTGAAACCTTATGAAATGATTGTATAGACTTAGTAAAACATGTATAAACTGATATTGAAGTCTATAAACTAATAAGACAGTATTTTCACAAAATTGCATATTCTATGTAATGTTTTCAAAAACACAATAGAGTATGAAACGTATGATTGTATATGTGAATGTAAATTTGTTTCATATCTATATAGCTAAACCAAAACACAATAATAAATATGAAATGTGTAATCTCATATTTATGAACATGAAAACTCAAAACTATGTATGTATATATATACCTATATATATACATGGAAACCAAACATATATGTATATATGAAACTATATATATACATGAAAACCAATATAATGTGTGTGTGTAATATTGAGCTTAGAGTATCTAACACACATAATATAAAACCCTAAACTACATTACCCAAGCAATCTTGATCTTCATTGTAGCTCAACTTGGTACACGTGCGGATGAAGCTTGAACTTGATCTTTAACTTGAATTGTATGTTGCTTCACTCCACAATTCCACCAACCTCCATTGGATATGATCGTGTAGGCGCAATTCCATCCATCCTCCAACTACGTTGTTTGTCTATAATAAATAAGAAAATACAAATACTAGACAAACAACATTAGAAGTAAATTGTTTGTTAAACATCATCAAAACAAGAAGGCCAACAAAGTCAACCTCAGGATTTTGTACTTTTGTTGGAGGTAATCTTGTGACTTGGAGAAGTAAGAAACAAGATGTAGTATCACGATCTAGTGCAGAGGCCGAATATAGAGCAATGACTCACATTGCTTGTGAGATGGTGTGGCTAAGAAAGTTTATGACAGAGCTTGGTTTTGTTCAGTCTGGACCCATGCTAATGCATTGCGACAACCAGTCTGCCATTTATATTGCACAGAATCCTGTGTTTCATGAGAGGACAAAACATATTGAAGTTGACTGTAATTTTGTCAGAGATGCTTGGGAGAAGAAGATAGTATCTCTCACATTCACTCCGTCCTCACAACAACTTGCTGATATTCTTACCAAGGCTACTTCTTCAAAGGTGTTTTCTACTATATGTGACAAGCTGGGCATGGTGGATATTTATGCTCCAGCTTGAGGTGAAGTGTTAGATTAAGTCTATTGGGTATTGGGTTAATGCGCTGTGACCCGTTAACCATACCCCTATTTGCATGACTATATATATATATATATCTCTAGTATCTAAATGAATTAATAAAGTTAGGGTTTTTGCTCTCTCAATTATCTCTTTCTACAAATACAAATATAAATGGAACATGAGTTTTATAGCTAAAATCGGCATGTAATGTGTAAGAAAACCTGGAATGTTGAGTATTTCTTTTTTTAATACTCGTTTAAACATCTAAGGAAGAGAAAACGGCTTTCTGACAATTAGACCCCCGAGGGTAAAAGAGTCAAAAAATTCATTCAGGGGCCCATTCGCAACAATAAAACTAGAGGGTAGCAAATCCAAAACATCAATACTACAGGGCGTCTATCCATAACTAACCCAGGTCCATTATTTCACTACTGACCTTAATTTCTGCAAAATACAACAAGATTCCTCTACCAAACACATCAGATTCATTGTCACATGCCTAGCAATACGCAAACTTTGACTTGCCAATCTTTGACAACTCTTCCTCTATTTGAATCATCCGCACATTAAGCTTCACAAATCAAGATCCTACTCAAAACTAAACTTACACGTCCAAGTCACCTGGAATTATACTATCACATCGAAGTTGATTAAAAAACACACAACTGAAAGCTTCTTAATATTAGAAGTCAACTTTTATGGACAGATGCATTCTTAACAACAGTCGATCCTAGTTTAGCTTTAAACAATACATAAGTCAACTGTAACTTTGCTGTCCACTGCTAAAATATCGCTCAAGCCACGTTTCACGTAGCAATTACATCCATCCTTTTATTCCAAGAAATCTTCACTATATATAGCTTTTTTGTTTTCTCCTCTCTTTACCAGCAAAAGAACGGCTCGGTTAGTAGATAATGACATTGAGCTAGAAGAGCTAGGAAGAAGCATAAGGTCTTCATTTCGAAGAAATTCCAACATCGGCTCAGCAAGAGAAGGTGAAGATGAGTATCAGCTTAAATGGGCAGCCATCGAGAGATAAGAAACCTTTGAAAGGGTGAGAAAAGTCGATCAGTGGGTGATGGAGAGAGCAGTGAAGACCAGAAAGAGAAGAGAGTTGTCGATGTCACCAAGCTCGGGGCTCTTGAGAGGCGGCTGCTCATCGAGAAGCTCATCAAGCACATTGAGAATGATAACCTCCGGCTGCTGCAGAAACAAAGACAAAGAATGGACAGGAAAATTTTAGCTGCTTATGTTGCCAACAAAGTAAATCATGTATATCTTTGTCTTTAGATGTCATATGAACTTGTGCTAAGTGGACAGCATTTACTAAAAGGGTTTTTGTTATATTTGACCTCAAAACCTTTGTTAATTCCATATTAGACCCTCAAAACTTAATATTAGACACCCCCCAAATCTTCATATTTGTTTGAAACGGGGGTCTCTTATTCAGAACATCTTAATAGATTTGGGACTCTCATTTAAAACAGCTCAATGGATTTGAGGGTCTAGTTTTGAAAAATGAAGATTTGGGGTCTAATATACAATTAACAAAGATTTGGGAATCTAATATAACGAAAGCCCTTATTAAAATGATTATCAAAATGATTAATCACGTTGAATCAACGTTTTCTATGGTATCTGATGAAAAAGCAGCTTCACCATACAAATACCAATGCAAACATAGAATAGGAATTAACATGATCTCCATGAACCAAAAACAAATCAGAAATGAAAGGAAGTTAATTGGTACAGGACCCAGCAATGTCCAAAACATAGGGTCTTCAACAAAAAAGAGATCAACAAAAAAGAGATCCACATGTACAAGTACACAATAACGAAAAGATATCAATAAAAAAAGAAAAGAAAATAAAACAAGTGCGGACAAGAATAAAAAGATATCAGAAGTTCAAAAATACAAATG
>BQKN01000084.1:188113-205029 GCA_022839385.1 Asparagus kiusianus
ACGGGTGTAATATATGTACATATTGGGTTGGGTCTGGCTTTGCAATGATCAAGAGGTACTTCTTGCAGAGTGTGACACCCCCATATGGACTAGTGTGAAGAAATATTAGTGGCTTAAATAGAGAAACCAAAGGCCCAAGAACAACTAGTGCTAGCATTTTGACAGTGGATTTTAGCCAACCCACGAGTTGCTCTCCGTGGACCCACAGCTTGCACGCGCCAACGGGCCCGTGAGCCTGGGGCGTGATAAAATGGTATCAGAGCAGTTGCCAGTCGGAAGTGTGAAGCTAAGTGCTATACGGGGCTAAGCGTTACATCGTGTGGATGTAGTGGAAGCCACCTCTAGAGCTCGTAGGAGTCACCTCTAGAGTCCACATCGTCTAGCAGTGATACTGGGATGTGCCAATTGTCATGTCGTGATAACGAGGACATTGTCCTTTTAAGGTGGGGTGATTGTGACACCCCCACTTTAGTCCCACATGAACAAGTGTGAAGAAATATTAGTGGCTTAAATAGAGAAGCCCAAGACCCAAGAACAACTAGTGCTAGCATTTTGGCAGTGGATTTAAGCCAACATCGAGTTGTTCTTGGTGGGTCCCACGGCTTGCACGCGCCAACGGGCCGTGGGCCCGGGGCATGACACAGAGTAAATGTGAAACTTCCCACTATTGAAGTACGATACAAGAACTTAACCGTGGAAGTAGAGTGTGAAGTAGTTAAAGGGAAGCCTCTACCCACTTTATGGAATGCTGCTAAAGGAATTCTTTTGGTGAGATATGTACTCACTATCCAAGTTTAGTTATAACTATAATTAAGCCATGGTTTCTTACCATCTCGGACAACATTTATGGTTCATATAAATACAAAAATATGGAAGAAATGACCTCCTAAAGCTGGTTTTCTCTGACTGTCTTCACTCCGTGTTAATTTTATTGCAAATTAGTAGTTTCACATGTAAACCAAATATTAAGTAACTTTAACCTTAAGTGGAGCATTTGATTAAATACATTCAATATGATATTCTTAAGACTATGTTTTATCTGTACAGGGTTTCGCAAAGGTTCCTGGTTTGAAGACTGAGGGAACAAAGATAAGCATCCTAAGCGACATCAGTGGCATTATCAAGCCTTCCAGGAAAGTATTTAGGATTATTATGCTCATTTATTATAACACAGGTTCATTTTATAACTGGTCACAACTAAAGTGAGTTTGAAGTCATGGATGAATAGAATGGACAGAATCATTATTCAAAGTCATCTTCACTTGCTTTACTATGAGAATGTTTTCTCTTGTATATGGAATTGCAGGATGACTCTCTTACTTGGACCTCCAGGGTGCGGAAAAACTACTCTCTTGAAAGCATTGGCAGGGCAGTTAGACAAGAATCTCGAGGTTTTGTCTTCCTATTACTCCAGATAGGCATAATTAATAACACAATGTATTTTATTTTTCTATCTGTTATCAGTAATTTCTGATCTCTCTCTAACTTTTTTTTAAAAGTAACCTGAAGTAACCTATTCCTAGACCATATCCCATCCACTTGATAAGATTCCACCGCAGCACTAATTATCTCATTTTAGTGATTTTCATTTAAAAAAAATTACATTGCGATCCATAGTTCTCTTCTTCTGGTTATATTTAAGGTACTTCCATTTGTCTCAAGCTCATTCAAATATCATTGCTTCCATAACGGGTGCCCCATTTCTAACTAATTAAGTGGGCAGTATAATTTATCCTATTGAAAATTTTGTCACAGCTGTAGATAGCTTGAACACCTTAGCTTGAACACACTATGCAAGCTTCCAACATGACTAAACACGCACATGCCCTAAACAGATATATGACCAAGAACATCGGGCAGCAAATCTTTCTAAAATGAAATATCACTGTCTACATACTTCCCTAAACAGATATATTCCAATTTAAATAAATTGAAGATATAATTTTGATTGTACCATAGGATGCTAGATCTAACTTAAAGATAAGAAAGTAAAATTTTATAACCAAGATATTTGTCTCATTTCTATTGTTTTGCAATCATTTTTATTATGTACTATCAATTCGCACCATTGTATAAAAGGGAAGAAAACAGGCTCACTGATCAGGTACATTCTACCTAATATAGTAAAGAATACTGGAATAGAATAGTACGCATATTTTGACTAACTGAAATGGAATAAAAATCAAGCATTACTCCATGTGTTTGTAGCAGTACAAATCCATCTGCCCTGCCTGTTCCTTTTCCTCTCGAAAGGTAAAAATTCGTTTCAGTTAGTTAGGGTTTATTAATGCCATTACATACTACCTAGGTATATATACTTCCTCTTTAGTCCTGATAAAGGTTCTTTTTTTTAACCCTCTTCTTTGTGCTCCCAGTTTATAAAAGCTTAATATTAAGCTAAAAAGTAGGGAGTCAACACGTAAGGACAGTTCCTTAATTTTTTTTCCTTTGATCTCATCACCCACTAAGGCCATTTGTGCTATCCATTTGAGTTTGCAATGTCATAGATGCTCTGATATGGTAATATTTGTATCCTGACACTGTAATGATCTGGCCAAGTTATGATCTTCCAGTTAATCACCAACAATCTGACATCCCAAATAACTGAAGATACAAGGCATAATGTCAATGCTCCACTATTCTAATAAATAGTTTTTTTATGTTAAGTACAAGAACAAATCAGGATATGCCTATCGCAAATTGCAATTGATGACACACGACTTCTCATTCTTGCAGTATTTTATATATTTCTTTAATATTATCAAAGGGACCCTTTGCCTTCTCCGTCTCAACAGAATGTTGCTACCAGTCCGCCAAAACAAATCTCATTTTCTTGTAATATGACCATTTATATGGGTTAGTTTTCTATACGAGGTTTTCAACCTTTCATGAACGAGTTCATATCACACAGGTTACAGGAGAAATTTCATACAATGGCTTCAGATTGGAAGAGTTTGTCCCAGAGAAAACAGCAGCTTACGTAAGCCAATATGACCTGCACGTCCCTGAGATGACAGTGAGGGAGACTTTGGACTTTTCAGCACGCTTTCAAGGTGTTGGTAGCAGAGCTGGTAAAGTCTTTACATCTCCTAAAATCATTCCTAGACACTGACCAACTAACACCCATATAAAATGTTATCCCTAATTCAAACTGTTTTTCCCATACAGAAATTATGAAGGAAGTCACTAGAAGGGAGAAGCAGGCTGGAATTATCCCTGAATCCAACATAGATACATATATGAAGGTAACCGTTGTTTTTTTCCATGACACTTTTTCTTGAATCAGTGATCTAGCACCATTATAAGTTTAAGACTAGCTAAAATTTCTTCATTCTTTGATGATAAAGATTAGTACAAGAAATGATAGAGTGATCCATTGAGTGGTCCAGCTTAATCTCTATAATCTATATATGTTATTTATATCAACTAGATAACACTATAGAATTTCAGACAAAACTTTGATGATTTCATGCAATGATTGGGCTGAAGAATGGATTTGTTAATGTAGGCCATTTCTGTGGATAGATTAGAAAGAAGTCTCTAAACAGACAATATACTGAAGGTAATTTTCCCTAGCTCAATACCCATAGAAACTAGAGTTTCTCATAACCCCTTAAATTATTTGGCCTCGGGAACTAATTCACTTTCGTAAAAAATGTTTGGTAAGAAGATAATGGGACTGGACATATGTTCAGATACAATGATTGGAGATGTCATGAGAAGAGGAATCTCAGGTGGTCAAAAGAAAAGATTGACTACAGGTACTGTGAAAAAGACAAGGAAACAAACTCCAAAAAATCTTATGTGCTTAACTTTTTCATTCTAGAAATCACCCTGATCTACTGGGACTTAAATTTGTTACCTTCAATGATTCTAACTGTTTCTGTATGCAAAACTGGACAGCGGAGATTGTTGTTGGACCGAAAAAGCTCTATTCAGAGTCATAAGAATGCTCTTTCAATGTTTATTCCTTGCCAAAGAGGGAACTTTTTAAAGCCTGCATGGCAAGGGAACTTCTTCTCATGAAGAGAAATTCCTTTGTGTACATATTCAAAACAACTCAGGTATACACACTCCCATGAGTTAATCTTTTTGTTGCTAATATGAAAGATAAGCATTCAGCTCAAAAAGTTATACACCCTTCTTGCAGCTCTCTCTTACTGCAATCATCACAATGACTGTTTTCCTACGCACGCGTCTGGGCGTCGATGTTTTTCATGCTACTAGCTATCTCGGAGCTCTGTTTTACACATTAATCATCAATATGGTTAATGGATTTCCAGAGTTGGCCATGACAGTTTCTAGACTACCAAGTGTTCTACAAACAACGAGATTTTTACTTCTATCCTGCATGGGCTTATGCAGTTCCTGCTTTTCTCTTAAAAGTTCCTATCTCTTTGATAGAATCTTTAATATGGACATCTATACATACTACGGAATTGGATACAGCCCAGAGGCAGTAAGGTAGCTTTCAAAGTTGTCTTCATTGTCCAACTCTTTAGGGTTGAGAGATACATATCTCTGATCAGCTTTCTTTTTATGTCTTATTAGGTTCTTTCGACAATTTCTTCTGGTTTTCGCTGTGCACCAGATGTCACTTTCTCTGTTTCGTTTTCTTGCCTCATATTTCCAAACAGCAGTGGCTTCTTCAGCTAGTGGTACTTTGTCTTTACTAGTTGTCCTGACATTTGGTGGTTTCATTCTCCCACGCCGTAAGTCCAGTCCTTCCATATTCTAAACTTATCAACATTATCATCATTATCACACCTATTCCAAATCAACAATGGATCCTATATTAGGCATTGGCCAATTAAGATCGATGAAAAGGCTTTGCAACAATTTTTCCAGCTATCAACCTGATATCTATCTACCTATTTTGACAACACAGTTTACACTAGTGTAACCAGGAATAAACCCACTAAATCCTGCAGAGCAGAAAAGTGTACAGACGAAGAGATAAAGAGTCATGACGTGCACATTTGATATACAAAATACATAGTCAAATGGAATCATGTTTCAGGACGAAAATTAAAATGCCCATGATTTCCTTTGCAGAGTCTATGCCTGACTGGTTAAAGTGGGGATTTTGGTGTTCCCCATTAACATATGCAGAGATAGGCTTGGCAGTAAATGAGTTTCTTGCACCCCGATGGGAAAAGGTGTGGCTCAACAACCAATTAATTGATTCTCACATTAACCTCATATTGAATCTGTTTTAAACTCCGAATCTTTCTGAATATCTCCTATTTTTCACAGATTTCATCAGCAAATACAGTTATAGGAGAGCAAGTTTTGACAAGCCGTGGACTGGACTTCAATAGCTACTTTTACTGGAAATCAACGGGTGCTTTGGTTGGACATATTTTACTTCTCAATGTGACATTTACTTTGGCAATAACTTTCAAAAAATGTAAGCTATGTCAACTAATTGTAATGTATCTCATTACACTCTCAAGTTTAGTATACAACTGATGAAAAATATTCTTCCGCTGTGAGAGATCTTGGCTCCTATATTACTTTCTCACGAGGAAAAAAAGAACTGACAAGAAGACTCTAATTTTCAGCACCAGGAGTATCTCGAGCTATCATCTCCCGCGAGAAGCTTTCTCAAATAAAGAAAACAGAAGATTCTAATAATGCAATGGACCCGAAGAACACATCAAAAGATAAATCTTCCAGGACTTCCACAGGACATAGAAGAAAGGTAAGACTGTGTTGTCTCTCTCTTCAATGAAGGAAGAACTATCAAATATCAGAACTTACTAAGTCAAACTAGAGTAAGTTTAAGAAATATGTTGCAGGAAGTTTGGTTTTACCGTTTGTTCCCCTCACATTAGCATTTCAGGATGTGCAATACTATGTCGACACTCCTCCGGTAATCATATCCAAATTGTCATTATATCCTATCTGATAGGACTAAAGTAATGGAAACTTTCTTTAATACTCATATTATTGTCCTGCATAGTAGGAAATGAGAGAACATGGCCATGCAGAAAAAAACTACAGCTGCTCCATAGTATTACCGGTGCACTCTGTGCTGGAATCCTCTCAGCATGGGTGTAAGTGGTGCAGGGAAGACCACACTATTGGATGTTCTTGCCGGAAGAAAAACAGGGGGTACTGTTGAAGGGTACATAACAATCGGAGGATATCCTAAGGTACAAAAAACATTTGCTAGGATATCAGGTTACTGTGAGCAGAATGACATACATTTGCTAGGATATCGGGTTACTGTAGAAGAGTCAGTAATATATTCAGCTTGGCTGAGGCTTCCATCACAAGTTGATCCCAATACTTGCATAACCTCGTTTTTTGCGTATAGTACCACTATAATTCTCAAACAAGCAATAGATAATCTGGGACAACAAAACTACCACTTCAAGTTTAGATGTAATACTTGTCTGTAAAGGCTAGACTTAAACGTTGATATTTGATCATTAGGAATTCATAACTGAAGTCCTTGAGACAATTGAGCTTGGCAAAATTAAAGACTCTTTAGTTGGGATACCTGGGACCAGCGGATTATCTACAGAACAGCGAAAATGACTGACAATTGCTGTGGAGATTGTTGCAAATCCATCTATTATATTCATGGATGAACCGACATCAGGTTTGGATGCTAGAGCATCTGCAATTGTTATGCATGCAGTGGAAAATGTTGTTGGGACAGGAAGAACAGTGGTCTGCACAATTCACCAACCTAGTACCAATATATTTGAGGTGTTTGATGAGGTAATAACTAGTGTTATACCTGCGCGTTACTGCAGAATTTTTTTCATGAAGTATATTTACCAAAATAATAAAATAAAATTTAAACTATAACCGTTTAAGAAAGTCAACAATTCTTTTCGCAATGACTTTATCATGCTAAAAAAACTTTTATTATAGCCATGAGTAATTGAATTACGCTTTAAATTTGTTAAAACTTACCATATATATAATGAGAACAAAAGAGTTAGTATATATCTATTTATAAATAAGACTACATCTTTGTTTTTATTTTTTGTTTTTTTGTTTTTTTTTGGTTGATATATTCCTCTTATTAAAAATGTTTTCTCATAGTTATTAAACCTCGAGTTAGCTTTAACTTTCTAAAACATATTGTTAAATCATGATTTAACTTTATTCAAGTATTGCATATATAAATGATAAAATGCAATTTAATAAACATATTCATATTAATTTTCATCCTTTAAAATATAATTGTACAAATAATCACATACTTTATAATATCACTCTATTTGTATTGAATGGAAGTAGAATTTGGAATAAAATGCAAAATGTCATATATACTATCAGTGAAATAAAAAATATAAATTAATTATACCTTCCAATGGAGTTTTTTCTATCCTTGAATTGAAGATTAATGGTTGTATAAAATATTGTAGAATGAAGATGACGATGGAGAAATTTTATAATAAATTAGTAGAGAAAGAGAGGTTATGAATTGAGAATTTGAATGGGTTTGTATGAGAATTAATATGTTAATGGTGGAATACAAAAATATAATTTAATTGACGGGTTAAATTATTGGAGGCTGTGCATAATGAAAACTTTCTTTAGTGGGTCTTTTATACAGTATATAAAGATGACTTTTCACATTCCCAATATTATCATATTGTTTATTTAAATTGTAAGAATAAATTATAATATCTAAAATTCAAAGAAGTTGGCAAGTGGCAATTATAGGACATTGTTTTAGTGTGTGTCTATGTGTGTTTTGTGTGTATATATAGATTGATTGATTATCTTGCAAATACAGAAGAAATTTACAAAGGAGATTAAATTGAAACCTAAGTTGTTTATAGCCAACATATATCTTCACATTCCATTGTCTTGACTAATATAGTTTGGTGAAAGGTAGCAGAAATAATTTTCATCCTAAATCCATGTGGTGAGCTTCATTCGCCAGTTAATCCTAAATTTGTGAAATTTTTTGGAAGTAATTCTCATTAAACAGAAGAAAACATTTATTTCATCCATTTATGAAAGCCATCTAGATGATCAAAGAGCTACAAAAGCTCCCTAGTTTTATACATTTGCAGAATATATATTACAGGACATTGTAGTAAAAATTTCAGTATTCCAACCTTTTGAAAGATCTCTAAATTGCAGATATTTTACATTGATTTTTGAAATATACCTGTTGGGATGAGTTAAACACCAAGCCAGAAAAATAGAGAGACAATCACAAACACAATAGTTACGTGGTTCGATCAAATTGATCTACGTCTACGGCAAGAGGGTGTTTCACTATATTTCTTTCTCAAATTACAACACTCATACAAAATTTGAGAGCTCACTTATTCGTTGTGTGTTTCTTTCACTCTCTGTCTCTCTACCTGACTCTCTCTTCCCTTTTTCCCTTTTTTGTGACTCTTCATCACTCTCTTTAACTCACGCTGAGACAAAGAAAAATAGTAGGGGTAGTTGGCTGGCAGAGGAAAAACAAGGAAAGAAAGTGAATTGGTTGATTGAGTGGGGGGACAACAAAAGTGACATAAAGATAGACCTCACTTCCATAATTTCTTCAGCAGCCGCATTGGGATGACTTGACAGCGACCTCCCGTGATGTTTGGACAAATTTAAGCCAACAAAATCAATAATCTCCACCTTGGATTGAATTCCCAAACATCAATAACTAGTGAGTCTTCACCCGTCTTGCAAACAATGCCCCAAATGGGGCCACCTAACAAGTGCGAATGCCTCCCAAATTCAAGCAGTGCTTGAACTTGAAGGTCGGGATTGGTTTGGTCAACATGTCAGCTGGGTTGTCTGCAGTACCAATCTTCTTCATCGTGATGTTTCTTTCAGCAGTTACCTCACGAATGAAATGATATCTGACATCAATATGCTTTGTCCTCTCATGATGTGCTGAGTTTTTGCTTAGATGTATTGCGCTCTGATTGTCGTAAAATACAACTGAACTAGCCTCCTGCTGAAGTCCAAGCTCCCTTACGAGATTTCTCAGCCAAATGGCCTCTTTTACCGCTTCTGCTGCTGCCATGTATTCTGCCTCTGTAGTAGACAAAGCAACTGTCGACTGTAGAGTCGATCACCAACTAATAGCTGAGCCAGAAAAAGTAAAAAGATAACCAGTCAAAGATCTTCTTTTATCGAGATCACCTGCATAGTCAGAATCTACAAAACCAACAACTGAGGTTCCCAAAGTACTGCTATCAAAAACTAAACCCAAATCTGAGGTACCCCTGAGATACCGTAGGATCCACTTTACTGCTTCCCAGTGTGTCTTTCCTGGTTGAGCCATGTATCTGCTCACTACACTGACTGCCTGGGTAATGTCTGGACGAGTGCAAATCATAGCATACATTATGCTACCCACTGCATTAGAGTATGGAACTCGGGACATCTCCTTCTTCTCGTTCTCACTTGTAGGTGAATCTGAAGCCGAGAGCCTAAAGTGAGGAGCCAAAGGAGTCGTAACGGGCTTGGTCTTCTTCATCCCAAAGCGTTCAAGTACCTTTTCAATATAGCTCTTCTGTAAGAGATATAATGTTCCAGCTTTCCTGTTCCTTCTGATCTCCATACCTAAGATCTTCTTTGCTGCACCAAGATCTTTTATCTCAAAATCATCACTGAGTTGTTTCTTCAAAGTAAGAATCTGCGACATGTTCTTAGCAGCAATAAGCATGTCATCGACATATAATAGAAGGTAAATAAAAGAATCATCTCTTAGATGCATGTAGTACACACAACTATCATAAGTACTTCTTGAGTACCCATGACTAAGCATAAAATTATCAAACCTCTTGTACCACTGTCTGG
The DNA here is from genome assembly GCA_022839385.1 of Asparagus kiusianus. Classification (NCBI taxonomy): domain Eukaryota; kingdom Viridiplantae; phylum Streptophyta; class Magnoliopsida; order Asparagales; family Asparagaceae; genus Asparagus; species Asparagus kiusianus. The sequence goes on from BQKN01000084.1 coordinate 197,900, forward strand.
AAGATTGCTTCAGGCCGTACAAAGATTTCTTTAATCTGTAAACTTGATCTTCTTTACCTTCTACGAAGTATCCCTCTGGCTGAGACATGTAGATAGTCTCCTCAAGTTCGTCATGCAAAAATGCAGTCTTCACATCAAGCTGCTCAAGCTCCAGATCAAGTAGAGCAACCATGGCAAGCAATATACGGATGGAGGTATGCTTCACAACCGGAGAGAATACTTCATCATAGTCAATTCCCTCCTTTTGTCTATAACCCTTAGCCACCAATCGTGCTTTGAATCTAGCATCTTTAACCCCTGGGATCCATTCTTTCTTCTTGAAAATCCACTTGCATCCAATTGCCCTTTTACCCTTAGGTAATTGTACCAAATCCCAAATCTGATTCTTGTAGAGTGACTCGAGTTCTTCTGTCATAGCCGTGGCCCAGCGTCCAGATTCTCCGTATGAGACAGCTTCAGTAAAGTTTGATGGCTCTTGAATACTCATCTCTTCAGCTATCGTGAGAGCATACGCCACTAATTCAGCATGTGCATATCTTTGAGGAGGTTTGATCTGTCTCCTCTCTCTGCTAGTGGCTATGGAATAAGGTTCTTCAGTCTCAACATCATCAGCATCTGAGCCTGAATCATGTTGCTCTTCTACAGCTGTAGGAGCAAATTTTATAGACGACTTTTGAGACGTCTCTCCCTCGAGCTCCACCTGAAGCTCCACATTATTCATGGTCTTCTCTACATTTCCTGTAGACTCAACAGAAACCTTCCCATGATCAAGCATATATCTTTTATTAAAAGTAACATCTCTACTAATAATGAATTTAGGAGAATTAGGTTCAGGACTCCACAAACGATAGCCTTTAACGCCATCAGCATAACCAATAAATATGCATTTCTTAGCTCTAGGCTCAAGCTTACCCTCTCTAACATGATAGTAAGCGGGACATCCAAATACCTTTAAATTTGAATAGTCATTTGGTTTATCTGACCATACCTCGTTTGGAGTCTTGTGTTCAATGACGGTAGAAGGAGACCAGTTCACCAAGTAACAAGCTGTGTTAACAGCTTCAGCCCAGAAGTCTTTATCCAACCCAGAGTTTGAGAGCATACACGTAGCTCTCTCCGTCAATGTTCTATTCATACGTTCTGCCACCTCATTTTGCTGAGGAGTGTGCCTGACCGTACGATGTCGTACGATCCCAGAATTTGAGCAGAACTGATTGAACTCACAACTACAGAACTCTAGTCCATTATCTGTTCGGAGACATTTAATCTTCTTTCCAGTTTGATTCTCAACAAGTACTTTCCACTTCTTGAAAGTTTCGAACACCTCGCTTTTGCGCCTAAGAAAGTAAACCCAAACTTTCCTGAAAAAATCATCAATAAACGTCAGAAAATAAAGAGCACCACCTTTGGATGGAACCTGAGCAGGTCCCCACAAATCTGAATGGATGTAGTCGAGAGTGCCCTTCGTCGTATGTGAGCCAGTCGAGAAGCTGACCCGAGTTTGCTTCCCAAACACACAATGCTCACAGAAATCAAGTGATGATGTATGATCACCACAGAGTAAGCCACGTTTACTCAAAATAATCATCCCCTTCTCACTCATGTGGCCTAAGCGCATGTGCCATAACTGAGTAGTGTCCCTATCAGTATCAGAAGACACACTTGCAGAGTCTGTCACTGTACTGCCTTGGAGAACATAAAGACTGTTCACCTTACTATCTTTCATCACAACCAATGAACCCTTAGTAACTCTAAGAGCTCTACCTTCATCAGTGTAAGAACACCCAATAGAATCTAAAGAACTCAAAGAAATCAGATTTTTCTTTAAGTCCGGGATGTGTCTCACATCTGATAAAGTTCTCACTATCCCATCGTGACACCGGATGCAAACTGTACCAATGCCAACTGTCTTGCAAACTGCATTGTTGCCCATCAAAACTGATCCACCACTTATAGATCTGTAAGTAGTGAACCAATCTTTATTTGGACACATATGAAAAGACGCACCTGTATCCAAGATCCATTCTCTATCGGAACGGCCATCCAAGGGACATACTGCAAGAACCGTCTCAGTAACAACGGCAGTATCAGCCTTTGCTGTATTAGCTGAATCTGAGGTTTCACCACGCTGATTGTCTTTCTTCTTTAGAGCATAGCATTTTGACTTGTAATGCCCTTTCTTGTGATAGTAGAAACACTCCACATTTTTCTTGTTTTGGGTTGACCTGAACTTTGAACGATTTCTGGATTGCCCTTTATCACCCTCTCTAGTCTTCGATCTACTTCTGGCTAGCAGACCATCAGCCTGCCTATCGGTACCTCTTCCATTCAACTTTGTTCTTAACTCAACAGAATTCAAAGAGGCCTTCACATCCTCAAGACTTATGCATTCTCTTCCATACAACATAGAGTTAATAAAGTTTTCATAAGAGTCAGGCAAGGAACACAACACAATGAGAGCCTGGTCTTCATCATCAAGCTTAAGATCCAGGTTTTTCATATCTATGATAATTTTATTAAATTCATCAAGGTGTTCCTTCAGTGTGTATAGCCGCTGCTTCAGGTATAATCTCGTAGTAAGAGATTTCTTCAAGTAGAGACTTTCGAGCTTTGACCACAACCCCGCTGCCGTTTCCTCATCGGCAACTTCACGAAGCACATTGTCGGATAGTGACGATTGCAAGGCGCTGTGAGCCTTTTCGTCCATCTCTTCGATCTCGGTACTAGTCATATCTTCTGGGTATTTCCCATCGATAGCTTTAACCGTGACTTCACGTCGCAACAAAGCCTTCATCTTTATCCTCCATAGGCCGAAATTCTTCTGGCCATCAAAGATCGACACCGAGAACTTCACAGAAGCCATTGTGGAAGATTGAAAGCTGTCCTAGAACCGAGAAGCTCTGATACCAGTTTGTTAGGATGAGTTAAACACCAAGCCAGAAAAATAGAGAGACAATCACAAACACAATATTTACGTGGTTCGATCAAATTGATCTACGTCCACGGTAAGAGGGTGTTTCACTATATTTCTTTCTCAAATTACAACACTCATAAAAAATTTGAGAGCTCACTTATTCGTTGTGTGTTTCTTTCACTCTCTGTCTCTCTACCTGACTCTCTCTTCCCTTTTTCCCTTTTTTGTGACTCTTCATCACTCTCTTTAACTCACGCTGAGACAAAGAAAAGTAGTGGGGGTAGTTGGCTGGCAGAGGAAAAACAAGGAAAGAAAGTGAATTGGTTGATTGAGTGGGGGGACAACGAAAGTGACATAAAGATAGACCTCACTTCCATAATTTCTTCAGCAGCCGCATTGGGATGATTTGACAGCGACCTCCCTTCCATAATTTCTTCAGCAGCCGCATTGGGATGACTTGACAGCGACCTCCCGTGATGTTTGGACAAATTTAAGCCAACAAAGTCAACAATACCAATGGAGAACTCTTCCTCTACCTTAAGCTCTTGCTACAACCATTAATTGTATAACTTCTACTTTTGTCTAGATTGCTTCTTTTCTCCTATTTGATTTAAGATTTGATGAAAAACAATTTCATATTCCTCCAGCTAATTCTCATGAAAAGAGGAGAAGTGATATATGCCGGGCCATTAGGTCAGCATTCAACTAAAGTTATTGAGTACTTTGAGGTAAGTTTTATTATATTCATGATTGTTTCAGGTAATTAAGTTTAATTAAAAGATAGGCTAAGAATCTTAAGATATCTGAGAGCCTTCTTTCTAGTCTAATTTAGAATTTATAAATGGAAATTGATCTTACGATTCTCTATACGGTACCCTTTATCCTCATATGTTGCGCAAAGGCTGGAAGTTGGCAAGTTAGCATTCGTCAAAACCATTGAATCAATGTTATCAATCATCATACTGCAAGGTCTTACGAAATGACATAAAAAATGCTACTCTTATTAGTGTACTAGGAAAACAAGGAGAACTTAAGTCACTCATGGGAGGGAAACTGCAATTGCACCTTATTATGTTTGCTTTAAATAAAACTTGGCTATCCCTCTCTGGCATTAAATATTTTTACCATCTAACACAAAGAAACCACCATGTATGACATTTTACTAGCTACAAATGCCTGCTACAATACTGCCTTGATCAATTAAGAATAATAATCTTAATTTATCAGCCAAGTTACTTGAGCATCAGAGAAGCGATGAATTGCAAGCATCGGATTCATAATACAAATTTAGGGGAAGCTCACTGCGCCAGACACAAAATAAATAATTATCCGGGGAAGATTGGTTCAGAGCATAATATGATGCACTTAGATAAGGCGAGAAATGGACAATATGATTATGCAACAGATTAATTTCTTAACAGATCATAAACACATAGCAGTCAAAAAGATACCAAGTTAGTATGGTACATGTAGTAGATTGGTAACAGGCAAATTAAAAGGTGATCCTTGAAATGCTCAAATGTGATTAATATTAATCATATTTGATCCATTAAGAACTCAGCGCTCTTCTTTTGATTGAGGAAAATAAGGTGAAATGGAACTGGAAATATAATTTCCATGATTCATAAAAGAAAAGGTATGGGAAAAGGAGGGAGAAAGCATACATTTTATGGGAAGAGATGAATTCTATGCAGTGACAGTAACAACTGAGAGATAGCACATCAATGGAAGATAAAGCCTTGCATGCAATGGAATATGAAGGCCAAGTTGGAAACAATATGTGTAGTTATTTTGTTAACTAGTAGAACTGATAACCTACATTTTGAACTTGTGAGACATAGATAGGAGTAGGAAAAGTAACAACTTCAGGTTTTTCCATGTCAGAATTTGTTGCTTTAGTACTAATGCACCATTATTTGCATTTCTCAATTTTAATTTAACAAAGGCAATATTATAATTTGCATCTTTAGTGCTAATGCCAAACTTTATCAGTATGACTAGTAAAATTTAAAGTAATCCAAGAGGTGTATTAGTGTATATGATGCTCAACAATGAAATTGATACTGCAAATATGAGAATAATGCAAAACTAAGAAGAATTACAAGGGAAAACATTCTTCACTGCATCTAGCTCAAAGGATTTCTAATGAGGACAAGAAATGACAATATTTGATTAGTTGATATATTTTTGAATTTTGAATTTTGAAATTTAATTTAATTTTAATTGAGTGATTTGAGGGATTGTTGTTTTTTTCTATTTTTATTGCACGTTGTGTGCACGTAGTTTTTTTTATAAATAAGGTTGTATGAGACTATTGAAAATGGATGAATTATTGAAAATTGAAATGAAATTTGTGTTGGCTTAATTTGGGTGTGAAACCTAGGCCTCGGGTGTGAAACCCTAGGTCAATACCTGTTCCTCTTCTTCCGGCCGTCAAACCTCTATCTTCTCCTGTTCACCCGACGACTACCCGTAGGACATCGCATCACCCTCATCCCGTCGCCGCGTCGTCATCAGTTCAACACTATCGCACTCGTCATCATCTGATCTCCACCTCATCATCGTCATTCAGTTCACCGTTGTTGTCGCACCACCTCCAGATGTCTCTCACGTCGAGTCTGTTCAGACCGACAAAGGTTTCGTTTTCTTTCGTCCTTTATTTTTCTGTTAATTTTATTTTGTTAGTTAATTGCATGAGTATATTATCTCTAAACTCTTATCTTATATTCACTGCTTAGATTATAATGGTGAGTTGAGAGTAACTGAACATGCGACTGCTAAACATTGATATTGATTGTTAAACTTGCGTAATGATAATGAATATTGCAGTTAGATTGATCGAGATTGGAATTATTTATAATTATCAATGCAAATCTTGTTAAAATCCATCTGTCATGTTAACTGTTTTAATTAATTTCCTACTGAAGATCATGATTTTTGACGAAACGGTGCGTTGTTCAAATTAAATCGCTAATTCTGATAGACCCCCTGTTTCGTTTCGCATCAATTTCAGTACAATTTTACATGATAGGTGACAAACATAATGCCAACAAGATCTACATTACTTAGCATAACTTACTGTGCAGGTCACTGGTAATAGAGATGAAACTTGAGTGCGGATGCTACTAGGAAATTCTTTATGTATTTTGAAATTACAAATTTGGCATCATCAGCTTGTTTTACTTGGTTCCTGCTCATGATGATGGCACATTTCAAGAAAAACTCAAAGACGAGGAGCTACTTAAAATAAACCCAGAGATATTTGTGTTGAATGTTCAAGAATTCCACAACATCAAATGAACAATATACACTAGAAACCAACTGCAGTATAAGGATGCAACTATGTGGATTAGGGAAAAAGAAACAAAAACGGGCAGATAGTTAAAGAAGAAAGGCAAAGTGAAAATTGCCTAACATCAGAATGAAAACACGTACACACTATTCATCATCTATGATATTGTAAAACCCCGTAAATTTGAATATTTTATGATAAATAATGATAAATATGTTATATGGTACAAAATAATATATTTTGGTGTTTGGATATGATAAGAATTGATTTGAGATCAATTCAATGTATATTTGTGAAAATATGAGTGCAAATGCATAAAATATGCACAAAGGCCAAAAGAGTAAAAATCTAGGAATAATGATCAGTTATGAGTTTTTATGTTTCGCACACCGATGAAGTTAGAATTTGGAAAAGTGTAAAAGACCAAAGTTGTAGGTCTCTTCAGCAGCTTTCTAACAAGTCTTAGATCACCTCATTCCGAGTTCGGATGAGAAAATTATAACCAAAATACCAAAGGAGTATTTTCCTAGTCAGACTAGGTTTCCTGGTTCGGGTCTAACAGATTTGTTTCGGGTTTACCTCTATAAATACCTGTATTTTTTCACAAAAATTCTTTTCTTTTATCATATCTAAGAACCCTAACAGCCACCAAATCCCCATAAACCATATTTTGAATTCTTGGAGAAGATTTGAGGCTTTCAAGTTGTGTTTTGTTGATGTTTGCCTTTTAGAGTGGAGATCTCCTTCGACGTTGCTTCTAACAAGTTTTTCCTTTAACCCCAGGCGAGTATCATCTCTACTAATCCCCCTCCTAGTTTTTGAAATATTTTTGAAGAGTTTTTAATGAGTTTTATAGAGCCTAATCAATTATTTTGTATGTTAAATTAAGTAGTAGGTTAAGTATTGGGTATTGGGTTAATGGGA
>BQKN01000084.1:235029-251768 GCA_022839385.1 Asparagus kiusianus
GAGGAGAGGCCATTGTAAGACATCATGCTCCGATGAACCACCTAAAGAAATGTTCTCTAGATGAGAGTGAAGATTGAGAACGTCTGCCCTTTCATTAGGGGAGATCCCCCTTCTAATTAAAGGATGCCAATACCATGAATCGTTTGTCCATCTACCTTGGGAGCCGATACTGTAGTCTTTGGAGAGAGCTAGCTTGTATGCATGAGGATAGAGGCTGCTTAGGGAATTGGTTGAGGACCATTTATCATGCCAAAAACTGGCAGTGTTACCGTTTCCCACATTCCATCTCACTATTTTGAAGAAGGTTGATTGGATGGCAAAAAGATCTTGAAGAAATCTTGAGGATGTCATCTTTGGCTGAGTAGCCAGAGGGTTTGCTCCATTTTTTGAATAAATGGAGAAAATCACTTTGCTTAGATAAGAGGGTCTGTCCAACAATTTCCAAATCCATTTAGAGAGTAAAGCTGAATTGAAAGAGGGGATATCAATCACCCCAAGCCCTCCTTCTTCTTTAGATTTGCAAACAGTGCCCCAGTTAATAATGCATTTAGCTCTAGAGAAGCTGTGACTGCCATTCCAGAGGAAATTTCTTCTGATTTTATCAATGGCATTAATAACCCATTTTGGCAGCTTAAAGAAAGATATATAATAGAGAGGGATGGAGGAGAGAACAGAGTTCAGAAGAGTCAGCCTACCCCCAATTGAGAGGGTTTTGTTTTTCCATATGGAAAGCTTCTTTTTGATTATTAACATCAGTACTTCCTACTTAGAATATGATTCAAACTTCTAATCATGATAAGACTCAAATCACATAATCATGATAGATCTTTAGCCCTATCCAATTCACATGAAGTTATACAAAGAATCTAAGACACAATCCTAACATATCTTAGATAAGAAATAAGTGAAAGTCTTCCTAGTAATTAAGAAATATATCTCCTAAACAAACATCGCATATCAAGTGCTTGGCAAAACTAATACATTATTTTTTAATCTATTTTTCAGTGAAGAGTTTGAACGCGTTTAATTCACCAAAAAATTGCCTTCTCTTTGCCTCATCACTCTCACCATTTTAATTATTATTTTCATCAATTGAATGTTCTACTTGGCGTGATGCTCTATACTCACATGAAATAAAAGGAGAAATTTTTTAATCTAAATTTTTAGACATTTACAAATACAAAATTATCCTTTGCCTCAAATATCAAGAAGCGATGGATTTATTTATGCTTGGCTTTAATAGGTGCCAAAAAGTATTATTTATTACATAACATCGAATTAATTCTAGAAAAATTAACAGCTATACAAATCAAAGCAAACTACGTCAAAGGAGACACTTGCATACTTCAAACGACACTATTAAATCAAACAATTATAATGATCTTTACAACATTTCCTTGCAAGCTCTAAATTACTTGCTTCTATGTTTCAGCATTTAATGTTGTCACTCAATTTTTGGTTATCCATCATTATTTTTCCATTCTTACCAATTAAACACCAACTCATACTTCAATAAAGTCCATCAAATTTTGATGCTCAAAAGAATTCCAATCCAATTTTTTCCACATTTGGTCAGGTATGTAGTAAAAGTTTCTATTCACATGGTACACCTTAAAATTTTAACATTTTGATCCTGGATGATCATTTTAGAAATTTTATGGAGATTAATCTTAATTTTTCTCTCTTTTCTCTCTCCCCTCGAAATCTGCGCGGCCCACAAAACAATTCCCAGGTTACTGTATCTACAGGAAAACAGGGTAATAGATATCACATGCCCTAATTCCTTTAATAAAAAATTTTTATTTATAGGTCCTCCTTTCCTATTTAAATTATGAATAGGTCCCTCAAATCATTTTATTAGTAGGATACAACCAATTTGACCTAGTTCTTATGGGCCTCAGTTGGGTTAGACCCACAACAATCTCCCCCTCCAGCCCAACAAGGGGGTATGATAACTATAACTCCTCATCGGGAGTTCTTGTCGGTCAATCGCCGACACAACTCAGTCTTCTCTCTGAAAACAGTCTTCGTTGAAAAATATGCTGGATTTTTATCTGTGTTAATCTTCTATTGCTTTAGCTCCTCTTTCTCAATAGCTTCTCTAAGCCAATGATATCTCATATTAATGTGTTTTGTCCTAGAGTGGAATTTAGAATTCTTGCTCAAATCAAGAGCACTCTGACTATCAAAAAAAATCTAATAATCATCCTATTGTAAATCTAACTCTTGCAGAAATCTTCTCAACCAAAACATCTCATTACCGGCTTCTGTAGCTGCAATATATTCCAGCTCTGTTGTAGATAAAGCAACACACTTCTACAACCTAGATTGCCAAGATACAGCTCCCCCTACAAAAGTGAACAACCAACCTGAGATAGACTTCCTGTGATCGAGATTACATGCCATATCTGCATCCGTAAAACCATGTAATAATGCATTCAAACCTCCAAAACTCAAACACACTCTGAAACTGCCTTTCAAATATTTTAAGATCCATTTTACACATTCCCAATAAACTTTTACTAGATTAGAAAGAAACTTACTCACAACACCAACTGCATGAGCTACATCTGGCCAAGTACAAACTATGACATACATTAAACTCCCTATAGTTAAAGAGTAAGGAATATTCTCTATATCACTCTTTTCCTCATCTGTAGTCGGGTGAAACTTCTTGCTAAGTTTCAAATAACCTGCAAAAAGAGTACTAACTGACGTGGCATCTTTTATGTTGCATCTTTTATGTTGAATATCAAGCAACCGTTTAATATATTTCTCCTGTGATAACCATAACTTCCTGGCTTTCTTGTCACGGGCAATATCCATACCAAGAATACGTTATGCCGAGCCCAAATCCTTCATGTCAAAGGATTTAAATAACTTCTTCAACTCACCGATCATCTGATTGTCACAACCAATAATCAGCATATCGTCCACATAAAGTAAAAGAATAATGAAGCTAGAATTTGAAAATCTCCTGAAATATACATAAGAATATGTAATTGTCTTCTGGTAGCCATGACTCAAATATGAAAGAATCAAAATTTTACACAACTGTCTGGGTGCCTGCTTCAAACCATAGAGACTCTTCTTCAACTTGCATACCATATGTTCTTTTTCGTTCACTTCAAAACCCTTCGACTACTTCATATAGATCTCCTCCTCCAAATCATCATGAAGAAATACAGTCTTCACATTAAGCTGCTCAATCTAGAGGTCCAAACTAGCTACTAACCCCAAGATAACTCTAATGGACGTCATCCTCAAACAGGTGAAAAAAATTCATCAAAATCAATACCCTTTTTCTGACCAAATCCTTTCACTACTAATCTGACTTTGTATTTCTAAATCTCTTTGTAGCCATCCTTCTTTAACTTAAACACTCACTTGTTCTTCAAAGCTTTTCTGTCCTTCGGCAAATCTATCAACTCATAAGTATCGTCCTTCTGGAGAGATCTCATCTCTTCCTGCCTAGCTTGAAACCATCGGTCCTTGTCTTTATGAGTATGTGCCTCCTGAAAGCTCTCTGGTTCCCCCTCTTCTATCAGTAAAGAATACTCTAAAAGAGGATATCTCGTGGATGGTCGATGCTCTCTAACTAATCTACTAAGTTATGGCTCTGTAATCTCCTACTGCTGCTGATGCTCCCTCTGCTGAGGAACCTCTTGCTCATGATCTTGATCGCCATCTCTCTGCTTTGACATTTGACCATGATCATCAACACCATCATCATGCATCTGCTCTGTATCTGTAGGATGCAACTGCACTGGAAACAAAAATGGGTGTCATATCTAGAATCTTACATACAACACTATCTGACTGCTTTGCTCTCTCGAGATCTGCAATAGTTTGGTCCTCCTAAAAAACAACATTTGCTTGTCTGATAATTTTTCTCTTTTCTGGATCCCATAACTTGTAGCCGAACTCATCTTCTCCGTAACCAAGGAAGATGCTAGGAACCACCCATCATCAAGCTTCTGTCTCTTCTCCTTCCATCAGATGAGAGTAAGAAATATCTTTTTCGGACTAAACCCTCTCTAAAATATTAAAATCCAAAGGAACTAAAGGAGACCTATTGAGTATGTAGCATGCAGTGTGAACAGCTCCAGCCCAGAAGCTCTTAGGTAACTTCACCATCTTTAACATGCATCTAACTTTCTCCATAATAGTCTAATTGTACCTCTCTATAACTCTATTATGCTGCGGTGTGCCGGGCTCTGTCCTTTGATGTCAAAAACATGCTTAGAGCAATAATCTCGCTAAACTCAATGGAAGTGTACTCCCATCTATTATCAGTGCACAAACACTTCAACTTCTTTCCTACCTGCCTCTCCACCATGACATGAGTTGTCTCTCCACCATGGCATGAAACTGCTGGAAGACTAAAAACACCTGATCTTTTATCCTCAAAAAGAAGACTCACATCCTTCTCGATGCATCGTCAATAAATATTACAAAATACTTATTGCCACCCAAGGACTCCACCTCGATAGGATCACATACATCAAAATAAATCAAATCCAGGATATTATCTTTTCTTTTCAAATGCTTACTAAAAGAAATTCTATGTTATTTGTCAAATAAATAATAATCACAAGAGGTGAGTAACGAACCTTTGACAAATGGAATGAGAGACTTCTTTGTCAATATCTGCAATCCCTTCTCATTCATATGCCCGAGCCTCCTATGCCACAAACTGAGAGTATCAACGTCTTGAGCCATGCTCAAAGAATCATATAAAGCCTTCGCTTGAGTCTTGTATAAATTGCAACATATACTTTCTTTAGCCACCATAAGAGAGCCTTTGGTGATTTTATATTTTTCTTCACCAAATTGAATTCTATATCCCACTTGGTCCAAAGTAAGACCCGAAATCAAGTTGAGCCAAAAACTGAGAACATGCCACACATTTTTCAAGATCAATGTGCATCCGGTATCTGTCTGCAAGTGTATATCACCAAGTCCCACAATCTTCGAGTAGCTAGTATTATCCATCTTCACTTGTCAAGGTCACTTGTTTTATACGACATGATAAGGTCTCAATTGGAGGTAGCATGACAGGTAGCTCCTGTATCCACTATCAATTCAAAATTCTAACTTGTGACATGCATACAGTCTTCTTCCCTGAAAATGATAATAATATCGGTCTCAGACAAAGTAGCTATAGTGTCACTATTTGCTTTTTCCTTCTCATCTTTATTTTTATCTTTGTTCCCAGCTTGCTCTTTCTTCCATGCCTAACAGTTGTTCTTGGCATGACCCGGCTTCCCACACTGTAAGCAACATCTTCCTTTAGACTTTGATCTACCCTTGGATGCACCACGATCTCTGGATTGGTCCATATACTTGCTCCTGCCCCTGTTCTCTGTGATAAGTGCCTGTAGACTTCTTCCGAGTCTCCTCATTGAATAAACTACTGGTAACCATATTCATTGATAACACACTATCTAGAGCTGCATTGCTAACCGTCATAGCCAGTGTCTCCCAACTATTTGGCAAAGAACCAAATAGCAATAAATCTTGTAACTCATCATCGGTAGTCATCTTCATGGTAGCTAACTGATTAATCAAGCTCTTGAAGTCATTCAAGTGTCATGCTATGTTGCTTCCTTCTTTAAATTTTAAGTTCACCAACCGCCTTATAATAAACGTCTTGATTCCGTTGGTCTTCTGCTCGTAGAGACCCTTAAGCTTCTTCTAAGGAGACATTGCATTAGTCTCACCCCATATATGATGAAACACACTAACGTCGATCCACATTTGAATATAACCGATTGCCTTCCTGTGTTGTTTCTCACATTCTTTATCAGTCATCTTTTCTGGCTTAGTTTCATCTCCCTCAATAGGGTCATGTAAAATTTTGTAATACAGAATATCTTCCATCTTAGACTTTCATACTTGCCAATTGGAACCATCTAATTTTATCGTTGTGCCAAAACTATCAATCTTTTCCATCCCAAAGTATGCTTCGAACCAGGGCTCTGATAATAAATATTAATCTATGAAATTAAACAATAAACAGATAACTGCACTAACGAAAATACCACATGCAAGCAAACACCAAGATTTAACGTGGTTCGACAAATCATGCCTATGTCTACAGGGCAATCCAGAGAGCAATATTCCACTATCAATCGAGAGCACAATCCCGTAAAGTTACACCCAAACTTGAGGATCAAATCATAAGAAAAAAATACAGCATTACCTCTAGGGCGCTAAAACCCTAAAACCCATCTCACCACAAATGCCTAACTCCCATAGAGAAATCAATACCGTACCCTTGATGGTGTTTTCATTATGAAGACAACGGCTTTTGATACACTGCAATCAGACAACCAAGCTATCCGGAATCTCAACTTTTATCTCTCTCCTCGAGATCCGCGCAACCCTCAAAACAAACTCTCGGCTTACTGTAGCTACAGGAAGATAATACGTGCCCCAATTCCTTTAATAAAGAAATTTTATTTCTAGGTCCTCATTTCCTATTCAAATTATAAATAGGTCCCTCAAATCCTTTTCTTATTAGGATACAACCAATTTGATCTAGTTCTTATGAACCTCAATTAAGCTGGACCCACAACAGATCACAGTCTATCATATTAGAGTTTGCTATTAGTATACATGGTATATCTCCAAATTTCAATATCTTCTTCCTAGATAATATTTTTATTCAGAATATTATATTGTTAGTTCTCTTTTTAAATTATAATAAATTCAAAAAATTGCAGTATGCTATAACAATAATAAATTGGGATGCTACTGTTATAAAAGTGATATATATTAAAAGTTTACGAGGAATATTGAATCGAGAAAATTTTAAGAACAATAACTAAAAGTTTTAACCAAGCCATAGATTAATTAGGAGAAATTTGCCAAGTTATGACAATATTTTTCATTGTTCTAACAATCAATTAAAATAAGCTCTAGATTCAAAATATTTTTTAATGTTTTAAGTAACACTCAGATGTTGAAACTTTAATAAAACTAAAACGGTTTTTCTACCGGGTGCCCAAGGGCACCCGGTAGCAGAGGAGAGAGAGGGAGAGAGATTTTGAGGGAGGGGGCCCACCAATGATTGCATGGGCCCCCCTCCCTCAAAATCTCTCTCCCTCTCTCTCCTCTGCTATCGGGTGCCCTTGGGCACCCGGTAGAAAAACCGAAACTAAAAATTCAAATTGGAAAGAGGAAACCAACATCAGATATTCATACAAGTTTGACGCACAGTTCAAAAAGTCACTTGTCCTTGCTCTTTGATGATCATGATTAAGATTGCCATAAGAACTCTAGTGGGCCCATAATGAAAAAGCCTTTTACGTGTAATATATGATATATACGTAACTTATTAACATCCACTGGCTCAGTCATCATTAACATCTGACTTCAAAAAGCTTAGAACTGGAAAACATAAAATTTAAATGTGCGCAAATGGCAAAAAGTAGTTCCTAATCTAGTTCATGTATACATAATATCTTCAAGAACATCAATCACAAAGGAAACACGTAAGGACTAAACCAGGCTATATACTTGTGCATTGACAAACGAAATTCTAGCCAATTATGAGTTTGGCATAAGTTACATATATCGACAGCTTCAAGTGATCCAGTTGGAATGAAGCTTTCACAGAATGTCTGTTGCGGTTTGGTGGATGGAAAGATAAGTTTTGTGTTTTCTGCTGTTGTGTATAGCATGGGGTTGTATGCAGTTTTTTTTTTTTGCTTGCTTTGTTGGTTTTCTTTTGTTCTCTTTTGGGAGTTTATGTCTGATACTTTGGATATGGGGGTGTGGATTGACTATGTAAGTTTTTGGTTTAAACAGTAGTTCATGCTCTATGGTTGGGAGTGTGTTCTTTTTTTGTTACAACCAGTTATCTTAATTTAGCTGGCTGGAATACCTTAGTGGTATTCCATCCTTTCTCTCAAAAAAAGTTACATATATCGACCCAGAACTTTTAATTAGTACGCCATATATTAAGCTATAATATATAGTTTGGTCATCTCATTTCCTTCAAATACTTACAAATTTCTCATTTAAGCAAGTAAACAGAGATGTATACATTATTGCATAACCTTATTTCTATATTGTTAGCATATTGAACTATCCTTCCCATCTCGCATTTTCTTTCCCTTATTTGTTGAAATTTTTTTGTTTAGTTATCAAGAATATATATAATAACATGATTCAGTACCTAATCTGAACATGTATCAAAGAATTGAGCATGCTCCTACTTAGAAGAAGAAGGCTTCCGTAATCAAATCTTGTACTAACAAAATGAAGCATATAACATAAGGTAGCAATCGAGTGGTGAGGATGTTGGCGAGCATGCATGGCGAAGGCATCAACCTCATGTACGTGCAGCTTGAACGGTCCGAAAGAGATAGGCCGCGTCAGGACAAGCGGTACGAGGGCGTATTCACGATCCAAGGTGCGCATTTAATCGGATAAATATGTCAAAGGTTAAATTTAATTATGTGATTACTTAATTAATTAAATGAAGATGATAATTAGAGAAAAAAAAGTTAAATGAGTTGGTAATTAAAACACATCAAGCAACTATATGCGTTAAAGACGTGCTAAAATGTAAGAAAATAGATAGGATTTCTTGATGACCCGTTATATGAGAAAATGAAGGGTTAAATTTAATTATGTGATTAAGTAATTAATTTATATTAAGATGGTTATGACTCAAAGTTAGTGGGTAACTAAAACACGTGCATCAAGCATGTTTATGCATTAAAGTCGTGCTAAGATAATAGATTGAACTTTTAGATGTGACGTTGTATTAATATGAGAAAAGGAAGATTCTTTTAGGAAGTTTTTGTTTTCTTTTAACTTTCCTAATTATTAAAGCTTTCAATAATTGGAATATGATAAATTCTAAATACTTATTCCGAAGAGTAATGTTGAATTCTCTCCCAAAAAAAAAAGAATATTGTTGAAAGATAATGGATATTAATATTAATTGTTTCATTTAACAAATTAGAAATTGTAGGAAGTTCAATAGTTATAGTGGCTTTGGATGAAGCAATTAAGATGTTAATGAGGGCATTGTGGTGTTATACATGCAATTTTGAGAGTATTTTATAGGGGGGAAAAAGTTTTAACATGCATCCTTGCGTAGATATGCATGAAATGCAATTAAATCATGCTCACATTTCGGGAATATTCGTTTGTAATGCACTTACGTCACAAAGTCTGACTTGTGTAAAAATACGAAGAAACATATTGCTCTTTGATTAGAATACAATATTAATGTTTTAAAACATGCATATATTAGCAGGATACAGTATATTCATGACAAATATAGATCCTCGCACTTTAGAATACAATAACTTCTTCAAAGGTTTGTTGGACTTCAAAAACTAACTCTTCCAAACTAAGCTGGCACTCGAGTCCAATCTGCATACATAAACATTGCAGGAAATAATAAATTTCTCAAATAACATAACAAAAAGAATATAAAAGTATTGAATTGTTATATTTCAGATTATAGTGTAACTTCCAATTAATGCACTTAAATATATAATCTTTATTTTAATACCTCGCGCAGGGCGTAAAAATTAGAAGGAAAATTAATTAGAGCACACCACAGATCATTATCGAAGTAAAATAAAAGCAACTACATAAAAACCAAAAGAAATTAGTAATAACAATTATTTTGAGTTAGTATCATTTCTTGAGTTAGAATTAGGGTTTCAGTATTTTCTAACCGCATTTGAACCTCATGAGATAGTACATCTTCTGATCAGCTTCTTTAGTTAATTCTAATTTTTATGAGCACTCTATATCTTGTAATGAAAAAAATAAAACTTCTAATTAAGAGTACTCTATATTTTGTAATGAAAAAAAACCTTCTAATTTTAGAGGATTATTGTTAAGGAATAATCTCAATTTGTTCTTTTATTTTTCTATCTGTAACTGAGTTATTATGAAAACCATCAAATTTTAAGATATATATACCTTAACATTAATAAAAAATATTATTTACTAATGAAAATAAATAAATAAAATTTCTTTACAGAGTTATTTATAGTGTAAATAATCTAAAAACAATTGTGCTTGGACCCATAGTTGCACTTTTCTGTTAAATAGGTAATTGAAGTTTCAACGCTAAGGTTTGTGGTGCAAAGTAACTAACCCAAAACACAACCCTTTTATATTCTAAAATTGCAATCTAGAAAGTAAAAATAGAGTCTGATTCTGATTTCCCCTTACCTTGATAACGAAGGAGTAGAGCACAGTAGTCTCCATGCTACTAATATTGAGGTGAAGAATCTCAAAGCTCAGTTTCTCAAGAACATCTATAATCTTCACAACTTGCCCTTGTTTGCGCTTAGAAACAGTTCGAAGAATAACATTAGATCCTGAGATCTTGGCCTCTACATCAGCAATCGGAGTATTGCAGCTCACGCTGAGCTCCTTAGAGTTCTCGTGAGGAGAGTCTACTGGCTGAGGCAATGATAATGGGAGTAGTTGAGGCTTGGGGCTTGGTGTAGGGCTCATGCTTTTCCTTTGTTTTTTGGCTTCAAGGGATTGTAGAACCTGCTGTAATTCTTTGATGAACTCTATTGCTCCTCCAATGATAGATGCTTGGTCTCCCTAGTCATTTTCAAGTAAGGAATCATTAGCGTTTCTGCATTAAACTGTAAAAGTTTTATACATATATAGGAGGATGGATGATTCTATCCAATAAATTAATACACAGTTGGGTACGTAACTGTAACATTTGGTTTTTCTTGAATATTAATTGGAACTATATGTAAAGTTAACTAAAAGAGATGAACAATAGTTAGAACTAAAAGTCTTATGAGTAATGTTTTATAACCAATGAATGATGCGAATGAAGAAATCTGATAAGTAACTAGTAACATGTTTTGCTTTATTAGAGAAATAATGCACATGAAAAAAAAAATTACGAGACATAGACATTATTACATTAATTCGTCATACCACATTCACTAATTTCTTAATTTCCAGGTTCTCTAAAAGCTGAACCAGTTAGTTAGAAGGAAAATTTAAGAAGAGTAATTCTTTCTTGGATGCTTATAACCAAATTAAGCTCGAGCAATCTTTGAGATAATATCCATTTGTAGCATTTTTTTTGTAGGTGTTATGAATTTGATCATCAGACTCTCTCCAATAAAATTATAATTTTCACTTAGATGCAATTGGTTGTGATTAGCAATTAAGCATAGCTGTACAATGTTACCAAAATTTATTGATCATATATGTAAAATTCATCTGTACCTAGAATACACCTAAATCATTTTATACAGCTATAATTTAACTAATATCCATAATGTTAGATAGGCAAATCCCTCAAGAAATATAACTTCTACATATATTCAACCTTAAGGTACTCAATCACTGATAAAAGTAAGTTCTTTGTAATAATGAATTATTTTAATTTACTTCACGTTAAAATTTTGAATGTTTCAAAGCTTTGAATAATATGAAATATTGATCTAAGAAAAAGAAGACGTAGAGGAAAATAATTTGTAATAAAGATTGCTTTAACCATACTTATATGCGCATCTTATTCTATATATATGGTAGCATTAATTAGACAAAAATACATGACAACTAGCTGGGGAAGATGGAAGATCAATTTCATCCTACCCTTTTGATGTAGAAGCATGGGGTCAATGAACGCAACACCTTGAGATGTTCGTTCATCTGCCTTCTCCTATTCCTCTCCACTGCAATATGAGACATGATGCTTCGAAAAATATTCCTCTGAGCCCTTGGTTTCTTTGTCTCTGCTCTCCTTTCGCCTAGGTTTGATCCTATAAATACATGCACACGTAAAAGGACACATAAATGATAATTTTATAATATTAAACCGAGAGGTGTCTCATTAAATGCCCTTGTTGCTCGCTCGTGACCTGTTTAGTTTCTCACACTTTGGGATAGCGATTGGCTACAATTTTTTATCTCTTCTCTCTCCGTTGGGGTCACATACATCGGGCCGTCATATTGATTCCAAGGCGAGAAGTGAACCCTCTGCAATTTATTAAGGTACTTTTTTTTATTCATCAGCTCACTTTCGCTCCACTAGTAACTCATATCTACAGTTGGTATAATATGTACCTTATCTCATACTTCTTCTTCATGTGCATTCAAGCAACATTCACCTTCTCACGGGACTTCGACATGCATGCACCCAATCCTCCACTTTCTCAATCCTCGAGTTGTACGCTGGGTTCTCGAAGTTTTGCCCTTTTCTTATACCCTGCCACGTGGAGAAAATATCCGGTGGTGGACGCGGTACACCAGACACGTGGTGTGGTGTGCTGAGGGGGAAGATCGAGCTCCTAAATTGATCATTCAAGGATTTGCATACCAATCCAAGGGTCTTTTGGGCACCTCACTAATAATGGACCTTGTCTTATTGGACAGCTTTTTCGGTAACATGCAAGATGATCATTTAGGATTTGGATTTGAGGGTATTTTATGGGATTGATTTTCCCCTTTCTTACTCCATCACCTTCTCACACCTTTGCCTTAACCTTTCTTTGGCCCCACCATCAGCCCCACTCTAAATGCTAGGACTTGAAGTGACACTAGTAGAAAATCTCACATCCTAGACTGAATATCTTAGACAAAATTTTTTTTGTCTAGTTTGTTATTAAACTAGACGGAAAATTAATTTCCGTCTAGGAAAAGTACCATAGACGAAAATTTTCGTCTACAATAACATCATAGATGGTTTTAATGTTTTTATTTTTTATTTTTAAAATAAGACTAGCATCCTAGACAGAAATTTCCGTCTAGGATGATGGGTCCCATAAAAGTGCACCCTTCACTTAAAATTTTCATTCCTAAATTTTGTTTCCCCGCCTAAATTCTCAAACTCAGCCTTCCCAAATTTAATTCCCAAATTTCATTCCCAAAATTTCTTTCCTAAAACTCCAGCGCTCCTACTCCTCCCTCCATGGCCTCACCCCGACCCCTCCCTTCCCCTCTAATCCCTCTCCCTCCACGGCCTCCACCACCTCTCCTACCTCCTCTCCTCCTCACCGGACCCCCTCCCGAACGCCTACATCCTCTCCTCCGCCCTTAAGTTAACCCCTCTCCCTATCGTTCGTGCCCTCCACTCCCTCGCCCTCAAGCTCCGCCCCCTCAAGCTCCGCCCCCTCTCTAACCCCTTCATCTCCACCTCCCTCCACTGAGTCCACTCCATGCCCCAAGAGTAGGTGGGTACGTGGGGGCCAAAACTCTACCACCTCCTCGCTCCCAAATCCATCCAATCTCACCTCGGATGCTTCAACGACTTTAACCCCCACAGGTACGTCACGAGACCTCCTCTTTGCCTCTCTAGATGGAAAATTACTCAGAGGCCCTCGAAGATTCATTTTGCCGTGGCGGAGACTGGCCTCGATTTCAACGGCATCTTTCCGTTCTGGCCGTCGCGACGGTGGCGGGGGAGGACATAGGAACTCTGATGGTGGTGGGGGTGGTGGGGGCTCGAAGTCTTCCGCAGTGGGGGTTGGAGAGGGATCGACTCAGGAGTCTGATGTTATTATTCTCGATGTTGGAGTAAGATTTTTCTTTTTGCTTTTTTGGTACTTCCTTTCCTGAAAAAGAATGTTCTGTCTTTCCATGATTTTTGTAATAAAAAATCCCTATTTTTATATAGGCTATTGTCGTAATATTTTTCCCTGAGAAAGAACTGCTTTTGTGTCCTGATGATTTCATTCATATTGCAAATTCTTAACTTGGGATTATGAGCTTTCCTCTGACTTTAAAATTGTGTCTAGGCCCCAAAAAACTATATAGGATGTGGCCCAGCCTCTTAATGTTTTTTCCTTACTCTTTAACCCCAAAAACCCAAAAAAATATGTCCAGCCCCCTTTTCACACTCTCCCAGGTATCAGCCCAAACAATTCTAAAAATACCCTTTCATTTTATTCCTCTTCTTCTTCTCCTCCTCCTCTGTGGCTTTATCCTCCTCCTCTCAATCTCCTCCCCCTCCTATGTGGCTTCATCTTCTCCGCGGCCACCGATGCCGACGCCGATCTACTCTTCCTTAGCCTCCTCGAGCATGAAGAACTCTCGATGATCACCGACACTGTCTCGTTCCTGTCGGATCTCAAGTGGAGGTCCGATCCAATGACATTTGATCTCAAGTGGAGGTCCGATCCAACGACATCCGATCGCAACGTCTCTTTCTGGTCAATAAAAAACTACCTTATGTTATTTCTGTTGCCTTGTCCTATCATGTTTCTGTGGTTCTCTTCTTCTTGTTATAAATCATGAACGACTTCTATACATTTGACGTGATTATTCCTAATAACATTAATGGCTTTGCTAAAGTTTGTCTATTGATAAATGAGACAATGGACATGCCAAATTGCATAGTTTGTTTAAATATTTAATTATGCAAGGCTGTGGATTAGGATCTTACTGCTGCTTGCATATCTTTTACTATCTTAAATTATTATTTTTATCTTTTTTTATATGAAGGTTTGTTCTCTCTTTTTCATTGCTTTCAACATTGCTCTTTCCATGTCATTTCTTGGGGCTTAGATTTTGCTTTTTTTATTTTAAATATGTAACTTCATGATGTTGAATGAGTTTGTTTGTCACTTCAATACCAGATTTCTTGTGTTGCCTCCTTTGTTCCTATTTATACTCATGTTTATGCCTAACTTGTATTCTATTGATATGAAGATCTGTTATGCCCACTGCCCAGTGCAATGTTCTATTTAGCTTTTGGTATCTAAATCAAATTAGTCACACTAAATAAATATATCGGGGAGCATTTATCTTCAAGAAGTGTGATTATGTGTAAAGGTTGAGCTTTTGAATGTTTTATGAGCTTTGGGAATTATGAGTTGTTGTGATAAGAGCAGAGAGGGTGAGGAGATTAAGCTGCAGGTGTTTGACGCGAGGCCTTAAGGAGAATCACTGGCAGGAATCTCAATGACCTACCTCTTGATGGGTTCGATTACGCCTCAATCCTCAGCCAGTGCTGCAAGATGCCGATTAGGTTCATCGCATTAGCCGTTGGTATTGCGGGCCTACTGGTTTTGGATGGGAAGACTTACTATGTGCCGATGGCCATGACCAAAGGGCGTTTGGTTGCGAGCACAAACAGATGGTGCAAGGCCATCGGGGAGTCAGGTGGGTCCAGAGTGTTGTGCTTAGGGATATGATGATGAGGGCCCCGGCGGTGAGGTTTGTGCTTAGGGCGCAAGGTCATCATGGAGTCATGTGTCATGTTTCATTGTTCAGCTGATTATACTATGCGTTCTTATGGTTTGGATGTACTTAGATTAAAATTTAATAAAATATATTGTGTCTATTTAGTGATCAATTTCGGTGTAATTTATTACCATTGTATGTGAAATGTATTGTGGTTGTCATATGAATATGTACAAGTTCATTCAAATAGAACTTGTTGTGCATAATAAACTGAAGATTATATATAAATTATGTGTATCAAAACCTGAATATTATGGTACATAATATGTACATAATCTGAAGGTTATTATGTACATAATATATTTATAAATTATGTATATAATCTTCAAGTTACGATACACTATTAAATAATGTTAACTTTCACTGTTACATGTTAACTTTTATCATTATATGTTAACTCTCCTCCTAACATGTTGTAGGCTGTCTAAAAATCACAATAGATAGCTGATCCCCATCAAACATCGATGATGGAAGTTACAATTCAAGGACTTCCAGATGGCTACAATTTGAAGACTTTCACGTAGATTGGCGAAGGTTATAATCTGACGACCTTCGTAACAACTGATGAAAGCTCTAATCAACAGCCTTCACAATCAACATCGGAGTTACAATCTGACGACTCTCACATATCAAAGAGCTAAAATAAAGATTATAAAATGACGATCTTTGCAACGCTTCGACAGAAAAAGACTACAAATCGACGGTCTCTTCAAATCAAGACGCGGAAATCCTCCTCGCGTACCAGCATCAAGATGCAACCCAAGCTCGGCCACTAACATACCGCGGATTTAGGTCAAACCTGGCTGTAAACGTAGCTCACATTCAGCTCCAAACGCTATAAACGCAGCTCAGATCCAGCTGCCAACGCAGCTCATATTCAACCGCAAACGCAGCCTCCGAAAGCTGCCAACGCAGCTTCCAAATCACTGCAAACGCAGCTCAAATACAGCTGTCAACGCTGCAAACGCAGCTTCCAAATCGCTGCAAACGCAGCTCAGATCCAGCTGCTAACGCTGCCAACGCAGCTTCCAGACGCTGCGTCAGAGCTTCCAAACACTGCGTTCAAGCTTCCAGACACTACGTTCAAGCTTCCAGACACTGCGTTCAAGCTTCCAGACACTACGCTCAAGCTTCCTGTAGGCTGTCTAAAAATCACAATAGATAGCTTATCCTCCATCAAATACCGATGATGGAAGTTACAATCTGACGACTTCCAGAAGGCTACAATTTGAAGACTTTCACATAGATCGCTGAAGGTTACAATCTGATGACCTTCACGACAACTGATGAAAGCTCTAATCAACGGCCTTCACAATCAACATCGGGAGTTACAATCTGACGACTCTCATATTCTCAAGGAGCCAAGACGAAGATTACAAGATAATGATCTTTGCAACGCTATGACAGAAAGAGATTACTTGGTAATAATCTCTTCAAGGCAAGACGCGGAGATCCTTCCCGTGTGTCAACAGTAAAACGCTAGGGTCAAAACCCGCGTTACAACATCAAAACGCTAGGGTCGAATCCCGCGTTAC
>BQKN01000084.1:251778-274625 GCA_022839385.1 Asparagus kiusianus
CGTTTTCTTCTCTTTTGTAATCAAGTTATAATCGGAATTAAAGGAATTCAATTCAATTTTCTTTTATTCTCTTCATTGTAATTTTTCCAACAAACACTTCCAGACATTGCGTTTGAACGCAGAATTCATGCCAGAATGCGGATTTTGCGTTTGACTCGTTCAAACACGAGCTGAACGGTTTCAAAACCGTTTTCCACGATCTGAGGGAATCACAACTCCACCCAGGAGTGATTTAAGAGGCGGTTACATCCCATTAGCCCCACTTAGGAGCGAATTAAGGAGGTGGTTACACCCCTTAATCCTCTATAAATAACTAAGAAATCAGCTTAGTTAGGGGCTGGATCTTTCATCCTTCTCTTGGGCAGCAAAGAAGAGATCTTAGGGGGAATTGCTAGAGCTTTGGAGATCGACAACAAGAGCTATCTTCGTGCTTGGCTTGTCTAACCAATTACGGTTAAGATCAATATATCAACTCTTTTACAAGAGTTTAAACTCGCTCTGAGTTATCAATTCGTTCAGAGTTTCAAACTTGCCACGCAAGTTCTCCACAATGTCAAATCATGAGGAGAAGACTACGTTCTAGTGAATCAAGAGATTCGGATCGTCAACGAGAAGTAAACTCAACGCGAGCATTCGAGGGAGGCATCTCATCGCCACCGTGAAGAATCCAGAATTAAACAAAGGGGAGAATCTAGATCATTCTCCTCTCTTTTGTAATCGGGAATTCAAATTATAATTGAAATCGAGAGAATACAAATCAAATTTCTTTCATTCTTTTTACTACAAAATTTTCACCAAACACATGTTAACTTTCAGCTGAACATGTTAACTTTCATCATAATATGTTAACTTTCACTGTTACATGTTAACTTTTATCATAATATGTTAACTTTTATCATAATATGTACATAATCTATATATATTATGTACACAATAACCTCAAGATTATGTGTATAGATTCACATGTCAGTCACAATACATTTCACATGCATTCACAATAAATTATACCAAAATTAATCACTAAATAGACACAATATATTTTATTAAATTTTGATCTAAGTATAACCAAACCACTGTTCTCTTTCCTCCACGGTAACCTTTCATCCTATAGAACAATAAATAAAATAAAAGTATCATCTTACATCAATCTCTTAGCATTACAAAAATAATCATAAACCAATACAACTATATGCAGATAGACTCCATCACAAATCTAAATGTAGTTTCTTTGAGCTCAGGAAACTTATTTGTACACATAATCTTGAAATGTATTATGGTTATCATGTGAATATGTACAAATAATCTTGAGGTTATTGTGTACATAATATATATAAATTATGTACATAATCTTTAAGTTACGATACACTATTAAATCCCATAATATGTTAATTTTTACTGTTACATGTCAACTTTCATAATAATATATTAACTTTCATCATTATATGTTAATTCTCCTCGTAACATGTTAACTTTAAACTAAACATGTTAACTTTTATCATAATATGTTAACTTTCACTGTTATATGTTAACTTTCATAATAATATGTTAATTTTCTTCATAACAAGTTTTTTTGAACTAAAATTCGATGTGTTTGAAAGATTAAAAGTTTTAACTGAAATATTAACATGTTTAGCTGAAAGTTAACATGTTATGAAGAAATTTAATATATTATGGTAAAAGTTAACATGTAATAGTGAAGGTTAACATATTATGATAAAAGTTAATATGTTATGAAGAAAGTTAACGTGTTACGAAGAAAGTTAACATATTATATAAAAGTTAATATGTTACGAAGAAAGTTAACATGTTACAAAAAAAGTTAACATATTATTATGAAAGTTAATATGTTACGAAGAAAGTTAACATGTTATGAAGAAAGTTAACATATTATTATGAAAGTTAACATGTTACGAAGAAAGTTAACATATTATGGTAAAAGTTAACATATAATAGTGAATGTTAACATATTATGATGAAAGTTAACATGTTCAGTTAAAAGTTAACATATTGTTATGAAAGTTAGCATGTAACTGTGAAAGTGTACTCAGATATAATACAAAGTGTACGCCTACTTCGTTTGAACTCTCGTATTGCAATATATCCTTATCTAATTAGAATCGAATCAAACTTTTCATATAAGCCCATAATCAATCTTGAAGTGCGTAAGCAAGATAAAAACCACTTTGTTTGCAATGAAATATTTAGAAAATTAACATATAAATGGAACAATTAATCTCTTTTCAACAAGCAGAAACAATAAGCATCTGTAAAATTATAAATATATTTGCTAAACAAACCATGAGTGCGTGAATCCATGAAAAGCCTAAACAAGCAACTCATTCAAACAATTCATCAAACATCCATCAAACATATAACATTAACAACAACAAACCCACACACGTACCTAAAAATCAGCAAACTTCAATATCTCTAAACAAAGTTCTATATTAAAACCTTTACAAGTTTTTAATCTAAGTCAGACCCCAAACACAAAAGTAAACACAGCATGGAATTACAAGCTGCACATAACAAGAAGTACTGCATGTATGTGAATGAAAGTTGATAGATCACAAAATGACATCAACCAAAAGCCAAGTAATTTTAATCAGAGGCTCAGAGGATGCGGAAGTACAAGCTTGCACATTTCTGGGGGTACAAGCTTCAGACTACGCATCCACTCGCAGAAGCTGTAGTCGTCAAAATGAAGGAAATTGTCCTTTAGTCGTGCTCTCTGATCAGGTGATAGCGTACGTAGCTGAGGGAATCTTGCCTCCTGAAATCAGAAAAACAATTGCACTTTTATTAGTTATCCATATCAAAAACTCAAGCTCCCTAGTTTTTAGGAAATTTGAAATGTTAATGTTCCCCAAGTATAGGATCACTAACATAAAAACAGTAATGTTAATATTTCCAAAGTACAGGATCAGAAAAACAAACGAACTTTTATTGGTTATCCATATCAAAAAACTCAGGCTTCCTGTTATTTAAGAAAATTGAAATGTTAATGTTCCCCACTGTAGGTTGTCTAAAAATCATTATAGATAGTTGATCCTCCATCAAATACTGATGATAGAAGTTACAATCTGACAACTTCCAAAAGGCTATAGTTTAAAGATTTGTACATAGATCGATGAAGGTTACAATCTGACGACCTTTACAACAACCGATGAAAACTCTAGTTCAACAGCCTTCACAATCAACATCGAGAGTTACAATCTGACGACTCTCATATTATCAAGTAGCCAAGATGAAGATTACAAGATGACGGTCTTTGTAATGCTCTAGCAAAAGAGACTCTCATATTTTTAAGTAGCCAAGATGAAGATTATAAGATGACGGTCTTTGTAACGCTCTAGCAAAAAAGACCATAAATTAATGGTCTCTTCACATTAAAACGCAGAGGTCATCCCTACATTTTATCATCAAAACACATAGGCCATCCCTGTGTTACAACATCAAAACACAGAGGTCAAACCACGTTTCAGAGTCAAAACGCATAGGTCATTCCTAGCGCTCCAATTAAAAACGCAGAGTTCGTGGACTCAAAATGCAGAGTTCATCTCTACATCCCAACTCTGCGTTTTAGATTTACAATGTTGTGCGAACACTACTTTTTCAGCCTAAAACAGGCCCAACTCTGTGTTTTAAGTCTAAAACGCAGAGTTCAGGCCTAGAACGCCATTTTCGGCGTTTAACTCGTTCAAACACGAGCTGAACGGTTTCAGGAATCATTTCCCCCCATATTTAGAGGGATTTTTGCCCCACTTAGGAGCAGATTAAGGGAGCGGTTACACCTCATTCAATCCCATTATAGAGAGAATTAAGAGGGCGGTTACACCCTTAATCCCTTATAATAAGGAGTAAACTCAACTGAGTTCGGGTCCTTCGACTTGGCAACGAAAAAGAGATCTTTGGCTAGCTTTTAGAGGAAATTGCTAGAGCTTTGGAGATCGACAACAGAATCTTTCTTCATACTTAGCTTACAAACCGATTTTTGGTTAAAGCAATTAACTCTTCCATAGAGTTATAACTCGCTTAGAGTTCCCTAACTCATTAAGAGTTTCAAACTTGCTTTGCAAGTTCT
The DNA here is from genome assembly GCA_022839385.1 of Asparagus kiusianus. NCBI lineage: Eukaryota > Viridiplantae > Streptophyta > Magnoliopsida > Asparagales > Asparagaceae > Asparagus > Asparagus kiusianus. The sequence goes on from BQKN01000084.1 coordinate 255,863, forward strand.
CTATAGCGTTAAATCGTGAGGAGAAGATATCGTTCCAGTGAATCAAGATGTTTGGATCGTCAACGAAGAGCAAACTCGACGCGAGCATTCGAGGGAGGCACTCCATCGCCACCGTAAAAAACCCAGGCTTAAACAAAGGGGGGATTCAGATCAATTCTCTTCTCATTTGTAATCGAGAATTTAAATTATAATCAAGATTGAGAGAATAAGAATCAAATAGAATTCTTTCATTTTCTTATTGCAAATTTTCCACCAAACAAAAGATGGCGACTCTACTGGGGACTAGCTTCACTGATGAAGAAGTGGCTGCGTAATCCGACATCAATCTCGCAGGAACGACCGTTGAAACTCTGATCATCGAGTTCGATCAAGCCAAGTATGAGGAGTTACTCTCCTTCAGATCCCTTAGCCCTAAGGCTATGCGCAAGATCCACAAAGTCTTAAATGAGACTAAAGCTCCAATTATTGCTTCTATACCGAAGGAAGCCCTCTCCTTTAGTCAAGATTGCTCGAACAACCTCTCCTCTGTAGGAGTGGGCTCAGTTTATGCCAAACGTAGCCCTCAGTGGCACATTGTATAATTAAAACGCCACATTCAGGGGTGCGTTCCACAAACTGAATGCAACTCTCAGGAGTGTGTTCCAGAAACTGAACGCAACTCTCACGAGTGCGTTCTAGAACCTAAACGTAACTCTCAAGAGTGCGTTCTAAAATCAAAATGTAGATTTCAAGACTACGTTTCATCAGCAAAATGTAGATCTCAGGACTACATTTCACCAGCAACACCTGGAGGTCAGGCATGCGTTCGGGTAACAAAATCCAATACAAAATCTGGTGTATATCATTGAGCTTCGGGGCACTGCCCTGAACCTCGCCGGGGGGTAGTCTACCCCCCCCCCCCCCCCGAGACCCCCGAAATCCAAAAATCATATGCATGTTTGTAGGTCCATCAGGTTAATGGATGCGAGCCAAGACTTGAAATAGATGAGCTAATGACAAGTCTCAAAGAGTTAGTCAAAAATTCATGAAAGCCACTTCCACGCCTCAAGTTTAAAAAGCAGGGGTCCACCCCTGCATTTCAGAAGCAAGATTATGATGCATACCTTCATACAGGTCCTGCGTGGCAAATCCCTTCAACCAAGATGCATTTGAAGCGAGTGTAGAGAACAACTCCTTTACGACAAGGAATTAACAGCTCCAAGATCAAAGTTGAGATCCAAAGTATTTCGAAAATTCGTCCCAGTCTATCGTAAACTTTCAAAAACTTTGGAGGGGGTTCTGTAGGTTGTCTAAAAATCACTACAGATAGTTGGTCCCTCATCAAACACTAATGATGGAAATTATAATTTGACGACTTCCAGAAGGCTATAGTTTGAAGACTTTCACGTAGATCGATGAAGGTTACAGTCTGACGATCTTTACAACAACCGATGAAAGCTCTAGTTCAATAGCCTTCATAATCAACATCGGGAGTTACAATTTAACGACTCTCATATTTTTAAGGAGTCAAGATGAAGATTATAAGATGATGATCTTTGCAATGCTCCAGCAAAAGAGACCACAAATTGATGGTCTCTTCACATCAAAACGCAGAGGTCATCCCTGCATTTCACCATCAAAATGCAGAGGTTATCCCTGTGTTACAACATCAAAACGCAGAGGTCATACGCACGTTTCAGAGTCAAAACGCAGAGGTCATCCCCAGCGTTCCAATTAAAAACACAAAGTTCATGGACTCAAAACGCAGAGTTCATCTCTGCGTCCCAACTCTATGTTTCATATTTACAACGTTGTGCGAACACTGTGTTTTTAGCCTAAAACATGCTCAACTCTGTATTTTAAATCTAAAACGCAGAGTTCGGGCCTAGAACACTATTTTTGACGTTTGACTCGTTCAAACACGAGCTAAATGGTTTCAGGAACCGTTTCCCCTACATTTAGAGGGATTTCCGCCCCACTTAGGAGCAGATTAAAGGGACGGTTACACCCCATTCAATCCTATTATGGAGAGAATTAAGGGGGCGGTTACAACCTTAATCCCCTATAAATAGGAGTAAACTCAACTGAGTTCGGGTCCTTCGATTTGGCAGCGAAAAGGAGATCTTTGGCTAGCTTTTAGGTGGAATTGCTAGAGCTTTGGAGATTGACAACAGAATCTTTCTTCATACTTGCCTTACAAACCGATTTTCGGTTAAATCAATCAACTCTTCCATAGAGTTATAACTCGCTCCGAGTTCCCTAACTCATTAAGAGTTTCAAACTTGCATTGCAAGTTCTCCATAGCGTTAAATCGTGAGGAGGAGATACCGTTCCAGTGAATCAAGATGTTCAGATCATCAACAAAGAGCAAACTCAATACGAGCATTCGAGGGAGGCACTCCATCGCCACCGTGAAGAAGCCAGACTTAAACAAAGGGGAGGATTCAGATCAATTCTCTTCTCTTTTGTAATCGGGAATTCAAATTATAATCGAGATTGAGAGAATAAAAATCAAATAAAATTCTTTCATTTTTTTATTGCAAATTTTCCACCAAACACCCACGTATATGATCAACTTTTATTGGCTATTTAGGGTTTCCCAGAGTTAATAAGATTTTAACCAAGAAGAGTGTAGGCCTCAAATACATTTGTACAGCCAAAACTTGAAGAGGCTAACGAAGCTTACTACAAACTAGGAAGTTATAACTTTTATCAAGGTCTTAATTTATACCCAAAAGTTCCACAGACTGGTTGATTCAAACATAAACAAAAAGATAAAGCTGATGAAATGCATCCCGACAAAATACAAAGTGTCTAATCTCCCCCACTTTTTCTTCAACAAAAGGCCATGGCTTAGACTTGAAGGACTCAAGCTCAGTCGTTTATAAAAGAAATTACACAAGGTTGTGGAATTTCATAACAAGCCTAACACTTCATCGAAAAAAGATAATCAAACAAGTCTAGCTACAGTCTTAGTTGATCTAACCTCAGTGAAGTTGAACTGCATCCTAACATATGTTAATTTGCCAGTATTTGAATGTCGTCGTCTAGGAATAAAAGTTTATTAGACTTTGTTCATATAAAAATCTTAAAGCAATCATGTGTTTTTAAAGTCCATCCTCAATATCAACGCAGTAGTAAAGACCAGCACAAGGAACCACTTGTCTGTACCTATTCATAAGAAGCTTGTACCCCGACAAATTGAGTAACATCCTTGCCTGAAATGGGAATAGACTTGATACTACTCATCCTCCACCAGCAATCAACCCCTTGATCAGGCCTCGGAGCCTGATGTCGTTGGATCAGACCTCCACTTGAGATCCGATCGGAACGAGACAACGTCGGTGATCGTCGGGAGTTCTTCATGCTCGAGGAGGCTGAGGAAGAGTAGATCGGCATCGACGTCGGTAGCCACGGAGAAGATGAAGCCACAGAGGAGGAGGAGAAGGGGGAGGAGAGTGAGAGGAGGATGCGAAAGCCACATAATATGAGAAGAAGAAGAAGATAAAGGGAAGGGGTATTTTCGGAATGTTTTGGGATAAATCTCTGGGAGAATGTGAAAAGGAGGCTGAACACATTTTTTAGTGTTTTGAGGTTAAAGAATAATGAAAAAATATAGAGGGGCTGTGTCACATCCTCTTTATTTTTTTGCGGCCTAGATACAATTTCCCCTTTTATTTTTACTTTAAATTGCTCTACGGAGTTATCTATGTTTATGCCTCTTGTATATGATGGAAATGGAATGATGATTGCGGAAGTGTTAAGTTCTTCCTAGGCTAATCTCTTGGTTATGGTAGGATATAATATAGTAGAGAAAATAGAACCAACTGATAGTTATCAGCACATGTAAAGTTTGCAAAAATTTGAAATCATACTCCTTTTAAAAACAAGAGTTCGAGAAAATCTTTTGGTAGATAAAAATACCCTTGAAATTTAAAAATCCATTAAGTAAGAGTAAGTTGATAAATTGATAAATTCTTATTGGATATACATAGTATGAAGATAAGAATATAGTTTAAATTAAAATATAAATCTGAATGAAATTATTAAATGCCAAATTTATAAATATATACAAGATGAATGTCATATATATAAAAACCAAACAATTTAGTGAGACAAATACCTTCACCTTTTAGAAATTACATCTTAATCCTATTATAATCAACAATAAATAATAATAAGTAATATACCAGTAGCATCGCTCGTTTATCCCCTCGCAAAATTTAGTTTCGCTGAATCATTTATCCCTTTGTAAAATTCAGTTTCAGTAAAAATCTTCTCTATCTTGGTATAGTTAGTTTTCCTATCTTCTTTTATCTAGGGCTTTGATAACAGTATAATTATTTTCTTTTTTTCTAATTTTTCTTTTTATTTTAGAGAAGCTGTGATGAAGAGGAGAAGCATGATTTTTTCTATTGTGAAAGCGTGTCTCTTTTTAGGTGCTCATCAATTCTCTTGAATTGGATGAAAATTTCATGTTTTTACTTTTGGATTCGAAACTTTAATTGGCTACAAATTTTCTTAGGTCTACTTTACTTTCACGCTAAATTCGGTCCCTAACCATAAGCTGCCTTCATCTTTTTGGTAGTTTTTTATCTGAAAAGTTTGCGATAGCTAATGATATGGGCCTTTTCATGGTTTGTTAGAGGTCACGTGTATGTTTACATGTATTGTTCCTTAATTAGTTATGTCATCTTAAGTTGCAAAGGAAATTTTGTTATTTTTTTAACGGAGATATGAGTTCTCAGAGTATCAAATGAGATTACAAACAAATCATCTAGCTATCAATCCTGTATGAAGGGTTGTACTTAAAATTTATGTTATTATATTTGAAAATGTGGTGAGTAGACCGTAAAGATTTATACAACTGACTTCAAAAGTTTTTGAGTTCTTTTGTCAATGACTCTTTTTTATGCATTCACAAATTGAGGGTGGTGGCAAGAGTTTAAGAATGTGATTGGATGATTTCATTGAATTTTTTGCACAATGAAATTCTTAATTTGGTCTATTTTTACATGAATAGACATGATAATGGTGAATTGTATGGTATGCGTGATCTGCATTTTCAAGTTTTCAGTCAATGTATGTTGTAAGACAGCATATGACAGCAAAGTCAATCATTCTACATAGTCGTTGGTACAATGTTTTGATGTAGTGTTATTTAATTTTCCTTTTTCTTTTTAAATTGAAGCACCTAATTGTAGGTTTTCTCATTATGCTTTTGGTACAGTGAGGGCCTACTCTTTGAGGATACAACTTATTGGATATTCCAGACTTCCTTATTGAAGATTGCTGTCGCTTGGCCAGAACCCAACATTTTTTATCATTCTTTCTAGCTTAACATGAGAGGTAGAGGAGAAGTGATGAAAGGACAATAGTCCGTCAAACTCTCGGTAATCTCATCTTGTATCTTAATGGTTTGATCCACACCTTTAATTCTCCATACTCTATGCAGTTTGTAGGTCAATTTTATTCACTCATCCATAAAAGATAACTCCATACATAAGAATCTATAATATGAAGACCTCACCTTATTAGCCCTTAGCTCCATGTTATACTTACTAAAATGGTATTCGCTTTCTTGTAAACTTTGTAGGCTTTGATAATATATAAAACAAAAAAGTTGATGCACCCTCATCTGCTACATAGCAGCTTTCGTGCCCACATAATTATATTTTAAATGAACTAAATTTGTATGATTTCTCTATTAGTTTTTATATCTTTAGTATTCTTATTAAATATTTAACCTCTATACACGTTAGATATAGTTTGATGATTATATTCTCATCGGGGAAGATAAGTTACACCTAAAGCTAAGGAAAACAAACACTAAATAATTGTTTCACTCAATTTCTCCATTTTTATTTTTTAAAACCACATTAGTAAAATGTTTTTTTAATATATCATGCTTACCTACAAATATTTTTGAAAGGGAATACTGTCAAATAGTAGGATGCTCTTTTCTTTGAAATTTTAAGTGATTTTATTTAAACTAAATGAAATTAATCACAAGTCTAAAGAAATGCTTTCTTATGTTTCTTGTGAAAATTAGCCACTTATTAACTCTTTCGTCTCTATATTTTCAAGTTACTAGTTTTCTTGAACTCAATCTTTACCTTTTTGCACTGAATTCTCCCCCTTTATCTTTGTTCGTGCTTTTGTATACTCTGATAGCATTGGTGGTTTCTCATGTTATCTTTTAGGTTTTGTACTTAGAGGGTTCTATGGGCACAAGATCGAAAAATGGAAGATGAAGATCAATTAAACTTTCTTTTTCTTTTGTCCATGAAGTTCATCTCATGCATTTTATGCCTTTAGTTAATTAATATTTTCTTGTTCGTTAGGTTATTGATGTTGCTGCTGTTACGTGTAGGTGTGATCTACTCCCATGAAGCTAGATCCTGGGGAGATTGTAGGCATTTGGAGAATTCAAGGTGTATTCATATTCCTTACTCATATTCAAATAGGGTTTGTAGTGCTCTTATGATCAAATTTGTGATAAGTGAAATGAAATTCATAGAGCTAAATAATATTTGTAGAATCACAGATGTTAAATACATGACGTGGATAACATGGGTATTTCAACTCATAATGCTAAATAATATTTGTTTTAATTTTTATTTTTCCTTTGTATTTATAATATATAACATTTATTGTGATGATGACTCACATGGGTCCTCTATCTGCCTTAAACATCCAACCAAAAAAATAAAATTACAAAAGCTAAAAATTTGTGAAGGGAGGAAGAACTCGGGTGTCTATATGATTTTTTAATACTATTTTCTTTAATGAGTCAACTACATGATTTTTGTTCTTGTGCCTCTATTGATGCATATATCCGATGTATATTTTCTATTTATAAGGTGTACTCGAATGGCAAAATACTATTTATAGGGTGTATTCGAATGGCAAAATATGAAAGACTTGAGGGACATACTAGCAATTTTAAGGTTTGAGGGACTATTTTAAAATATGATTTTTTTTAGTATTTTACGTGCAAAATGGCACTTAAATACCCTATTATTTCATCATCTCAACACTTGCACGCTAAGTTGTAAAAATATATCACTTAAATGCTCTAACTTGTTCAAATCTGACATGTTACTACATTTAGTTGGTTTGAAGTTAGAAAATTCTAGAACATATTCCTATGTGATTGTCATATGTTCTATTTACAATTGTTTTGACCTAATTTTATTAGAGTTACTACTTTACATTCTCTCCTTTTATATCAAACTGTGGATAAAGAGAAATTTTTATTGCAATAGGTTTTTAATAGTTTTTTTATATCAAACTGTGGATAGAGAGAAATTTTCATCGCAATAGGTTTTTAATGGTTTTTTTTATCAAACTTTGTAGTTAGTTAATAATGAGATCCTATCATTATAAACAAACTAATTAAAGATTAATAATTCTTAAGAATGTACTACGTTCCGATACCTTCCGCTACAAATTTGTTAGTTGTTTATCCTGGCCCCAAGAAATTTTCAAAATTAATCATCTATTTCATAATTTTTTTAAAAATGTTTAAATAAACTTATGGCAAATGTAATAATTCATGTTTATAGATTTTAACAAAATGAATCTGACTTATTTTATAGTAATAAATAAACAAAAATAATAATTTTGATATTTAACCACGTGCATTACACATGCACAAGAACTAGTAATTTTTAAAAAAGAGAGTAGAGTAATGATATTTTCCCAATAGATTAGCAAATTAATATCTTGAAGACCCGAGCTTGGTGATGATAAATGGCGTGCAATCGAACTATTAAAGGTCCCAAATTCAAGACTGAATTAAGGCTAAGACACCATTCCAAAAGAAAAAGAATAATATAGTAACTTGTGGTTGTGACAAATTACTTTTAAAATTTATTTAAGAGGTTTTGGTTACTATCATTACTGATTGTTGGGGTTTCATCCCTCTTAACAATTGATACGATTATTCTCCTGCACATTAGTTATTAAGGAACTATAATACTTAACCTTGTGCATGTACAATGAGTGAGATGCATATGGGATATATAAATTGTTGTGCCTCGAGAAACCAAACCAATCGCCGAGGAAGATAAAGAACAAACCAAAATCAATAGCACAAACAATCAAACACCAGTTTTACGTGGTTCGGCGAGATGCCTACGTTCACGGGGCAAGGAGGGGGAGTTTTCACTATTAGAAATCAAGAGGAACAAACTAGGGTTACAATCTCTCACCAAAACCCTCAACAACTCATTCTTCTTAATCTCTCCAATTGCTCCTAGAATAGAAGCCCAAAGAAAACCCTCACAATCTGCTCAAAACTCCTGTCTTGCTTACCCTAAAAACACTCAAAGGGTATTTATACAAATTCAAAACGAAACGGGTCTGGAAACTGAACCCTGTCATAACCGCTTCAGCGGTCGACCGCGACGGTCGACCACGCGGGTCTCGCGGTCGACCGCGGCGGTCGACCGAACCCCAAAACCCGAGAGAAAATCCATTATAGTCATCCACGGTCGACCGCGGTAGTCGACCGCCATAAACTCCTAATCCCAGTAGGACTGTGTGCACGTTGGCGGTCGACCGCGACGGTCGACCGCCAGTCTGCCTGCTAGTTCTTTCCTGTTTTCTGTAATTCTTTAATTCTCCACCTCGGCGAATGTTTCCATCAAAACTTAGCCGACACCGATCAAACCAATGCCTCAACTGCTGCATCCAGTATGCCATGGCAACAGACTCATGACAACGGACCCCATCCACAACACATCGAGACCCAAACGGGAGTGCAAACACTCAACCCCAAACCAACTGTGTCTACTCACCAATTAACTGAGCCTACACCGACTATACCAAATGTCTCATTTGCTAAGACCCAAATGGGAGTGCAAACACTCACCCCAAATGTCGATGTCACTCATCAAAACGGCTGCATCATAAAGACTACCTATGTATCCTATTGCCTAAGGAATCAAGCCTTCACGTAGTTCACTCAATGGCCTCCAAAGGCCCTCAATCCAACCTGCGGCTGATAGCATCATCAACGACCCCAATCTGAAAACAGTCCAACACCTCCACCTGAGATGAAACAATGGCCGTATCCAAAATATATCCACCAGTTGCATCCAAATCAACCACCTCATCATCTGCACCTATAAATAAATGACTCCCACGCTGTGCCACCTCAGCTGGAATCCCAACCAATACAGAATGACCTGGAGTATGTAGGGAAATCCTCACCCAATGTGGAGTAGCATCAACCTCCACCCGCTGCGGTATCCCTTTGATCTGATCAATACTCTCTACCTGCCGAGAGTCCAAAGTGACAAACCTGCTCAGACCAAACTCAGAAGCTCCCCACTGATAGCCGAATGAACTCCTGAATCCTAAATGCGCAATCGGATCCAATCTCACATCCACGATGTGACCAAGTGCTGGGTAGCCAAATATCTGACGCCAACCAAAATCTAAAATAGCTCCACCAGATCTAACAACTCTACACGCAGCAGTCGGCAACCTCATAAGATGACCCAAACCTGTCGAAGCCTGAATACCAGATCCACTGCTCGACAACCAACGCCGATCCTCCTCCAGAAAAGAACGGCTCACTAAATCCGCCATCTCATCACGTCGCCCCATTGTCTCCTCTCCTCTAAAGTGTCTCCAACTGCCATGAGCTCGGCACCAATGCAAGAAAGGACTCCTATTAGAACAAGTACGACTGGTAACCTTTCTGCCCATACACCTCCTCCAACTGTTACGGACTACTAGGGCTTTATACCAACGGGACTTGGTTGCAACCCAAATATGCCTAGTATAATCCCCAACATAGGAAACAAAATAACGATTACCTCCCGATGATGCCTCCTCGGAAAGCCCCCTAATGCCTGACTGAACACCTCCAATAAGACCCCTCGATCGATGGATAGAAGTGTTGAACTCCACCTCGGTCTTCTCGCTCATCCCAATGTGCTCACAGGACTTCAATCTGTAGGTCATAGCACTCATCAACAATCTGTATACGGTATAACCAACAATATATCCCAGTACCAAACAATGCCACAGTCTAGCCATAGAAGTAGTTAGCGCCCTATCAACTACCGTGCTCCCAAGCAGATAATACAAGTTACTCCGTCTGACTCCCTTTATCATAATCATGGACCCCGATGTGACCTTCAAGTGAGAATCCGCCAAGGTTACCCTACAGCCTGATGCCTCTAATACCCCAAGTGAAATAATGTTTTTCCTCAGTTGAGGAACGAACCTCACATCAGCCAACTCCCGGATCATCCCATCATTCATCCGAATCTGAACGGTACCAATACCACTAATAGGGCATCTGTGATTAATACCCATGAGAACAGCATCCCCTCTTTCCAACTCCTGAAAGCTGGAGAACCAATCCCTTCTAGGGCATATGTGGTAAGTAGCACCAGAATCCAACATCCACTCGGTGGAGTCGGCAACATCAACTGACAGAAGAGCTGGGCACGAATAGCCCGAAAAATCTGAATCTGAAACATCACCACTAGTCTTGGCAACATTCACCTCTGAAGCTTGAATAACTTTCCATTTATTCTTCACGGCTTGCAATTTTGGGCATTCGGCTTTTCAATATCCATCCTATTTACAAAAGGCACACTGATTCCTACCAACTGCAGGATTCCCCCCTCTAGACTGTGACCTTCTTTCACGGTTTGGACTTCTAGCTCTTACAACCAATGCCCCCGCAACCGGCTCGATGGAAGTCTCCTTGTCCTTCTTTCGAAGTTGATAGTTCACAAGGGCTGCGGTGACCTCACTATACGAAAGAGATGCCTTCCCATTAATAAGAGTAAGGACGAAGGTCTCATATTCCTCGTCGGGCAAGGAACTCAATAACAACAATGCCTTGTCTTCATCTTCAACTATAACATCCATATTCGCTAAATCTGTAAGTAGCTTCGTGTAGAGGTTCATGTGATCACTAATGGATGTCCCCTTCTTCAATTGGAAGCGATAAAGCCTCCTCTTTAAATGCAAATGATTTTCGACACTCTTCGTCAAATATTTGCCCTCTAGGACCTCCCAAATCTTCTTTGCCGAAGTTTCATTCATCACATCATATTTTAGATCTTGGGTAATGCAAAACCTAATCACACCACACGCCGTTCTATTCATTTTATTCCGAACCTTTTCATCAACGTCGGCCGATTTCTCGTCCAACTCCAATGTATCTTCCAAATTTTACGCATTTAGCGCATCTACGACTTCGCATCGCCAAAGTCCAAAATTATTTGTGCCGCTGAACTTTTCCACATCTATTTTCATAGAATGTATATTCAAACTTTGGACGGTCTTCACACCAGAAGAACCCTCCCTACTTTTATCTTTTTCAGCCATATATCTTAAACCATCCAATAAACAATTGCGGAACAAATAAGAAATAGATTCAACTTGAAAAAGATAAAAACTTTACCACAAAGATCCAATCTTTATCACCAATCGAAGCTCTAGATGAACTTCCCAACTTATCTATACCTCCAAAAAGCCCAAGCGTTGCCGGGAGCTCTGATACCAATTGTTGTGCCTCGAGAAACCAAACCAATCGCCGAGAAAGATAAAGAACAAACCAAAATCAATAGCACAAATAATCAAACACCAGTTTTACATGGTTCGACGAGATGCCTACGTCCACGGGGTAAGGAGGGGGGAGTTTTCACTATTAGAAATCAAGAGGAACAAACTAGGGTTACAATCTCTCACCAAAACCCTCAATAACTCACTCTTAATCTCTCCAATTGCTCCTAGCATAGAAGCCCAAAGAAAACCCTCACAATCTGCTCAAAACTCCTACCTTGCTTACCCTAAAAACACCCAAAGGGTATTTATACAAATCCAAAACAAAACGGGTCTGGAAACTGAACCCTGTCATAACCGCTTCGGCAGTCGACCGCGACGGTCGACCGAACCCCAAAACCCGAGAGAAAATCCATTACAGTCATCCACGGTCGACCGCGGCGGTCGACCGCCATCAACTCCGAATCCCAGTAGGACTGTGTGCACGTTGGCGGTCGATCGTGGCGGTCGACCACGGCGGTTGCCTGCTGGTTCCTTCCTGTTTTCTGTAATTCTTCAATTGCCTGAAGCACCCAAAATAAAAGAAAATAAGAAAAAAATGAATATGTATGTTATTTTCAAATTTGCATTTTGAGCCTAAATTTTTTCCCTGATAGTAGAAGGATACGCTTCATGATAGCTTAGTTGACAGGGCTACAATATATTGTTACTATGTATTTTAAGCAGTAGGAAGATGACCAACTGTTTGGACCAATTTTTTTATTTTTATAGTATTTTAAATTTTTGATAGTTTTTAGCTCAAAAAATTATAGGGTATATATTAATTGATTATCCCAATAATTCTTTCAGGGAATGTCCAGTGGTGGGTGTGCTGCGAGTGTGAAACGGATTCTGGAAAGTCAAGTAAGGTTCTTTCTCTCCCTCAGGAATCTTAATATTCTGATACACCTAGAATTTTCTTTCACTGAATGATCTTGTAAGCGTTCTTAGTGATAGTATCATTCATTATCTACTGAAAATTTTTCTATGTACAGGATAGGAGTAGCTTGTTAATTGGTAATGCCAAATTATAGACTTCTCATCATATTTATTTGTGCATCAGAAAACAAATAATATACCTTTTAGCCATTTCCATCTTCTCACTCATGCACAACTGTCGGTTAAGACTTACGTAAAACCTATAGTAATCCAGGATTCTGTCTGTAGGCTGGACGACATTACAACGAAAGCATGACTTGTGTAATTAATGCTATATTTCTCAGGTGTCAAATAGCTTTTGCATGTTGAACTAATTTTTCATACAACCCCTGAGCTACTAAAAATTTCTTTCTTTTTCATACTATAATGATCAAATTTTATATTCTCTGGTTTTTCCTAACTCTTATTTGGAATCACAAACTAGGGAATAGGTGAATTGCACAAGCATTATTTAAAAATCAATTTGGTTCTGTAGACAAATATTCTCTTGTTTCTCATCTCTAGGTCTTTGTTTTGATTCTGTTTTTAGCGCATAATAGTTTTTACATTGAGTTATCACTAGCTAGTGAATACATTTAGAATCCCACTAATTTTGGATCTAGATTTGCAGCCGCAGGTGTCCACTGCTAGTGTCAACCTTGCTACTGAAACAGTAGTTGTATGGGCTATTCCTGAAGCTGAGGCAACAGTGTGAGAAGCGGGGAATGCTTATAAACAATTTATGTATCTTTCTAATTTTTTGGTGAATGTATTATTTGAATATAATTGGATTTGATATTGGAATACAATTAGATTGTGTTGGATATGAATATGATTTGGTATTGTGCATATGTACATGTGATATTAGATGACATGCAAAGCAGATCTCAAAAAACCCTGCTACTGTAGCATCCTAGACGGAAAATTCCGTCTAGGATGCTTCCAAGACGGAATTTTCCGTCTAGGATACTTTCTAGACGGTTTTATATTCCGTCTAGAATATTCTATCTAGTAAGTATCCTAGACGGAAATTCCGTCTAAAATACTGCATCCTAGATGGCAACATACTGGACGTACATCCTAGACGGAATTCCATCTGGGATAGTTTTCCTAGACGGAAATATGAGTATCCTAGATGGAATTTTCCGTCTAGGATGCGTCATTTTGTACCAGTGTGGGGAAGGGCTGAAGAGAAAGAATTAAGAAGAAAGATAGTATTTTAGGCGGGGTGAGGCATCAGAGGGAGGTGGCGGCATGTGTAGAGCTCAGTGATGAAACTCAAAGTTTGTAGTTGGTGTAGAATTGGCGACATAGAGACGAAGTTTAGATTTTTTGAAGCAGGGAACATTTTGGATGCCGCACGGTCGATCGCGAGTAGCATTGCAGTCGACCGCGAACGTGCACAACATAGAGAAAGTCTCTGGACTTTTAACGATCGACCACAAGTGGCACGATGGTCGACCGACAAAACCCTGTAGTGTTTTTTGGTTTCAGTCGTTGGATCCGGTCGATCGTGATGGGTTCGGCAGTCGACCGCAAGTTGGGTCTGGGCCTGCTTCGGTTTCCTGCACTGTTTGGGTTTCCCGTTTTATATAAATAGGAACACGATTTGTTTAGAATTTATTGGATCATTTTGATCACTTTTGGGGTAGCTTGAAGGAGAGTTTTGAGCACAAAAAAGAGAGTTCTTTTCTAAGAAAATTATTTGAGGGTTTTGTGAGAGATTTGAGGGTTTTATTTGAGAGGTTAGTTTGAGTGATCTTGTATTCTCTATTTTGTACTCTCTTTCTCTATAGTGAAAACCTTTCCCATTCTTTCCCCGTGGACGTAGGCATTTTGCCGAACCACGTTAAACTTTGTGTTTGAGTTTGTGTCATTATTGTTTAATTTGAGTTGCCTTCTCTCTCGGTGTTTGGTTTGGTTCCTCGGTGCATAACAAGTGACTTCCTTACACAACAAGTGGTATCAGAGCCCAACAAGTGGTATCAGAGCTTGGACTATGCTTGGGCTATTTGGAGGAGCAGATCACTTTGGAAGTTTAGTTAGGGCTTCGTTTGATGTTAAAGGTGGGATCTTTTTGGTAAAAATTCTATATTTTCTTAGTTTTAGATCTATTCTTCAGTTTGTTCCGTATTGGTTGTTGGTGTGTTGAGGAAGATGACTGGGAAAGAAGGTATTTTGAGTGTTGAGGGTGGTGCTTCTGGCATGAAAACCATTCAAAATTTGGATATCTACTCTACGAAGATAGATGTGGAAAGGTTTAATGGCACGAACAATTTTGGATTATAGAGATGTAAGGTTTTGGATGCGCTGAACGCGCAAAATTTGGAAGATACTTTGGAATTAGATGGCAAGCCAGATGATATTGATGACAAGGTTTGGAAGAAGATGAACAGAACGGCGTGTGGTGTGATTAGGTCTTATTTGACTCAAGATTTAAAGTATGATGTGATGAATAAGACTTGGGCTAAGAAGATTTGAGATACCCTTGAGAGCAAGTATATGACCAAGAGTATGGAAAATCGTTTGCATTTGAAGAGGAGACTTTATCGCTTCCAATTGAAGAAGGGAATCTCCATTGGTGATCACATGAACCACTACATGAAGCTTCTTACGAATTTGGCGAATGTGGATGTTATGATAGAGGATAAGGACAAAGCTTTGTTATTATTGAGGTCCTTACCAGATGAGGAATATGAGACCTTTGTTCTTACCCTAATTAATGGGAATGAGTCCCTTTTGTATAGTGAGATCACCGTTGCACTTGTGAATTATCAATTTTGAAAGAAAGATAAGGAGTCTATAAGTACACAACAATAGAGGCATTGATCGTAAGAGGGAAGAATCCAGACCGAAAGAATGGGAAGTCACAGTCTAGAGTAGGGCATCTTACAGTTGGCAAAGATCAATGTGCTTGGTGTAAAAAGACTGGTCATTGGAAGAAAGATTGTCCAAAGCTCAGTGATTAGATGAAGAATAAGCAGAAGGGAAAAGGGAAGAAATTATTATCAGAAGCAGACATCATTATATCGGATGGTGATATTTTTGACTTATCTGTTTATTCGCTTTCTATCAGTCCCACAGGTTGCTATTTGGAGGAATCCGAGTGGATGTTGGATAGTTATAAGACCTATCATGTGTGCCCTAGAAGGGAATGGTTTGCCAGCTTTGAGAAGCTGGAGAGTGGTGTGGTGTACATGAGTGACAACCGTACATGTCAGATCCTTGGGATAGGAAGAATTCGCATCAAGATGTATGACATGATAGTTAGAGAGTTACATGGTGTGAGATATGTTCCTTTTTTAGGATAAACTTGATCTCGATTGGAGCTTTGGTTGGAGAGGGGTTTAGCGTTCATATCGAGGATATGATTCTCGAGATTGTGGAAGACTTGTATTTTGATGAAGGGCGTCAGGAAGAACAAACTGTACTATTTAATTAGGAATACGGTGACCGGTGGAGAGCTGACGATTTCTATTGATTCGACTAGGTTACGGCATTTGAGGCTTTGACATTCCAGTATTGATTTGGAAAAGGGTGCATCGACCTGTAATTTGAAGTCCAGTGAACATTTTGATGTGATCAAGAAGACCAAGGTGAAGTTTGGTACCTCCATTCGCTGCACGAAGGGTCTTTTCAAATAGAGTTCACATGGGCATTTGAGGGCCTTCCAAGAAGGCATCATTGGGAGGTATAGATGTTTGGTTTCCTTTGTTAGTGGCTGTTCTAGGCATGCTTGGGTTGTAACCAAATCTCAATTGGATAAAGTCCTAGTAGTCTCCAACAGATTGAAGGAGTGTGAGATTGACAGAAAGGTGAATGTACTTTATTCTGATTTTGGTGGGGTGGGGTCGGGGGGAGAGATTTTGGAGATTTTAAGCAAAACTCCATTAGAAAATGGACCAAGATGGTTGACTGGCACCACTTGAAAGAGGAATTTTGCATTAACTGGAGTTTAAAGATGGTTTTTATATTTTTCCTGTGTTATGTAGGTGGTTTCTGGAAAAAAAACCATAGGGTTCTTATTTCAAGTTCTTGAATGAGTCATGTTAACTTTGTATCTCAAAAAGCGTCAACAAATATGCACATTTAAACTTCACAATATCAGAGATTTTAAACTGTGAATTTGGGTATATTGAAATGCAATTAACTCATAACTTTATTCAAACTAGGAATGAAAACGTACTAATTCGAATGGAATACCTCACTATTGGTATTTGTATTTGGTTCATATTTGATTATTCAACTTCATATTTGAATTTGAAATGAATAGGCTAAATCAATATTCAAATTTGAATAGTATTCAAATATTCAAAAACTATTTGTGAATAATTATTAATTGAAAGTACCCTAGAGGGGGTGAATAAGGTATTTGCTAATCTAATCCGATATTAATGTCAAATAAAAACTTATTAACTAATATATCCTAACAATGTGATATACAATGAGATATATAAGGATGTACAATTAAACAATGGGCGAAATAAACATGAACACAAGAATAAGAGAGATAGTGCACAAATGACAAACGCAAACACAAGGCAAATGACCACGAAGTTCGGTCGACCTACGACCTACGTCTCCGCTCCTCACCCTCGAAGAGAATATCCACTATCTCAAAAATACTACACAATCAGCTTTCAATGCTCACCGATAAACGTTTACAACTCACACAATTATTAATACATAATACACTTCTCTAAGTGTTGGCCGAGCCCGTGTTAACTCCCTCAAGTACTCAAAATTACTACCTCTCCATAGGATTTACAACCGACGTCACTCTTCTTAGAATTAACCCCATCTCTCCCAACCACTTCTCTAAGTGTCCTTATGTATTACAATGTGTTCTCTCAACAATTAAGCACAAGTAAATATAATTTGTTCTCTAAACAAAATGAGAACTAAATTAATTCCATACTCAAATAATCACTCACCATAACCCAAATTATACTTAATATGAAATACTAAAAGCTCAATAGGTTGTGTGTGCAATCAATGAGTAAAATGAAATGTAAACTCAATTTATAATCTAGCTAAGAAAATGATAATCAACAATAAACATATAAAGCTAGAAATTGAGTTTAGCAAAAACTTCTCTGCAAACAAGAGTGATGGAGATGTGAGATTGAAGCACAAAAAGAAATGAAATGATCTCCTCCTCTTGTGTAACTCTCTTCACATAAACACACTTAAAAACTTGCAGACTTGTTTTAAACTTTTCTTTGTTAGCCCCAAATGTTGAGACTGATGGGGTATTTATAGGATCACAAAACAAAGCCAAAAAACCAAGAAAAAAATAAACAAATCCCATAAATAACAAAATCCCTAGAAACTAGTCATTACAGGCTTTCTGGCGCTCGTCGGTCGACTGATGGGTTCATCGGTCGACTAATAAGCTGACTGTTGGTGGAAGCTCAAAGCCCGTCGGTCGACTAATGAACCTATCAGTCGACTGATGACCTGCTTTGGTCGACTGATGAGGATCAGTCGATTGAGCATAGACTTTGGGTTTTTCCAGCGCGTTTCTTCGGTCGACTGATATCCTCATCAGTCGACTGATAACGTGCTAAGGACTTTACTGCATAGTAAAATTAAACTTTGAAGCAGGTTTAAAAATAGCAAATAAATTATAAAAATTATAAAATTTAAAAAAATATTTATAAACATGAAAATAAACATGTTACAAATTTTTTTTTCAAATATCATTTTCTATTTGTGAAAACTCATCAGTTTGCAAAATTGATCAAAATATAAAATCTCAAAACACTTAATTTTGACAAAAAAATTTTAAAAAAAATTGAAACTTTTTTAAATGGATTAATAGATTTTATGAAAGATGTACAACAGTTATATTGAGTCATTAATCCGCAACACATTATTTTGCAAATCGGTAAAACATACGAACTTGTTAAAACTTAATTTTGAGAAATTTCTTTCAAACAAGTTTTGAAACACTTTAAAATAGATTTATAAACCTTATGAAAGATGTAAAATTGTGTCATTAAGTCTATAATCTAAAAATGACGATAAGTCAAAAACTAATGTGTGTGTATGATTTTTAAGCTCTAAGTATTAACACACAAAGTATAAACCTAAACTACTACTACCCAAGGAAAATAATCTTCAATATGCTCGTCTTGGTTTGTGGATGAAGTGATATTTGATCTTGACTTAAAATACAAATTATCATGAATGCGCAATTCCATCTAACGTCCGACGGAGGATCTTTGTGTAGAATACATAACAAGCAAATATAAACACTCGACAAACGTTGTTAGAAATTGTTTGT
>BQKN01000084.1:298429-330420 GCA_022839385.1 Asparagus kiusianus
AATGTCGCTCAATCATGTGATTTTAGATGCGTCATAGGAGGAAATCCCCTCCTATGACAAGGATACCCATTAATCTCTTATATAAAACTCTTTTAATTGAGTGGCCCATTGTATTAACCAATCTTATTTATCGGCCTATACAATTGTAGGCACTCCACAATTTATTCTCCAATGTGGCCAAATATAAGACAACCAATCAATATGCACCCTAGTGATAAATACAATATCTACAAATCAAATATTATCTATCTACATTTACAAGTGGCAACTTAAGTTTTGAGGATATATAGGAAGTTTAATAAACAAAATCTACAACACTAAATGCAAAATATAAACTAATAATTTATTAAAAAACTGATTGAATATATCTTTGATTAAATTCTTCATGCATGAACTGAATACTAAAAACTGTTATTTATTTATCAAATTGAATATAATCGAGAATAATTATCGAATTATTTGTTAAATATTTATCAAATATTATTTGTCCACATTTCCAATTGGGAAATAAAATTTGGGTGGTGCTACAGGGACCAAAAAATATGACACCCTATGTAAGACATGTGAGGTGCCGGTTCCCTGTTCTATACTGTACTATTTATGAGACCACTATATAAACAGTGCATCATGTGACATGAAGCCGACCCATCACATGTCACGTGTATTTGGGTCGTAAGGTATTTTTCATAAAATTTTGGTGGGGGGCCCAATAGCCAGAGGAAGCGATCACGCTACCCTATACAACTCCTCTCATGTAAACACTCGCTTTTTTCACCCTCACGAGCTTGGTGCTCTTCCTGGAGTCCACAGAGAAACGAAAAAGAGGAGAAAAGAGGGGCGAAATGGCGGTGAATGGGGCTGACGTGGAGGTGGTCGATTTCGAGCCCGACGAGGACGATCTAATGGACGAGGACGCCGGCGCTGACGTGGACGCCGGCTCAACCGTCCCCAGGCTGCGATCCGCCATCGCTCCCGCCGCCGGCGATCTCTCCGGTGGGCCCAAGAAGACGAAAGGGAGGGGTTTTAGAGACGAAGCCACCGCCGATCGAAGCGGTCGCTTGGCGGGAAAAGACTTCGATTCCCTCGATTCCGATGGAGGCCCCGGCCCCCTTCGATGTATGTTTTAATTTCCTCTTTTAGGGTTTCAGTTGAACACAAGTTTAGGGTTTTTAATCATAGGTTGATTTTATTCAAATCTTCTCGAAATTGAAAGAAAAACCCATAATTAGGGTTTACAAGAATAGCTGCATAGTTGTATTGAGATGGAATTTGATTGTTTTTGGTCTATTTTCATGCTGTTGATGCAAGGGTGCATCTCCTTAAAGTTTAGGTCTTTTTTACTTGTATGTGGAATGCGACAGAAATTGGTTGATTGTTTGACAATTACTGCTTAATTGCAGTGAGATGGAGCGCCCACACTTTGATTTTTATTTAGTAATATATTTGCATTGAGATGGATTCTTGATCTTGTTAGACTTTTCGGTATTTTAGTTCATAAGAAAAGTGGATGGGGAATTCCAAGCGGAGTTGACGATGAATTCAAACAGTTCTGGTAGTCATTGGTTAAACGGAGATGAAATAGGGGAGAACTCATGACTCATTTAAGATTTTGTTTAAAATGCTGTATCTGATTCTCTTCTTTCAACCATAATATTACATCTTTCAATGATTCCGACCAACGAATCTGTTTGAATTGTCATCGTAATGAATATATGAAATACAGGTTATCTGGCCTCAGTTCCATCGTTTTTGCATTTTATTTTAGGCTTTGCTGCTGCAGTTTCTTTTCTTTTCCGGTATCTTATATCTTCTTCATGTGGACAGCCATAGAAGGATGGATTGTTCTAGTCACTGGAGTTCATGAAGAGGCACAAGAAGATGATCTCCACAACGCCTTCCGTGAATTTGGGCAGATAAAAAATCTGCACTTAAATCTGGACCGTCGCACTGGATTTGTTAAGGTGAGTGAACTACTTCTCTTCTGATTATTTGTGAGAGATGATTAACTATTATGCAGAAGCATTATATAGCACGATATATCTATTTTTCCCTGTCTTACAATTACTCGCAAGCCTCCTGTTCGTTGAAGTCCTTGGTGGAAAGCCAAGTAACGAACACTTTGATGCTTCATGTTGTTCCTTTGGCTAGAGCCTAGAAGTTATCTCAATCTATTTCATTATTTCATCTCCTTGTTTCATTTGGACGTTTAGAAACCTGAGGAAGGTCACTATGACCTAGAGATTGTTGAATAGAAACATGTATTGTTAAAAATATAAAATATGGGACTGACAATGTAGAAGGTTTTTAGTGACCTCTTTGCTTGCGTATGACTATAGCAGTATCTTGCTTGCTAATAAAATGTGAACTCCAATATGTTATACATCTCTTTATTGACTATTTAGCATGTGCAAGATTAATAAATAAATATACGAGATGTTGCTTCCCTGCACTCTATTATTTTATGACCTTACTATATAAATGTGCCAAACTTTTGGAATGCTCTGGCTGATCTAGGCGCCAGACCTAGTGCCTATGCGGGCACTTTTTGTGGCATATAGGCGTTTTTAAGACTTTATTCTTTTTAAGATGGTTGTTCTACCGTGTTCAGAGGTGCGAGAAATACATCTCCAGTAGTAGAGTGAAAGATTGAGGGGATACATTGATAGAGGAAGGGTTTTTATCTGAGATGGACTTGAATATCATGGTCTGATCTGATTCATTTTGATCCTTGCATGCCATATGGTACCTACCTGAGCAACTGCTTTGCAGGTTGCTTGTTGCCTGTTGCCATGGAAACATATTCATGGAGATTGCCGTGCCAATAAGCATTTGAATTGTGGAAGAGATTGAAGTGATTTAGGATGTCGGTTGGGGTCATATGTGAACAAACTTTAGGTGCTGAATCTGCTGATGAAGATGAAATCTCGGAGTGATAATGAGAAGGAAATGTTGGGAAAAGGATATATTCATCTGGTAGAATCATCTAGATCTAATCTGGTTCAAACTAAACCTTTATGGAGCTGTCGATAACATCAGCAATAAAGAGTGTAGTTTATTCATGATGCTTCATGGAAGATGTTGCTGTCGGAGGGTCAACCTATGTACTTTAATGTTCCTACTGCGGAGTGCAGATTGTACAGGGTTGCCTGAGTGCCCGTTTTTACTGAGTCTGGTTTCAATGGCACTGGTTACGTTTTTTTGGTGCCAGACAATTTGGTTAAATTTTTTTGCATGACATTACTTGGCAGGAACCTTGTTCTTCTATATTATCCCATCTTTTCTGAGATGTATTTTCAGGTTGTTTTTTGTATGAAATAATCATCATCTTTGCTTGAAAACTTGTAGCATCTGTTAATGAAACTGCGGACAACGAAGCTTCCTCCATGTATATTTACATCATGCTTGAAACTGTATCCTAGAAAAAGCTAGCTAAAATTAGTAGCTATTCACATTTTCTTTGTGAGAAAATAAAGTAATTGAATTTTGCGACAAACATAAAAAGAAGGAGCCTAGTTATTTGATTAGCTATTATTGATTATGGTTCAAAATAAATCCACTTTATCAATTACATGTTTGTATCATACCTTGGATGTACAGAAGTAAACGCATAAACTGCAAGTGTAATTAGGGTTATCTTGTGGTTGCAACAGTAATGAACCTTGAATTTACTTACATGTGCGCATCATTGAATGCATCTACTTTTTAATCTTATACATTTCTCATAAAGTTGAATATCATAAATGTGTAACTACTAGTCACTTCAATTCATCTATATGTCCTGATGGTTTAACTGTCAACAATATCTATCATGGAGCGTGCTCTGGCCATTGTATTAGTGTTCTTTCTCTTTTTTCCTGATCTGTGGTGCAAGGTTGTGAAGCCACAATGTATGTTCTGTAGAGCATGGTGATGACTGGTGGATCATATAAATGTAAGAGATTCTTGGGCAGTTTGTATGGAAAAGCTGACATCCAATGGCACACTTATATAGGAATCTAGTTGAAGCTCTTTTTTTCTTCTTCAATTTTATCTGTTAGATATAGTGTTTAATAGAACTGTTTTTTTCTGAAGGATTTTCTTTTTCTTTTATTTTTCGTAAGTGTGTCAGAAAACTTGTGATATGGAAACCGTGGACTGAAGCGTATAGTAACCATCTGTATTTCTATGATCTCCTGTGTTATCAAGTAGTCCTTTATCATATTATAATACTGCATAATCCATAAAATGTTTGGCTCTATCCACAGTTTATTTTCTTACATACTTTGTGCTTTGGATTGGGTATTGTGTTTCTTTTTACCAACTTTTTCATATGGTTTTAGATTCAACTTTCCCTTTCTTTTTTTTTTTTCCTTTTTTTTTTGGTGCTAACGAGATTTACCGTTCTTCGGTAAAGGGATATGCACTGATTGAATATGAGAGCTACAATGAAGCACATGATGCAATTCAAACACTTAATGGGTCTGAGCTTCTTACTCAAACCATTTATGTTGACTGGGCATTCAGCAATGGGCCTTTCAAGCGTAGAAACATGCGAAGGAGGTATTCTTCTCTTACCTCTGGTTTTCTTCAGTTTTTCTGGAAGAATATTTGTAGTTTTATGGAAATGCTCTCTCTTTGCACACAGTCACCTGTTGTTAAGGTGCCGAAGGTAACATACCCCAAAAAATGTGGGGTCTGTTGCAAAAACTTGTCCTCTCAAAAGCTTTATTTCTGTGGAAATGTTTTCTTCTTATTTATGTTTCACTGTTTTGTCGATCCCGTATGGTAAGGAATCAGAGCTAGTGGCTTGTGCTTTGTGTTAAAGCAGATAAGTGCAACTCTATGAATGTAGTTGATGCACATACCCGAAAACGTGTTCTTTGCACTTGGAGCAGTTAGAAAATTTTAGTAAGGAACAGAATATACAGATGTCCACTTTATAATGCAAATATTTTCAGTCCATATACAGTGTCTAACTGTAAAAAAAGATTTTATCTGCATTTAACTTAAAGCACTAGCAGTTTGTTTCTTATTTAATAAGCTAAAAGTTTGCAGTAGAATGGGTACATATGAGTTTCACTCTAATACGGCTTCTCCCAAATTGGTTCTGCTATTGAACACAATTTTGGTTAAGAAAGACCGAAAAGGAATTTGACCAATGTTTTGTTACTGGCTGACAAAATGGTGTAACAATTTGGATTGGTGCTGCATTCCTGACCATGTTCACTACAAGAATAGAATGCCATGTCATGGAAGCATTACTGCTTGTTGGCAAGTAGTTAAAATTAGTTCTGTAACGCCCCGCCCCGGAATCCCGGAGTCGGTACGCTATTAGATCTGATGGACTGACCTCACAAACCATCACATGTCTTTTCCGCACGTTTTGTCCTCACTCACGTGCTCCTTGGAAAACTTCCTAGGGGGTCACCCATCTAGAATTTCTCTAGGCCAAGCACGCTTAACTTTGGAGTTTCTAAGAGTTGGGTTCCCGAAAAGAAGATGCATCTTGGTGGTATGAGTATTCCAATCAAATCTATCAATACTAATCACATCACCCTCTCAAGGGTTGGGGTATTACAAGTTCACAGTAGGCTGGTGCAGCAAAGGAGCAAGCATCCAAGTATATCCTAAACCATGCAAGAGTCTGTAAAGCTGGTTGACATGATACATGCTATGAGATTTTGTATTAAAATTTGGGCACAAAGAAACTGAAAGCCAAATGGAACTAGATCTCCAAATCAATTGTGAATTCGTTACCGAATTGATGTTACAAGAATCAGTAAAAAAATAATGCCTGTTGCTACTTCTACTAATTCTTGGTAGAATACTTTCTTCCTATTCAAGCAACAAATTTTCATTACGTTTCTGAACATATGCTTTGGTAGATTAGCTCTATTTTCCTTTCTTTAGGAAGCATTTATTGTACATTTGGTGTGGCAATGTCATGCTTCTATTGCGCACATCTAAATGATTTCTGTATCAATTATGTTCAGTTTAGATCATATAAAACACCTCTTAACAATAATGAAACAATAGTCAAGCATGCACAGTAAATTAGTTGGGAATGTAATAATTTGAGTATAATGATATGAAAAGGGGGTTGTGTCCAGCTTTCCCTTCTAATGTTGGGCAACCTCACAAACTCCTTTGTAATGTTTGCGCTCTATTTGGAATATGTATGCCTTGCATTTTTTTGTATTGTAAATTGCTTTGGCCTAAAAATTACTGGTAGCCACCTATTAACTATAACAAATACATAATCAAGTGTGATCAATATGATTAATTTACGTAACTTCACAAGTGAACTAAATGACATAGAAAAATCTTTTCTGGTTACTTTTTGATTCTAGGGTACATTCCATTGTATAGAATATTTTCTAGTTACTTCTTGATTCTAGAGTACCTTCCCCATTGTAGTGTTAGAGCTCCACTTAGAACAGTCTTGGAATGACATAGCTTGGCATTCTGTGGCAATCAGCAACATGTTTTCTACAGTAGGAATTCAGGCATTAATGGACTTTGAATTTTGGTAAAGTGAATGTGCTATTGCTGCCGTCTGTTGGTATCTGATGGCTCACTATTTGAGTCTCTGACCACCGCCTTATGATATCAACTCCCTACTCATGTACCCCACTTATTTCCTTTCTAGTATTATTTTCTTATATCTGTGTCTATTATACCTAACCTGAAAGTCTTGTTGCGCCAAGGTTTGAACTCCTTTGTTACTTTTTTCTCATGG
The DNA here is from genome assembly GCA_022839385.1 of Asparagus kiusianus. NCBI lineage: Eukaryota > Viridiplantae > Streptophyta > Magnoliopsida > Asparagales > Asparagaceae > Asparagus > Asparagus kiusianus. Next base: position 305,148 of record BQKN01000084.1, read on the forward strand.
GCAAAAAGAAAGCCTTCTCCCTAATACACCGTTCACCACCTAGTATACCCTCTATAGTATCAGTAAAGGTTTGTAGATGGTGGACATCGTGTCCACAGTGGATTTGGGAAGTCTATATGTCAGGTAGTGTATCAGGCAATGCTGTTAGAGACGGAAGTTGAATAATTGATATAGGCAAATAGGAGACGAGGTATGCATGTCTTATGTAGATAATCACTAATAAAGCAACTAAAATGTTATGTATCCATTAAAAATATTACGACCTAAGTGTTGAGCTGTTCAAGGAATATACGCTCATGGCATGCAAGATGCATAATGCAAAAGTGACTGGAAACTAAATGTAGAGGATATGCACCAACTACGTAGAGATTAGCATATTTTGAGGAAATAACTCGAGGATTAAGATTTAAAGACCTTGAACAAAGGGGGGGGGGGGGGGGGGAATTATATCATGTGAAAATTGCCACCTTGTCAAATGCGGGATGTTGAAGACATTATTAAAAAAAACTTAAACAATATTTCCCTTAATTTCTTAGTATTCAGTGCTCAAAATCAATAGGTTGAATATGTGGGCCAACGCATCCTGCACTGCTCCAGCACCACCACCCTTATTCTCGCAGTTTTTGTTTTTCGGCGGGGTGTCTTTTGTGAAAGACCCAACTGTTATTCTTCAAATAAATGAAAGGATTTCCAAAGGGAATTTTCAACCTAGGTTAAAAGAATACATATATCGTCACTATGTTAATGATTTAGGATCTCTTGGAATTTTTCAGGTCCATTTGTGGACAAACTTAACTGTTACTCAAATAAATGAAAGGATTTCCAAAGGGAATTTTTCAACCTGGGTTAAAATAATACATACAATCTGAGTCATTTTGACATTTACTTTATCTGTCCAATGTGTATTATATTTTAATTTCATGATGATTTTAGTTAAAATAGCCTTTTTCCAGTCGTCCTAATGTTGTTGTGGTATTTCTGTCTTCTTTCTTCAAATAGATCCCCACGTGCACACCGTTCAAGGAGTCCACCAAGGAGGAGATACTGAGAATTCTTGATACATTTTGTCAGAGGTGGTGATCAGTGTGTTTACATGATTTGCTCGACTTCTCGCAATGCCTTTGAGATGAATGGTTTCATATGAGTATATATTTGGTTACCTCAGTTATTGTCTGCTTATGTATCTTTCAACTCATGGTGTTTATTATCCAGACTTGTTTATCTATCAGATGATTTTGCACTTTGCGACCGCTGTATGGTTTGAGGAGTTGTACTAATGACATGCTTTTCGAGAAGAATGCTAGTTTTTTTACCGTTAACATTGTGTGTCAACAACAGTACCTGTTAGCTACTTTTCTATGCTGTGTTTATCTGGTGACGAATCTGACTATTTTCACGGGCATTCAAGCTTGAGATTACTCATCTGTGGCGCGTGGATGTTTGATCGGTGCAATTTCAAAATTTCGGTACCTGCCTACTTTTGTATTATGCCTAAGGGCAGAAGAGATGCGTGCGCCAATAGCAATTAAGCCTGTCGCTGTATTATATTTTTGAGATCATCTGTGATTGACCGGGTATTCACATATTTATGCTGTGTAAAGTCATTCCATAATCATATATTAATGAGAATGAAAAAAGAGTTTTTTACATTTCAAATTAAAGTACACTGATGTCAAAGATTCTGAGAAAGAGCTTGTTTTAATTTTCTCTGTAGGAATCTGAAACCGGGACGCTCTCTATTAATCCGATAGCTTAGGCAGGGTTTAACCCTTCACCGAGCCGCCAAACGCTAATATGCGGTTGAAGGGTTTAAAATTGACCCTTGATAAGCGGTTAACATCACTTATAACCCATTTGAGGCGGCTTAAGGTTAACCCGTGTCAGTAACTTAACCGCGACCGAGGAGCCGGCGATGGGGGAACAAGCAGCATCGGCAACACTCCTCTCTGAGCTCCCCTTCTCTCCTCTCTCCGGCGAAGAAGATCAAGACCAAGCCCCGACGGCGACGGCAGCCACAGCGACGAGAAGAAGCATCTGCAGCGACGGCGGCTGCGGCCGCCCCTCGAGCGTCTGCCTCTGCCCCTACCTCCCCTCCGAGCCCATCCCCACCTCCACCCGCATCCTCCTCCTCCACCACCCCCACTCCCTCCGCGATAAGACCCTCTCCACCCTCCCCCCTCTCCTCTCCTCCCTCCGCGACCTCCACCCCGTCCCCGGCCGCAAGCTCCGCCCGACCACCTCCCACCCCCTCCTCCAGAACCAAGAGCACGTCCTCTTCCTTTTCCCTCCCCTCCCCTCCTCCCCCTCCCCCCTCCCCCTCTCCCGCTGGGCCCGCACAGGCCCCACTTTAATCGCCTTCGACGGCACGTGGAGGCAGGCGAGGGAGATGGTGACCGCCAGCATGCCCTTCTTGAGGTCCATATCCGCGACCCACGTGGCTCTGGAGTGCGAGGAGGGGGTGGAGGGCCCGAGCAGCTACGAGAGAGCGAGCTCGTGGTCAGGAAGGAGCCGTTTGAAGGGTGCGTCAGCACGATGGAGGCGGTGGCGAGGGCGCTGAGGGTTCTGGAGAGGGACGAGAGGGTCGGGGCCCAGGTTGAGGAGGCGCTGGTCCGGGTTCTGAGGGCCATGGTTGGGTTCCAGAGGGAGCACTTGAAGCCGGGGATGAAGGCGAGGGTCAAGATGAAGAAGAAGAAGGAGAGGAGGAGGGCCGAGGAAGGGGACGATTAGGACGCCCGCATTCTGTTCGACGAAATGACTGACAGAGCGGCCGCGATAGATGGTGAGCCCGATTTTTTTCTAGCTAGTCCGTTTGTTGGAAACTATATTGACTGAGGCTCTAGTTTGCCTACCCAAAAACTTAAATCTAATGAAATAATCACGAAAGCATCTCACGAGTCACAAGTGTTTCAATGTTCAACCTGGTTGTAGCAATTTTTCACGTAAGCAGTTGTTCAATATCGCGGTTGAAGGATTCCATAGAGTTAAGTTATGTTCAATAAGGATTCTAGAATAATTCCTAAAAACTACGCAACCGTGATCAATGACTCTTAATGATATAGAATTAATTGGCAACAAAATGACATACTTGAACTAACGCCGTTACATCTAGCATAAATTGTACTGGAAGTACACCCCAAGAACAAAAGAACATTTGAAACTGATCATTGATAATGGAAATTGCTGATATCCCACAAATTCTACGGTCTGTATATATCTTAAAATGTTAATATTAGTGACAATCGGCTGACTATTTCAACGTTGGTGGCTGCATCTCATGGTCCCATCTTTACAGATTACAGTGGACCATACATCAGATTGTGCAGCTCCTTGTACTCTTGAATCATCTTATTTAAGAGTAGACCAACGATCATTGACTCCTCTGTGAAGGTTCGGTTGTCTCCGAGAAGTAATGATGGCTTTTTAGTGTCTCATACTTATTATTATTATTATTATTTGTAAAAGTAGGGATAATTTTCATTATTATCACTAGCAGGTTTGCACATGCAATTTATTTTATCTTGTATTTCTCTTCAATTTTCGATGTTGTGACTTTATCAATTGAAATACAAATTCATTATGTTTTCTATTATCTTCGTCATACCAAACTTATCATTTAGCTAGAAATTATAACTATAATAACTTAGAAAATGTACATATGCTTCTTAAAGAGAGAAAAGAATAACTTTGAAAATGTACATTAGCAAAACGTGCATGTGTGCAATTAACTTCAGTAAAGAGAGAAAAGAATAATACTCCTTTTATTTAAATAAAAAATAGCAAATTTCTCTTGTAGTTGTGATTTTATAGTTTTTGACTTGGATACTTAAAAGAGTAGAAGTTATTCAATTGCTTAAAAAAAATTTGGTGTTGTAAATTTTATCTGCATGAAAAGTGTCTATTTATACTATATTGAAGGAAGAAGATTGATGAAGGAAAATTATTTACAAGAACTATGATATTAGAAGGAAAATCTAATACTAGATTTGTATCCTTAAAAAAGTAGAAGTTATTCAATTGCTTAAATAAATTTGGTGTTGGAAATTTTATCTGCATGAAAAGTGTCTATTTATACTATACAAAAGGAAGAAGATTGATGAAGGAGAATTATTTAAAAGAACCATGATATTAGAAGGAAAATGTCATATTAAAAGTTAATTTTTAAATATTTTTCAATAGAACACATTTTATATATTTTATATTACACTTTTAATTTGTAGGTCTAATTAATTAATAAATATTTATTAATTTTATATTTTTAAATTTAATTTTCAGAAAGGATATGTGAAATGATTTTGAGAGAGGAGGAAGAGTGAGAGGGAGTCCGAGGAAGGACAAATCTGGTGAGAAAGAGTTATACGGAAAATGAAAGAATAACGATAAAAAAGATTTGAATGTTGGCTTCTAATATAATAGTATAGATATTTTATATTTACAACTTCTAGTTTTGCATGTTTAATAAATTAAATAATATTTTATTAAATTTTGTTTTTTTATAAAGGATATGTGTAAATGATTTTAGACAGAGGAGAGAGTGAGAGGGAGAGTAGGAGGATAAGGACAAAATGATGAGGGAGTGTTATAGGGAAAGTGGGAGAATAAGGACCAAAAAGGTTTAAAGAAAATTTTCACTGTAGCAACTTATGTTGATTTTTAATATAGCAGTATAGATTCCTCAGAAAGCTTAATTTTGAATAAAATAAGAATCATTTGTTTGTTTGTGGTCTGCTTGTAAACCAAGAGAGTTTCTACTTGAGGCCAAGACAAACTCCATTACTAGATAAGCCATGAAGGGCTTATCTATTGAAAATGATGTTTGACGCTGAGATTTATTAGTTCTAGAGGGGATGTTCAGATTGAACGAGAGTATCCGGGAGAGAAATCATTTCTTATTTTCACATTACACTTCATATGGATAAAATTAGAGTTCTAGACCAAGCACTGCAAATGCTAATCTTCATCCGTAGTCAATTTGTAGATGAGCGTTATATATTTTTGTGCCAGTACATGATACTTCAAATTCTTTCTAAATTCTTCCCAAAGAAGCTTTATTTAAAAAAAAAGGAGAAAAGGGAGCCAGAACTCTAATATATTGATGTCCTGATTTGACTTGTTTATCCTCATCACAAGGAAGACACTCGACCAATTCTTTCAAGGTTTTCAATAGTTAATTCTTTGATCATTTGAAGTTTTCTCCTATTTCTTTATTTCTTTTCTCCTTTTTCATTCTGCCCTTAAATATGATATAATAGAATCAGAGATTATGCTCATCACATAGTCTAATAGGTATGCTAGGAAGCGCTCGCACGCGCGCGTACACACACAAAACTTTATTTGTTTGACTAGAAGCTACATCGTTCTGCTTTATGCATTGATTGCTGTTAGACAAACTTTACATTACATAAAACAATAAATCAAGAAAGCCTACATATCTATACTTATTTGATTATACATTTATGCTCCAACCTATTTTCATAGATGCATCAAGCTCAGCCAGCACCCCGTGTATCCCTATAATCTACATAATGACACACTTCATGACCTGCTATTTTTATACAATGAACTTTCTTGTCTGGACATTAAAGATATATGTAAGCTTTTAATATGTATCCATAGCAACTGCATTTTCTTCCACCTGAACACATCGACGTAAATTTAGTACACTTCAAGAAAGATTAAAAATAAAGCAAATACATAGCTGTATCCAAACTTAATACTGTATATTAATTTCGCACACAATTTAAAATACCAACAAAGGCAGATAATTTATCTGATATCAGAGTAGAAGTAAATGATTAGATGACGGGTTTGGGTTTCCTGCTTTACAGGAATTTTGTCATTCTCTCAGTTTTCTACTTAGACTATTTAGCATACTTGATACTTTCAATATGAAATTTAATTCAACATTTCAGCATTTTTCATGTACTAATGCTTGATATCATGAACTTGTATACCCACAAATTTTCATTAATTTGTCAAGGCTATTGAGAATTGGTAGCTTTTGCTAGATTCCTAGAACTTGTGATAGAAATTTGAAGTGTCTAAAGATATAGTATTACCTGAAAAGTGGCACCACACAACTCTTCATCAGGTGCTAAGACCGCCGTCACTTTATTCTTTGGCTTCTCATAACTTTTCAACCCTCCAAGATTATTTGAATAAAAACATCCTACAACGTAGAAATGTGGCGGTTATGATGAGAGAAAAACCTTAACATAAATACTTCGAGTCCAAATTGCAAGTTTCAGTTACCTTGAGGAAATGGTGCAAGTGATTTGCCACATGAGCCTTTAAGCAGATCAACATCATTGCAGAAGGCTATGCATCCATCTGCAGTTATTCCCCAATACAAAGGAACCTTGCCATTTTGATCCTGTTACAGTACGATAATTAATCGCGTTATGTATATAATATCGAAAAATACGTCCCCAACACTATATATAGGCAATACTCACAGAAGATACGAATAAAGTCGAAGTGGCTTTGTCGAAGATCACAAAAGAGAAATTGCCATCAAGTTGGCCAAGCATGAAGTTGGCTGGATGTGGAGCTCTATCTCGTAGTGTCTTATAAGCCTCTATTACCAGCATTACCTCATTTGCTCCCTTGGATAAGCCATAATGTTGCCTAAGATGGCCAAGGTTATCGAGCACCCCTTCGAATATGCAGAATATGTCATCCTTGGTTGCAAACGATCTGCAGAAATGTTAACCATGTGACTGATGGAGTTGAGCTATTGAAAATAAACTCACCAATAATCGCATAACTGAAGCATTAAAACACTAATATGTGTCATGTTTATGTGGCTTGATGTCTGAAACACAAGAAATGATGGAGCTTTTGATAAAAGTGTGGATGAGAGAAAATATGTGTAATTATCAGGAAGACCAATTGATGAAACAACCGAAAGAGATTGATGGTAATTGTCGACAAAAATTAAGGAAGTAAATGGATATCAATGGTTTATGATGCATGAGCAACAATTATGTACGTGAACTTCACTGGCTAAAAGCTACGAAACACGAATAATTTCATAAGGCTGAATCTCTAATAGAGCGGATTCAAGTAGATAAAACAAGAAACAGAAATGGGTGCCTCTGTCCAATGAAAAGGGCAACATATTCTCTCAGCTTATTTACATCCCAAATTAGCTAGCTTTTAGTTCAAACTTAAAATATTAGGATTTCCCAACTTACGAAAATCTAGCTTATAACATCACCTAAATAAGTTAGGTTTGACCAAGCAAATTGACTTTTCTGTCCGTATAATTTTTATAAAAAAGTTATCATAAAAATCGAAAGCCACCAAAAGCTAATAGCCTAACATAGCTTCAAAACTTCTAAAAATAAGCTCCCCCAAGCGCCCTCTATATATGTTTTGTTTCCTCCTGAAAGCTGCTACCTTAGATTTCCAAAGAAAAAAAAAAGGTTTGCTTTTCTATTTTTCGTTTATCATCATTAGTTACTACTGAAATATTAGTTGAGTTTATTAACTATTTTCATTCTATTTTTGCGGAGTTAGCCTTTCCAAAAACGTAAAAGCTTATAAAGATCCTATGGTATTTTTCTTTCTGTTTCTTTGTTTTTCCTTGAATAATAATTAGGGAAAGGACTTCCCAAGAACAGAAACTTCTAGCTAGGTGAATTTTGAAAATGAGTTTGTAAAAGAAACAATCGGTAAGTAGTTTTTGCCTACGGCATGGAAAAATAAGGAGGAATTTTTTTCTTCTAAGGGCCAGAGTTGTCTTCATTAAAAACAAAATTAAAGAAATCTTACATAAATTTTATGGTAAAACTTTGTAACAAAAGTTTTATTTTTCTTACGCCAAGAGCACAAAAAGAATTGAACGTTAAGAGGCTTTAATGAAGTAATGAAGTCGTACATAAGGATAACATAATATCCTTATTATAGTAAGATTCATGTCCTTATAGTAAACTGAAGGAATAAATAAATAAATAATTTTTTTTTTTTTAACTTGCAAACTAAACCTGGGACAAAAGGGGGACTGATTGGCATGAGAGTAGGCAAGGTGAGCAAAGGAGCCGATCTGCAGGCACACTGCAGGCTCATAGTTACGCTGGAACCGGTTAAAGAGCTCTGACGCCCTTGTTTTAGGCGACGGAGTTCTGCTCCCTGCAGCCACCAACTCCGGCGGTGCCTCCACCATCTCTCCACTGAACATACCCAACATCTTCACCTCGCTTTCTCTGTAAATGAAAATAACAAGCAGAGGATATAATAGAAGCACAAATGGAGGAGGGGTTGTTTTCTTATATAGACTCTGAGTCATGGGTATTGTTGTCCTTTACGAACCCGTCTTTCATTTTATTTTATTTTTACTTTTTTTTTTGAAAAAAAAAGGTATGGTACATTTTTTATATTTTTAAGGTTAATTGCTCGTAGCATTGTTGTGTTGTGTCACTTAAAATCCTTTAAGTTGTTGAAAATAAACTTGATTGAATTACCAATTGATGAAAATATAGATGCATGAATGTTGTTGGGAAATTCAAGAGTTTTTGTTAGGAAATCTATGAGTCATTGTAATTGTGTGTGTGTGTGTGTGTGTGTGTGTATATATATATATATATAGTTTGTAAGTTGAAAGTGGTCAAGAACAGAAGAAAGCAAAAAATTAATAGAATAATTTTATCTTCTAAAAAAAGTAATAGATTAATTTTAGGGAAAATGCTTCCAGCCCCCAAAAGCCAAGTGAACGTGCTCCCCACGTCAAGACTTGGTCAATGGGCTTCTTACCCCTAAAAATAAAGAATCTGTTCTCTGAGCCTCCAAAACACAAAACCCAAGATATTAAAACATGTGAAGACCATAATACCCTTCTCTCTCTCTTTCTTTTTTTATTAAAATATGATGATGATTATTTTATTATTTTTGTTTTCTCTCTCTCTTTATCATGATGTACCAAGAGGATAGTTGAAATGATTGATGAGGATTATTTTATTATTTTTGTTTTTTATTATTTTGGTTGTTTGTATTGGGAGGTTGTTAAAGTTACGGGTTAATTGTTAAGGTTACGAGTTAATTGTTAATGTTACGGGTCAATTGTTAAGGTTATGAATCCTCTCTCTCTCTCTCTCTATCATGATGTTTCGTTGATGATATTGAAATGATTAAAGAGGATTATTATTTTATTATTTTTGTTTTTTATGCTTTTTGTATTTTTAGAATATTCGTTGTTAAGGATAATGGTTGGTTGTAAAGGTTATGCATTGATTGTTAAGGTTACGGGTTGGTTGTTGAGGTTAAGGGTTTGTTATTAAGGTTATGAGTTTGTTGTGTAGGTTACGGATTTGTTGTTAAGGTTACGGGTTTAATTGTTAAGGTTACGTGTTTAATTGTTAAGGTTACGGGTTTAATTGTTACGGTTACGGTTTATTAATTGTTAAGGTTACGGTTTAATTGGTAAGGTTACGGGTTTAATTATTATGGTTACGGTTTTAATTGTTAAGGTTACGGGTTTAATTGTTAAGGTTACGGTTTAATTGTTAAGGTTACGGTTTAATTGTTAAGGTTACGGATTTAATTGTTAAAGTTACGAGGGAGAGAGAGAAGGGATCCATAACCTTAACAATTAAAACCGTAACCATAATAATTAAATCCGTAACCTTAACAATTAAACCCGTAACCTTAACAATTAAACCGTAACCTTAACAATTAATAAACCGTAACCGTAACAATTAAACCCGTAACCTTAACAATTAAACCCGTAACCTTAACAATTAAACTCGTAATCTTAACAACAAATCCGTAACCTACACAACAAACCCATAACCTTAACAACAAACCCTTAACCTTAACAACCAACCCGTAACCTTAACAATCAATGCATGACCTTTACAACCAACCATTATCCTTAACAACGAATATTCTAAAAATACAAAAAGAATAAAAAACAAAAATAATAAAATAATAATCCTCATTAATCATTTCAATATCATCAAAGAAATATCATGATAGAGAGAGAGAGAGAGAGAGAGAGAGAGAGGATTCATAACCTTAACAATTGACCCGTAACATTAACAATTAACTCGTAACCTTAACAATTAACACGTAACTTTAACAACCTCCCAATACAAACAACCAAAATAATAAAAAACAAAAATAATAAAATAATCCTCATCAATCATTTCAACTGTCCTCTTGGTACATCATGATAAAGAGAGAGAGAAAACAAAAATAATAAAATAATCATCATCATGTTTTAATAAAAAAAGAAAGAGAGAGAGAGAGGATTCATAACCTTAACAATTGACCCGTAACATTAACAATTAACTCGTAACCTTAACAATTAACCCGTAACTTTAACAACCTCCCAATACAAACAACCAAAATAATAAAAAACAAAAATAATAAAATAATCCTCATCAATCATTTTAACTATCCTCTTGGTACATCATGATAAAGAGATAGAGAAAACAAAAATAATAAAATAATCCTCATCATATTTTAATAAAAAAGAAAGAGAGAGAGAGAGAGGATTCATAACCTTAATAATTGACCCGTAACATTAACAATTAACTCGTAACCTTAATAATTAACCCGTAACTTTAACAACCTCCCAATACAAACAACCAAAATAATAAAAAACGAAAATAATAAAATAATCATCATCAATCATTTCAACTATCCTCTTGTTACATCATGATAAAGAGAGAGAGAAAAACAAAAATAATAAAATAATCCTCATCATATTTTAATAAAAAAAAAGAGAGAGAAGGGTATTATGGTCTTCACATGTTTTAATGTCTTGGGTTTTGTGTTTTGGGAGCTCAGAGAACATATTCTTTATTTTTAGGGGTAAAACACTCATTGACCAAGTCATGGGGGTGGGAAGCACGTTCACTTGGCTTTTGGGGGCTGGAAGCATTTTTCCCTTAATTTTATCCTCCTCCAAATTGTTTATCTTGGACAAAATACTATTATCAAATTGGTATCAGAGCTGAGATGAGTTCCAATGGAATGATCCCGTTTGTTGCTTCTAAACTCACCAAGAAAAATTATGAAAACTGGTGCATTCAAATGAAGGCTCTATTAGGATCAATAGACTGTTAGGATGTTGTAGTGAAAGTTTTTGAAAAGCCTAAAGATGAATGTGCGCTATCAGCAGCACAAAGAGACTTGTTTAGAGAGTCCGGTAAGAAAGATAGTAGAACCCTCTACTTTATTTACCAAGGAATTGATGAATCGACATTTGAGAAGATCTCTGATGCGGCGACATCAAAAGAAAGCTTGAGAGATACTTCAAAACTCCTATAAGGGAGTAGAGAAGGTGAAGAAGGTGTAAATCTAAATACTTCAAAAGGAGTTCGAAGATTTAGAGATGGGGGAAGTGAACTAGTTTCTAACTATTTTACTAGAGTCTTGGCCGTAGTGAATCAACTTCAGAGAAATGGTGAGAAGATTGAAGATGTTCGTGTGGTGGAGAAAATTCTCCGATCACTTCCTCAGAAATTTGACAATATTGTTTGTGTCATCGAAGAGTCAAAAGACTTGGAGAAGATGACGATTGATGAACTCTTGGGTTCCTTAAATACCCACAAGAAAAGATTTAGCAAGAGAAATGAGCCGGTGGAGAAGACTTTTCAAACTAAGCTTTCTTTGAAGGATGGCCAAGAAGATTCAAAGTAACGACGATCGTGGTCGTGAAAGATTTTGAGGCCGAGGATGCAGTTTCTATGGCAGATGAACTCACAACAACTTTAAAGAAAGAGATCAAAATTAAAGATCTTTTAGAAGCCATGGACATGGTAGATCTAATGGAGACCGATGGAAACCACAAGTTTAATATTTTAAATGCAAGAAGTATGGTCATTATTCTTCTGATTGTTATTACAATCAAGTTGAAGAGAAGGTGAATTATGTTGAAAAATAAGATGATGATAATATTCTTCTATTAGCATTCAGAGGAGATGGTGATAAGGAGGATGTTTGGTATCTTGATACTGGTGCCAGCAACTATATGTGTGGCAAGAGAAGTATGTTCGTCGATATGGATGAATCTGTGAATGACAAGGTCACTTTTGGAGATTTCTCAAAGATTCCAGTAAAAGGCCGAGGTAAAATTCTTATTCACCTCAAAAACGGAGAAGAAAATTTTATCACTGATGTTTATTATGTGCATAATATGAAAAGCAATATATTGAGTTTGGGACAGCTCTTAGAAAAGGGCTATGATTTTCATACAAAAGATCGTAGTTTTTTTCTTCGAGATCAAAAAAGGTAGATTGATTGCAAAAGTACAAATGTCGAAGAATCGAATATTTATGCTAAACCTTCAAGGTGGAGATGTGAAATGTTTGAAGGCTTGTATCAACGATCTTACTTGGCTATGTCACTTGAGATTTGGGCATCTCAATTTTAGTAGTCTAAAGACATTGGCAGATAGAAGCATGGTGAAAGGGTTGCCGATAATTGATCATCTCGAGCAACTCTGTGAAGGATGTTTAGCGAGGAAGCATCATCGAGCTACTTTTCCAAAGGAGGCTTTATTTCATGCGTCGAAGCCATTACAACTTGTACATACTGATGTGTGTGGGCCAATCACTCCGACCTCAATCGATGAGAATATGTATTTTCTTACCTTCACCGATGCTTTTTCTCGAAAGACTTGGGTTTACTTCTTGAAGAACAAATCTGAAGTGTTTTCTATGTTTAAGAAGTTCAAAGCTAATGTGAAAAAAGAGTGGCTTTTATCTTAAAGCTATTAGATTTGATCAAGGTGGAGAATTCACTTCAAATGAGTTTGAAGCATATTGTGAAGAACATGGAGTTCGACATTTTCTGACTACTCCTTACACTCCACAACAAAACGACATTGTTGAGAGGAAGAATCACACTATTTTGAATATGGTAAGAAGCATGTTGAGTAGTAAGAAAGGTCCTAAAACCTTTTGGGCTGAAGTTGTTTCTTGCGCTATCTATATCATCAACCGATGTCCAACTCAGATTCTCAAAAATATTACTCCACAAGAAACCTGGACCGGTTACAAACGAAATGTGAGCCACTTCAATGTATTCGGCAGTATTGACTATGCTCATGTTCCAGAGGAGAAGAGGAATAAGCTCAATGAGAGGAATATTCCATATGTATTCATCAGCTATGATTCAAGAACCAAGGGTTACAAGATGTATGACCTATGCAGTAAGAAGTTCATTACTAGCTGAGATGTTCAATTCAATGAAGAGCAAGGGAGAAATTTGTAGTAGCCCGATTACTTTCATTAATGAAGAAACTGAGATCGGAAAAGATGCTCCAACACATACTCCATCGACATCCACTCTATCATCACCGACAACATCATCACCAACCACATCTCAATCACCCCAGTCAATGACTTCTTCATCATCATCTTCATCATCATCGAGCCTACAACCTTAAAATTTTAGGAGTTTGAGGGAGGTGTATGAGGTAACTGAAAATCAAGATGATTTAACATTATTTTGCTTATTTGTTGGTTGTGAGCCTTTAGACTTTGAAGAGGTGGTTCAAGATCCAAAGTGGAGTTCATCCATGGATGAAGAGATCAAGGCTATCAAGAAGAATGATACCTGAGAGCTTGCAACACTTTTAGAAGGCAAGAAAGCAATTAAAGTCAAATGAGTGTTCAAAGAGAAGAAGAATGCAAAATGAGAAATTGAGAGGTAGAAGGCGAGGTTAGTTGCTAAAGGCTACAAGCAGAAAACTAGAATTGACTGTGACGAGGTATTCTCTCCAGTAGCTCGTCTTGAAACTATAAGGCTGATTATTGCCTTACCAGCTTAGAACAAATGGTCAATCTATCAACTTGATGTGAAGTCAACATTTTTTAATAGCGTTCTTGAAGAGGAGGACTATGTAGAACAATCTCTTGGTTATATCAAGAAAGGAGAAGAATTAAAGGTGTTGAAGTTGAATAAAACTCTTTATGGCTTGAAACAAGCACCAAGAGGTTGGAAGAGCAGAATTGATGAATACTTTCAAGATGTTGAAGTTGAATAAAGCTCTTTATGGCTTGAAACAAGCACCAAGAGGTTGGAAGAGCAGAATTGATGAATACTTTCACGCTCATAATTTTTCTAAATGTCCTTATGAGCATGCCTTATATACTAAGGTAAATAAAGCCGGAGATATTCTTATTCTATGTTTGTATGTGGATGGTTTAATATTACAGGAAATAATCCACACATGTTTGAGGAGTTCAAAAGCTCCATGGTTCGTGAGTTCGAGATGACGGGCATCAGACTCATGTCTTATTATCTTGGCATCGAGGTGAAGCAAAGCTAGGATGAAAATTTTATCTCTCGGGAGGGATATGCAAAGACAAATCTTGATAAACTTGATATGAAGGATAATAATCATGCGAGTACTCCTGTTGAATGTGGAGTCAAGTTGTTCAAGAAAGATAGTGGAAGCAAAGTTGATGCAACTTATTTTAAAAGTTTGGTTGGTAGTCTTCGTTACCTAACTTGCATAAGGCCCGATTGTGACGCCCCTGGGTTCACACAAGGCTGCAGTCCAAGGTGAAACCAGAAATGTCAAACCTACCATGCACCCTACCGTGCAATAACATGTTTCACCATCACAATTAACATCTCTCTAGTAGAGTCAACAATAGATGTAGGTACAAGACAAGTAAAAGGTTTTACAATAGAAACTTGATGAAGTGATAGAACATCAATTTAACACATCTCATCAACCAAATAAGCTGGAGTACATAGTCAAGACTGAAATTAATAGCAACAAATCTGGAGATCTTAACATGTCTCAAAATACATAATATCTGTTACAGGAAATAAGGCACACAGCCTTTACAACTCTAGGACATAGATCTCTCTAGTCAAAAATGTCTCAAGTGGAGTACAAAATAAAATACATCTAATAAGAGGATAAATAGACACTAGTAAGGGTCGTCCTCAACTTGCGACTCTCCGGGCTCCTGGCTCGTTACCTGAAAGGGGGAGGGACAACGAGCGTCAAAGCGCTAGCGAGCAACACCGCAACCAACCCCAAGGGATAGGGCTTGTTGTATATGAAAATACAGTTAATACATAATAATATAAATCATTTACACAAATATTAATGGGTTTTAGCACTTAGGGAAATACAACACGAGCATAGGTACGTCGAGCGAAATAATCCAAACAAGGAAACCCTCATGTATATACCTTGTATCTCAAATTGTAGATCCCTAAATACAAAATCCGAAGTTGGTCACAAGAAAAATAAAGAAAAAGAAATACATACCCATCTCTACCGATAACATGGAAATAAAACGAAGCTACAATAGGTATCATGTTCAGCCTAGGTAGCTATCGTGTCCCAGCCAAATTCAATATGTCGTGTACCCAACTTGGTTGAGTAACGTGCTCAAGGTTTAGCAAAAGTCTAATACTTGTTTGAAATGGATTATAGTCCAACACGAGGACTTTAATGGATTATAGTCCAACACGATGACTCAACATGGATTATAGTCCAACACGAGGACTGTGTTTATGAGCCATGAAATACTAGTGGTAAAGGTATACATGTTCTACTCTTGTACATGCCTCGCTGTACGGATCTAAGCTTGTGTCAGAAAAATCATTCTCATATGTGCAGGTGAAATCATAATCACTGTATGCATATATACTTATTTACACCCAACATGTGATTTAAACAGAAGCACGAACGAAACAGAAAGAAAGTACTACGATGAGTCGACTCGTGCTCAAATATGAGTCGACTCAACAGAACACATTTGATATCAGAAAAGAACTTTGGAGTCGACTCATGACAGTCATGGGTCGACTCATGGCTTATGGGTCGATTCGTATACTGACGAGTCGACCCAGCAGAAACAAAAGGCAACACAACTAGACTTCGTGAGTCGACTCATGACAGTCATGGGTCGACTCAACCTGATGAGTCGACTCGTGATGAGTCGTGAGTCGACTTACGGGTTGTAATCTGCATATATCACAAGTTAAATTCACCAACTCGATTCATCCTTCTATTTTACTGATCTACATCTTTATAGCTATCAATTCTAGACTAGGATACAGAGATAAATTCGTATATAGCATGAGGAACATTTACTTATATGCTAGATCTAACAATTTATCCCTAAACATGAAAAAAAGAGCATTTAATCAAAAGAAAACTCTTATTTTTATTCTCAAAAAATATTTCCAGATCTGGGTTTTCTTCAAAAACATTGTTGGTGATGATTTAAAATCTGAAACATATGATTTCTAGCATTCACCCTCACAAGAACATTGTTTTATACTTGAAAATAAGTCTTGGGCTAAAAAAAAAACTCATGGAAAACAATTGTAAACTATTAAAAACGTGGGAGAGGGGTTTGGCGAGATGTTACTCGCCTTAGAAGTGATGAAGTACGATCCCCTTCGCTGAAAACCAAATGAAACTGCTGAAAAATCCTTCGAAATGTCCAAAAATCTCCAAGAACACCTAGGGTTTTAGAGAGGAGAGAGGGGGACTAGGGTTTCTGGGGAAAATTGATGAAAATGTAGTGATTTCGGGTAGAGGAGCATATATACGAGTGGATAAAACCCGACCCGAAACCCAATAAACCCGAACTGAGAAAACTGGAAAACCCTCGATGAGTCGACTCATAACAGTCATGGGTCGACTCATGACTCATGGGTCGACTCATAATATAATGAGTCGACTCAGCATAGACTAAAAGGCAACATGACTCGATTTCGTGAGTCGACTCATGACAGTCATGGGTCGACTCATGGACTAGAAACTGCATACTATGACTCTGCTGCATAAGATTTGAAATTTTGCACACTCAACCTCATTATTGATGCACATATACATACTCAAAAATCTACGGGGCCTTACACCGATATTCTCTACGGTGTTGGGCTCGTGAGCAGATACATGGAAGATCTGAAATCTTCACCTTGTTGGCAGCAAAGGGGATTCTCCGGTACATCAAAGGTACAGATCTCAGCTTGTTTTATTCAATTTCTAACAACTTTGAACTTGTTGCGTACACGGATAGCGATTGGGTCGGAGATGTTGATGATCGAAAGAGTACAACTGGTTACACTTTCTTTATCAGCGATACTGCCTTTACTTGGTCTTCAAAGAAGCAACCGATAGTCGCTCTTTCAACTTGTGAAGCTAAATATGTTGTTGCATCATCGGGTGTCACTCATGCACTTTGGTTGAGAAACTTGCTCAAAGATCTTCAGTTCGGACAAGGAGAATCGACCAAATTTTGTGTTGACGTACGACAAGTTGGCTATTGCACTTTTAAAAAATCCAGTGTTTCATGAAAGGAGCAAACACATTGATACTCGATATCATTTTATCCACGATCTAGTAAAGAACAAGGAAGTTGAGCTTGAGTTCGTGAAATCGCAAGATCAGGTGGCTGACATATTTACTAAGTCATTGAAGCATGATGTGTTTACTTTATTGCGAGATAAGCTTGGCATGATTGAAGGATCAAGTTTAAGGGAGAATGTTAAAAATAAACTTGATTGAATTACCTTAGGAATTGAGAAGATCATTTAGTTGTTTGAGGAGTCAAATACATGAATATGTAGATGCATGAATGTTGTTGGGAAATTTAAGTCTTTGTTAGGAAATCTATGAGTCATTGTAGTAGTATATATATGTGTGGTTTGTAAGTTGAAAGTGGTCGAGTAAAGAAGAAAGAAAAAAAATTACTAGAATAATTTTATTCTCCTCCAAATTGTTTATCCTGGGTAAAATACTGTTATCATAAGTTTGATATTGACGGATAGGCCCCTAGAATTGAACTGAACGATATTGTTCTATTTAACGGTGTTTTTGTTTCTGGTGAGTCTTGCGGCGGCAACAAAGCAAATGATGAAGAACTGAGGAAGTGAGGGGCAGAGTGCAATCGTACATGGTGTCCATGTCTCCTCCTTGTTGGATGGTGTTTTCTTTCTGGCGAAGTTTGTGGCGGTGATGAAGCAGATGAGGAAGCGAGGGACGGAGTGCTATCGTACAGGGTTTGTGTCACATAGCTCTAGTGATGTTTAGTTTTAAGGGTTTTATCTGTCAATACCAAACTTAAAGGATAATTAATGACACAACATTATAATACATATGTTCTATCTGTAATTAACTATTTTCTTTATTTATTTTTACTAACGTAGTATATAAACAGTGCCTAGCTATGTTCAAAAATTAGAGATGGAAAGTGGGGAGGGGAGGGGGGGGGGCCTGCACATGTTATGTTATGAATGACAGGATTAAAGTCCCTCTAGAATTTTTATAAAGATAAAATAGGAAAATCTACCAAGAGGAAAGTTTGAAGATTCTACTGGAACTCGAAGTTGTACCTGGCACAACTGAGGGTTGCTTATGAGTTTAGGCGCACATAAAGTAAGATTAATAAAATAATTAGATGAGTTTGGGTCAAAAGTTAAATTTGGATCAAAAGTTAAAGGATACGTGTTCTATTTTTTAACATTTTTTTTCTTTTGAATGAAATTTCCAAAGTTGAAAACAAAACGTGAGTTGGGTTGCTATCAAGAATTGACAAGGAGACTAATGAGGTTAAGACTTATTGGATAAGCATTCAAGTTAGTGCACTACATCAATGGAGACGTCGTTGTCCAAAGGTATCTTTAAGCAGCACTCAACCACAAAACTTCATCTTAAAGCACTGAGTCTATTAGTACTGTTGGGCGCAGAGTCACGCCCACCGCCGCGGAAGCGATATCACCTGAGAGAGACTTGTACAATCCACAAGCTCGTCTCAAAAAAAAAAGATCTAATTTTTTACCCAAAAAAAATTAACCTCTCTTTTGTAGAATCTCTCTTTTTCTCTCCTCTCAAGATCTCTCTTTTAGATCTGAAAAAACTCTCATTTTTCTCCTCTAAAAAACCCTCAAAAAACAGCCGCAGACTCTCTTTTTCTTCTCTGCCTTTTTTTTAAACCCGCTGCTTTTTTTCCCCGTACAAAACCCTAGAGATCATTGCTATTTATAGGAGATGGAGATTGATGCAGTTATAAGCCTAATAAATGGGCCTTGGCTTTTACCCGTTGGAATTGGGCAAAGCTCCTCACGCACACGTAGAGGTGGCCCCCACATGAACACCCCTGTTCACAATTCTCCACCTCGTACATCATTTGATAAACCTCAAATTTTAGACGAATACCAGAAGAACTCCGCGAACACAAACCAGGCCAAACCAGCTGCGCCACTTTACCGTGACTGCCTACGTACCCTCCATCGGGATCAAGCTAACCGTAGTTCTATAATTGTTCTCCATATAGTCTCCATCTCACCCCATCACCGCCCCGAAGGGCCATGCCCTCTTGGGCAAATCAACACGGGCTGATATGAAGCAACTCCAAGCAATGCTTAAACTTGCTACCTGTGACCACCTTGGTTAACATGTCTGCAGGATTCTCATTCGTGTGCACCTTCATGAGAGAAATATCACCTTCCTCTATGACGTCCCGCACGAAATGATACCTGACGTCAATATGCTTGGTACGAGCATGATGAACTTGATTCTTCGCCAAGTGAATCGCACTTTGACTGTCGCACCACAAGTTCACGTTCTCCTGCTCAATCCCCAAATCGTCTAGAAGACCCCACAACCACAATGCTTCCTTCACTCCCTCCGCCATGGCCATATACTCGGCCTCTGTAGTAGAAAGTGCCACTGTAGCCTGCAACATCGATCGCCAACTAACTGGAGCTCCATGTATCCTGAATACATAACCAGTAGTAGATCGCCGTCTATCTAGATCACCCGCATAATCAGAGTCAACAAACCCGTCAATCTGACATGTATCTCCACCAAAACACAGACCCGTATCCACGGTACCTTTCAAGTACCTTAGGACCCACTTCACAGCTTCCCAGTGCGCCTTTCCCGGATTCGCCATGAACCTGCTGACCACACTAACCGCCTGCGAAATATCTGGACGTGTACACACCATTGCATACATCAAACTGCCAACTGCACTAGCATAAGGAACACGCTCCATGTGTGCCTTATCTTTCGCTGTAGTGGGAGATTGTTTACTTGAAAGCCTGAAGTGTGGAGCCAATGGAGTCGCCACCGACTTTGCACTTTGCATCCCGAACCTTGCGATCACCCGCTCAATGTAGCCCTTCTGACTCAAGAACAATCGCCGATTCGCCCGCTCTCTTCTAATCTTCATACCCAGTATTTTCCTAGCAGCGCCCATGTCCTTCATCTCGAACTCTTTACTAAGTTGAGATTTTAACCTATCTATCTCCACCCCGCTCTTAGAAGCAATAAGCATGTCATCCACATACAAAAGAAGATAGATATAATCACCTCCACGAAGCTTCCGAATGTAAACACAACAATCGTAATCGCTTCGGGAAAATCCATGCTTCAGCATGAAGGAATCAAATCGCTTGTACCACTGCCGAGGAGATTGCTTCAGTCCATAGAGTGACTTCCTCAAGCGACATACATGATGCTCCTTGTCCTCAACCTTGTAGCCCTCAGGTTGATGCATGTAGATCTCTTCATCCAAGTCTCCATACAAGAAGGCCGTTTTAACATCGAGTTGTTCCAGCTCAAGATCACCATGAGCAACAATACTCAATAGCACCCGAATAGAAGTGTGTTTTACCACCGGAGAAAATATCTCATTATAATCCACACCCTCTCTTTGTGCAAACCCTTTAGTCACTAGCCTCGCCTTGTACCTTGTGCCACCGAGCTCTGAAGGATCTTCCTTTTTTTTATATACTCACTTATAACCAATAGCTTTTTTTCCTATGGGCAATGGGACCACCTCCCATGTTTGGTTCTTCCGGAGAGATTTCATCTCCTCCTCCATCGCAGCCAACCAACTCTCACTATCTTTATTCCGAATAGCTTCCTTGAAGGAGACCGGCTCATCTTCCTCCACCGAGAGTGCGTATTCAACCAAATTAACCTGCCTATAGTGCTTCAAGTGTTGATCAACCCCCAGCTTATGTACCTGCTTGTATGCTCGCTTTGGCCTAGTGGAAGCCAAAGTATCCTCGAGCTGCTGTTGTTGTAGTGCATGTGTATTCTCCTGCTGAACCTCCTCCTGCTCAAGCTCATCATCTACCTGATTTCCCACTTGAACATGACTAGAACCTGGTTGGTCTTTAGGTTCTATCTCAATAACCTGAGACTTTGAAGTCCCAACAGTCCCAACATCATCATCCTTGGGCGCCCTAGCAATCCTAGATTTTTCATCAAAGGTAACATCCCTGCTGATCACGAACTTTAAATCTTCTGTACACCAAAGGCGGTAGCCTTTTACACCCTTTGCATACCTCAAGAATATCGCCTTCTTAGCCCTCGCGTCAAGATTTCCCTCGTTGACGTGATAATAGGCGGTACATCCGAAAATTCTGAGCCTCTCATAATCCGCATGTTCCCCTGACCACACCCTATAGGGTGTATCACCATCCAATGTCGAATGTGGAGAACGGTTCACAATGTAACATGCTGTAGCCACCGCTTCTGCCCACCATTCATTGCCCAATCCAGCATAAGATCGCATACTCATTGCCTTCTCCCGCAATGTTCGGTTCAGTCTCTCTGCGACCCCGTTCTGCTGTGGTGTTGACCTGACTGTCCAGTGTCAAACAATGCCCTCCTGATCACAGAACTTCTTGAAAGCACCATCTGTATACTCTGTACCGTTGTCAGATCTTAGTGTCTTCAATTTCTTGCCCGTCCTGTTCTCAACCATTGCTTTCCACTTCTTGAATGTCTCGAATACCTCATTCTTATGCTTAAGAAAATAAATCCAAGCATACCTAGAATAATCGTCTATGAACGAGACAAAATACCTGGAACCACCCTTGGAAGTTGTCTGAGCCGGACCCCAAACATCCGTGTGCACATAATCTAGTATACCTCTGCTCTTGTGATTGCTTTTCAAGAATTGGACCCTGTGCTGTTCGCGGGAAAATTTGTGCCTTTCTTCATTGATATCATTGCCATCTTAATAACTGTTTATCGGTTACAAAAGATCCGGTCTTTTTATAAGATCCGGTTACAATGAAAATCAAAAATAAGAAAAAGAAAGATTACAATTTATTTCCTTTTATGTCGAACGAATCGCGAGCTCCTGTTTTGCGGTCACTCGCTTTGTGTGGGTTCTTTGCCTGCGCCGGGGTTATTTGCCGTGGACCACCGCGTGATCTCGATCCGGTCGGATCTACACGATATAACGGGTATTATTCCGCAAAGGGAGATAATAGCCGGGAGGGATTGTTTCACCAAGGAAACAACCGCTCAATCTCGGGATCTAAGAACCAAGCTTAGATCCGGAGTGTGATCGTGTAGATCTGAAGATCCGATCCTCTCGAACTCCTGCCTTATTTGGCGTTGTCGATCGCTGAGCACCGGATCTGGAAGTCCAAGTCTCCTAAGCCTTCGATGTTTGAATCTTGTTTAGATCTGAGTCTTCAATCCAGCAGGGCTTCGCCTCCTCCAAAATCCAACCTCTGAAAATGAAGAACACCCCTCCTATTTATAGCCAAACAAATCTGTGCCTATGCACGTGTACACGACACACACGGGGAAAAAGGGGGAGTGCCGGCCACCTTGGGGTGGCTCGGCTCATGCCGAGCCACCCTGGGGTGGCTCGGCTAAGGCCGAGCCACCCCGGGTTGGCTTGGTTCGGGCCGAGTCCCCCCGGGTGTGTTCGTTTTGTCCGTCATTCGGGTTTTCCGGTGTTTCCGGTTCTGATTCGTTGTTGATTTGGACTTCGATTCGGTTGTGTGGTTGACTTGTTCGGATTCGATTCGTTTTGATCCGATTCCTGATTTGGCAGTAAACCCACTTCTGAGTTCGAGTCCGAAACCGATCTTGATTCGATCGTCATATCACCGAGTTCGCTCTTGTTTAGATGACTCGGTGATTCCCCGAAACGTTGGTTCGATTCCTCGTGCGAGAGGATGCATTCCACTGCTTGGGTGCGATTTATTGGCTTCGTCGCCTCGTTAACCTGCTCCGTTGCGTATGGCCTGGCTTCGGCGTTGGCGGGATAACGGTCGTGCTTGAATACGTCGCCCGATGGTCGGTTCTGTCGAATCGGCGTTGTCGAGCTGTGTTGTGGGACCTATAGGCAATTTTATACGCCTACAGATACCCCCTCCAAAGTATTTCAGCCTCGTTCTTTTATAGAAGAGTCTGGAATACTTTGGATGTGATTGTCCCAACCTTCAGTCGGTGGAACGGGACTTTGGAATGGCTTCTGTTCTGGATTCCTTCAATTCCATCAGGTCATTCAGTGCTTTGTAGAACGCCTGTGAGGATCCCGGTGCTGCATTTATTGTCTGACCGTTGTCGGAATTTCGAATTTGAAACCGATCCTTGATTTCTTGCTTTTTTAGCTCGAGTTTGGCGCTTCAACACAGAACTGATCATCGATTGACTGCATTGAATTTTTTGTTTATAACGCGTTGTCCGGCGTTTAAACTTCGTTGCGACGCGTTGTCCGGCGCCCAGGCTTTATTGTGACGTATTGTTCGACATCTGACACAGTTTATACTCATACGTCTTCTGGAGTATTCACAGTTTAAGCTCTTAAGGAATTGGAGCGTGGCGGATACTCGAGTCATGAGACCAACCCATAGAATTGATGCATCAATGACTCGAACTTATAGAATTTTTGGCAAATCCCCAGCCATCAACGGATTTGATGAGCCTTTACCGACTACCGTTTGAGTCGGGCTAGCATGCGGATTGTTTAAATCCGTTCCGCATGTGACGTTAAGCTAAAAGAGTTAACCCTTTTAGTGCTACGATATTGAATACGTAGACTTCGTCTTTCTCCTGTGAAAAGACTAAACAGCAACGTGTATTAGACGTCGACTTTAGGATTTTTGGCAAATCCTCAGCCTTCAACGGATTTGACGTGCTCTTACCGATTACCGTTTGAATCGGGCTTACATGCGGATTGTTTTAGTCCGTTCCGCATGTGACGTTGTGCTAAAGGAATGAACTCCTTTAGACTTTGTGCTATGATGTTGAATACATAGACTTTACCATTTTTATGGGAATAGGCTACCCGGCGACGCGTGTGAGGCGCTGACTTATCCCTATTTAGGCTTCGGAATAACATACCCCAGAATTGAACTCTGGTGTCTTTTTCAATCGGAAAAAGACTAAACCGGCGACGCGTGTTAGGCGTTGACTTATCCTTTCTTAGGATTCAGGATGAAATTCCCCATACGTGTAAGGCATGGATTTCGGTGTTATTAATAACAACCTGCCACAATGTTGAATATGCGAACGGATGTTCTTTTTAACGGTCAAGAACTAACCGGCAACGCGTGTTAGGCGCGGACTTATCCTTGCTTAGGTTTCAGGATAAAATACCCCAGAATCGAACTCTGGTGCCTTTTTCAATCGGAAAAAGACTAAACCGGCAGCGCGTGTTAGGCGCAGACTTATCCCTGCTTAGGATTCGGGATAAAATTCCTAGGATGAATCCTAAATTGGTAAACTTCGGAAAAGGTTGGTGTGGGGAAGGAAGAATTTTATATTCTATTCCCTGTTTGAAAAGGAGACTCGGGGTGGGATCTCCACCCCCAGAATCCGGAAAGGTGAAACTAAGAGTGGGATCTCCACTCCGAGAATCAAAGCGATTCGGATAACCCTAACTGTCGGAAGGTTTGATTACCGAGGTAAAGATGAATTTCTCGTTTATCGAGAATGAATTGTGGTTTTGGTCCTAACTGTAGGAAGGTTTGACCAAGCGGGAGTTTGAGATGACCCTAACTGTAGGAAGGTTTGATCACTCGATTTGAAAGTGGACCTCTCGTTCATTGAAGGAATCGAGAGGGGATTTTGGTTGTGGTCCTAACTGTAGGAAGGTTTGACCAAGTGGGGGGTTTGAGACGATCCTAACTGTAGGAAGGTTTGATCGCTCGATTTGTGGGCCTCTCGTTCATTGAAGGAATCGAGAGGGGAATTTGGTTTTGGTCCTAACTGTAGGAAGGTTTGACCAAATGTGAAGTGAGAGTGAGAGTACAAATCACAGCAGGAGTGTTGACATGTACACATCACTCGGAAGGAATTCTTGGTGTTAAGTTACAAGGACTTAACACGAAGGGATTTGACAATTCGTCAATTATATTCGGACTCTAACAAATGAAAGTGTTGAGTGCACGAACATAGCGAAAGTTTGAAAAAATTTTGGTAAATTAGGAGTTAGTGTTTACCACTTTATTCGTCATGACCAGGTTATCCCTAAGAATATTACATTTAACATTCTTCCGGGAACTTCCCGTTACATGAATTATC
>BQKN01000084.1:352615-365754 GCA_022839385.1 Asparagus kiusianus
ATATATATCCGCTAGGAATTTCTGGATGAACAAGAAAAAGGAAAAGGCACTTTATGGTGGCTTTTATTTCAACGGGTAAAAAAAAGGGTAAATAATGGAGGGCGGAAAACAATTTTCCCTTTTAGTGGAAAGGAGGTTTTTTTTAAAAAAACTAATAAATAAATGAAAAGGTTCACAAGTCACGTGTAAAAAAAACTGACGGGACTTGACACAAAGGCTAGAGAAGAAACTTTATTGCTTAGAGATATATATCCGCTAGGAATTTCTGGATGAACAGGAAAAAGGAAAAGGCACTTTATGGTGGCTTTTGTTTCAACTGGTAAAAAAAGGGTATGGACTATGAAGAGACAGAGAGAAGAAGAAGTTTTAAGAGGGCTATAATGAGCTATTTTTTACTGTGTGTTTTCAAAGAGCAATTTTCATTCCTTATGTAGAGAATTTTCCTCAACTCCTTTCCACCCCCTTAGAAAAGATCCTAGATATTCTCTCCATATTCTTCTAGTCATTAACCACACTATCTCAATCTCACAAATATCTTAGTAGTGGAGACCGAGTTGAGTGATTTAATCAAATATATATGGACTGAGTCAAGCTAACAGGTGACTCCATGAAAGAACTTTCTAAATATTATCCAGATATTGTGGGGGCTCAAAGAAGGTGGTGGAATCAAATTATTCAAAATGTTCGTGATGAACTCCTTCAAATTTTCTCTTATTTTGTTTTTCTTATTATTAGCAGTTGGTTTTGTGATAAACCCCATAGTTTTATGGTGACAAATGTTTGTGGTAATAATTTAAAATTCACCAATATTTTTAGAAACAAACTATATTCCTGGTGAAGACAAACTCATTGCATTGCTTGATGTGCTCCATGCTGATATGATATAGAAACTGTGATTTTTTTTCAAAAAACCAAAGGCTCAACCATTCGACAACACCCAAATTTGGATGTAGATATCAGGACTTTACAGGTCAAGATTTTAGGACTAGTAAATGAGATCCACAATTACATGTTAGTGTGTGAAAGACAAAAAAAAAACTTAGAAACATTTTACCTTTATTTCCACCCAGATACCTTAAATTTAGAGGCAGTTCTCATCTGGATCAAAATTTCCTATTTCTTTTAGGAATAGAGTTAAAAAAGTTTTCCTCAGGTTCTTATCTGCAATAATAGAACTACAGGGGGTTCTACCCGCAATTTTTGTTTGAAACCATTTTTTTGTTCCTTTTTCATGCGAACTAAGAATCTAATGATCATGTAAGTTAGGAATTGGTCATGTGGCTTGTTGATTATCTATTCTGAGTTAGGATCACTACATTTTACATGCTGATATCTTCAAAACTTCTGTAAAGATTATGGTATTGGCCCTTTATATTTTTTTCTCACCCCCCCCCCCCCCAAAACCCAAACAAACCGAACCCCTAACCCACGCAAAAAAACCCTCCCTCAAACCTTTAAAAAAACCAAGAAACAAGTTAAAAAATTTCCTAACGGACCCCTAATTATAGTTGGATTTTAAACTATCATTCAGTGAAGAAATCCTACTTTAGTCATTTGAACTATTTATCCCTTCATATTGAGTGTTTTTTATTGGAACTGTGATGCAATCCTAGAGGGGGAGTGAATATGATTGCTTCATGTTTACGATTAAACACAAAAAATGAACCAAAAATATCATGAACGAAAAACAATAAGAATACAAGCACAGGAACACACGAGACTTTTATAGTGGTTCCAAATAGAAATCATACGTCTACCGTTCCTTCTTGCGAAGAGCCTATCTCACTATGACCAGAGTTCATCTGAATCACAACTCAATTAAGTAGTCTTCAAAGACCGCACGCCGAAATCTAACTGAAACTAGTCATCTAACCTAACTCTTTACAATGACCGGAAAAAACCTAGCCCTAGCTAGACCAGCCCTCAATTATCTCCTTGAGTACACCATCAAACCTAGCCCTAACTATTCCGACCCTCAATTACCCCGACTTAAGTATATCATCAAACTCTGATATACAATGCCAAAAATAATTAAGCACAAACAAAACAATCTTATAGCCTTTTAACAAACCATTCTTCAAACCGGTAAAGATAAAGATCCGTGAAGAAGCGGTGTAGAGATGTAGGCGTAGAGTACTCCTTTTCGCTAAATCAAATTCTAATGAAAAGTGTGCTGAGAAGAAGCTGAACGAGACTTAGGGGATTTGATCAACTCCTCTCAAAATCTAGAATAAAAATCTCTACTTTTGTGTATTTACCTTCTTGAACTTCATATCAATTATGATCTCCAACTCCTCTTAAATTTTCCTTCTTGAACTTTGTTGTTAATTATGATCTCTAACTTTTATTAAATAGACCTTAATAAGGCAGGAAATAGATGCACAAATATGAGTGCAAAAAGAATATCAAACGGGTGGACGAAAGGTTGAGATTAAATATTAAAAACTGCTAAATTTCATCATAACCATCGATGACGAATCACGACCATCGATGATCCCTTGGTGATCATCGATGGTTCAATTGTAGCTATCGATTGTGCTGATTCTAATTTCTAGATTTATTTGATTGTCTTCTATAACCATCGATGGCTCCCTATAACTGTCGATAAATCGATGTAGACCAACGATGATGTCAATTCTTATTTCTATTTTTCTCTGATTGGCTCCTGTAACCATCGATGAGATACTGATCACCAATGGTTGCCTCTTGACCATCGATAGTTCGAAGGTTCAAGTCAACGCTCGTGTTGATTTTCCATCGTCTCAAACCCCATCTTGCTCATACATGTTTAAACCTGAAATACATCATCTCACAGAACATATCAGTAGTAAATGAAAGTTTGTTATTATTCAAACAAGAAATATTATACGAACAATATTCTAACATTTTTACCTGTCAAGATTTTAGGAATAATGATTGGATTTTGTTTTTTAGTCAAATATTTCAAGAATGATTTTTAGGATAAAATGCATACTTCCTTTTTCCCTTTCCATGAATTCAACCAAATCGTCAGATGCGTGCATGTGAAATCTATGCACACTACTAAAATTCCTTGTGATGTGAAATTTTCATGGATACAATCTTGGTCCATCCAACCACATGTTCATTCATTGAACACAATCAGTTTAGATAGAAAGTTTTTATGCACAATATGTGCAAAAGTTTTAATGAGGAAAACCCATTCACAATCCAATAGCATATATCGTCGCCTTTCGAATCACGATACATAAATGCATTGTGAGATATGCCATTTCTTAAGAGAGCATCATTTTCTCTCTCATGGCGACTCCAGCAAAGGGACCATATATTAATCGTGCATCCAGATGTTGCGGAGGCTCAAAGAAGGTTTGTGATAACTCCTTTAATATTTTCTGTTATTTCCTTTTGTCGTTATTTTCATTTGATGTGATTAATCTCACAGATTTTTGGGGACAAATGTTTCTGGTGATAATCTAATATTCACCAATATTTTCAGAATCACTAACTGACGCAGACGTAGAAACGGGGAGACCGATCGGATATCGATCGTTTCGATGCCGACGAGCCCTGACAATAACAGGTAGATAACAAGCTTGAATCCACAAGTCCTAATTTTCCCAAGTTTAGGGAAGAAAACAATGGAGAAATTTCTCTTGATTCAATAATTGAAAAGTTAATTCTCGATTTACAAAATGAACTAATATTTATAGCCAACTAACTCTATCCTAACCCTAATCAAAAAGAAAGTCCAAATTTAAAAGGAAATAACCAAAAATATAAAACTTTCCTAATCTGTTTCCGAGTCGACACGAGGTGTGTCAAGTAGTA
This sequence comes from Asparagus kiusianus, assembly GCA_022839385.1. Classification (NCBI taxonomy): domain Eukaryota; kingdom Viridiplantae; phylum Streptophyta; class Magnoliopsida; order Asparagales; family Asparagaceae; genus Asparagus; species Asparagus kiusianus. The sequence continues at coordinate 356,423 of BQKN01000084.1, forward strand.
ATGCTTTTCGTGTCGAGTAGCATGTGTCGACTAACACCGTCCTTCGTGTCGACTGACATGTGTCGACTAACACCGCCCTTTGTGTCGACTATGGTGTGTCGTCTCGTTCTGTCTGTTAGATTTTAGTGGCCCACGTTTTGTTTTAACCAACTTTAGTGGTCAAGTTATTTTTTAAACATTTATCACATTTTTAGTTAGTTTAAGAAACTGGCCATGTTTTATTTAATTAGTTATATAACTACTCACGTTTTTATGCCAAATTCCTATTGATCAATTAAGAGAACTATTTACGTTGATGGAGCGTGAGTGGTTATTCTATTTAAAGGCTTGGTCCTCTCTCTACCTAATAAGTGAAAAAATTTCTCTCCACCAAGAAAAATTTTGGAAAAGTTCAAGAGGGTTAAGGGAGAGAAACTCAAGTATTCAAGGTGGTTCAAGTTTTCTTCAAGTTTCAAATCATGGATCAATGTATGTTTTCTTAATTAATTGTTCATCGTGAAAATCATTTGTTCTAAGATCTTGGTATAATGTCGATTAAATCATAATGAACCTTGATTTACTTAAGAATTAGAATTACATGTGGTATCAGAGCCTTGATTAAAGAACTTATGATTTTCTATTGATTATTGAGTGCTATTCTGTTATGATAATTTTGTATTCAATTGAATACATAAACTGCAGAATTTCGTATTTAGTTGATAATTATGAGTATTGTGAAATCAATGCAAAATTCGAAACTCTAAAATTCGGATCTTATTGTTCATTCAATATGTATACATTTTTTGATTATACTAAATACTTTAGGGGAAATAGCCTAGTGGTATGGCTTGAGGGTTTGGCCTAGAGGTCTGGTGTTAAACCCCTAGGGCTACACCATATATTAAAAGTCTTTGATGGGCCTTGGGCTCTTTGGGTCTCTGATTTCTAATGGTGTTTTTTATTTTTATTTTTTTACTACATGTTTTATTTTTGTTGCTGCCTATTTGTCTATTTTGCATGTATAATATTTCTATTTATGTCAATGCACTAATTATGCATGGATTGTTAATCTTTATGGACTGCTATTTGCGGGCTTATTATAACGTTATTGTCTAGATTCCATTATACAATTTGAAATTTAAATTATTCATGGATGGTTTGTTAGTCACCAAAGTGGCCATACCTTGAAGTTCCATGTTTATCAAATTGTAATAATATAATTTTAATTACTCATGATTAGGTGATGCTACTAATAACATAACATAACATAAACGTATATATATATGTTGTCATGAGTAAATTGAGGTTTATTGGTTATAAAATATTTAAGAATCGCCCAAAGGTTGATTGGTAAATGTTATAATCTATAAACATGACTGTGGTTAATTAATATATCTGATTAGATATGTTTAGAATATCCAAAGATAGCAAATATGTCTAATTGAAGTATATATAATTGACAATCATATGAAATAAAACTAAGCATCAATTATGTTCACTGTTGTACATTGATGGATCACTCAAAGGAGAACTTTGATGTACATTTATTGTTTAATTTAAATGTTATCTGAATATGTATTATTAAGTTTAAGTTTATGACTCAAAGCATTAATATGCCAGTATTCTATATATTTGCAGCACCTATTTCTCTTCATTCGCAAGCCTCGTCTATTGTAAAATTCAATGGGCTTAATTTTATGAATGGAGTGAACAAGTTCAGTTTTACCTAGATGTTCTGGATCTTGATTCAGCACTCCTGTATGACAAGCCCGCTACTATTACTGATTCTAGCAATGCTGATGAAAGATTTTTTCATGATGCTTGGGAAAAATCAAATAGACTTAGCTTAATGTTCATACGGATGACGATAGCCAAAAACATTAAGTCCACAATTCCTAAGTCTGATAAAGCAAAGGAATTTATAAAATTTATGGAAGATCTCTCACAATCTGACTCTGCTGATAAGTCGATAGCAAGGACATTAATGGGTACGTTGACCACCATGAAGTTTGATGGTTCTCGTACCATGCATGAGCATGTCACTGAAATGACAAACACAGCAGCAAGATTGAGATCTATGGGAATGGAAGTGAGTGAAAGTTTTCTTGTGCAGTTTATCATAAACTTCTTATCTTCTGAGTATGGTCCATTCTAAATAAACTACAATACTATAAAAGATAAGTGGAATGTGACTGAATTGCAAAGTATGCTCATTCAAGAGGAAGCAAGGCTTAAGAAACAAGGAACTTACTCAATTAATCTCATGGGCCATCAAGGAGCTGGAAAGAAACCAGGAAAGTATAATGGAAAGGGCAAGAAAAGAGCACTAAAAGATAATGTGTCGCCTGTCCAAATCCACAAGAAGGAAAAAAAGAACGATAAGTGTTATTTCTACAAAAAAACCTGGACACTATTAGAAAGATTGCCTGAAACGTAAGGCATGGTTCGAAAAGAAAGGTAAATCTCTTGCTTTTGTATGTTTCGAATCAAACCTAACAGAAGTTCCTTATAATATTTGGTGGATTGATTCTGGTTCTACCACTCATGTTTCAAATACGATACATGGATTCCTTACGATCCAAACCATAAATCCAAATGAAAATTTCCTCTTCATGGGAAATCGAGTCAAATCTCCAGTTGAGGCCATTGGAACCTATCGCTTGTTTTTAGACACTGGGCATCATTTAGATCTTTTTCAAACCTTTTATGTTCCTACTGTTTCTCGCAACTTAGTTTCTTTGTCTAAACTTGATGTCGTTGGATACTCCTTTAAATTTGGAAATGGATGTTTCAGTTTGTACAAATTAAAGCTTGATAATCTTTTTACTAAAACTCTGTTAACCTTGCATCATAATGTTGGAACTAAACGAAGTTTAGTGGATGAAAGTTCAGCTTATTTATGGCACAAACGTTTAGGACATATTTCTAAAGAAAGAATACAAAGATTGATAAAGAATGAAATCCTTCCTAATTTAGATTTTACCAATCTTGGTGTTTGTGTGGATTGTATTAAAGAAAAACATACAAATCATACAATTAAGAAAGCCGCCACAAGAAGCACAAAGCTCCTTGAAATAATACACACTGACATATGTGGACCTTTTGATGTTCCATCCTTTAATAAAGAAAAATATTTTATCACCTTTATTAATGATTTTTCACGTTATAGATATGTCTATTGTTCCATGAAAAATCTCAATTAGTAGATGCCCTAGAGGTGTTTATTAATAAGGTTGAAAGACAATTAGACAAAATGGTGAAAATTGTAAGATCTGACAGAGGTGGTGAATTTTATGGAAAATATAACAAAACGGGACAATGTCCTGGTCCATTGCTAAATTTCTTGAAAAGCGTGGCATATGCGCTCAGTACACTATGCCAGGTACACTACAACAAAATGGTGTTGCAGAAAGGAGTAATCGTACACTAATGGACATGGTTAGGAGTATGTTGAGTTATTCTTCTTTACCCTTATCATTATGGATGTATGCTTTAAATACCGCAATGTATTTATTAAAAAGGGTTCCTAATAAGGTAGTTTCAAAGACTCCTTTCGAACTGTGGACGGGTAGGAAACTCAGTTTGAGACACCTTCATATTTAGGGTTGTCCTACGAAAATACGAATTTATAATCCACATGAAAAAAACTAAACTCAAGAACAACCAGTGGTTTCTTCATTGGTTATCCAGAAAAATCTAAAGGGTATAGATTTTATTGTTCTAGTCATAGTACGAAAATTGTTGAAACTGGAAATGTCAGGTTCATTAAGAATGGTGATATTAGTGGGAGTATGAAACCACGTAAAATGAAAATCCAAGAAGTTAAAATGAATGTTCCTTTGCCTTTAACTTATTCTCAAATTGTTGTTCCTACAGTTGTTGAATCGTTTAACAACTTTCAAGAACAAATAAATGATCAAACACTCCATGAAGACGTTATTACCAATGAACCTGCAATAGATATACCCCATAAAGAAGTAGCATTAAGAAGGTCTCAAAGACAGAAAAAATCTGCTATTTCTGATGATTATGTGGTTTATCTACAAGAGTCAGAACATGACCTTGGAATTGATGAAGACCCGGTTTTATTTTCACAGGCCATGAAAAGTCACAATTCTGATAAATGGTTTGATACTATGAAAGATGAGTTGAAATTAATGGAGCATAATGAAGTTTGGGATCTTGTAGAATTGCCTAAAGGTTGTAAAAGAGTTGGGTGTAAATGGGTCTTTAAGACCAAACATGACTCAAATGGCAATATCGAACGATACAAGGCTAGACTTGTTGCCAAAGGTTTTACTCAGAATGATGGTGTTGACTATAAAGAAATATTTGCTCCTGTTTTGAAAAATGATTCATTAAGAATTGTTATGGCTATGGTGGCTCATTATGACTTAGAGCTGCATCAAATGGATGTGAAAACCGCTTTTCTAAATGGAAATTTGGATGAAGAAGTTTACATGGACCAACCCGAGGGTTTTTCAATTGAAGGAAAGGAACACATGGTGTGTAAACTTACGAGATCAATATACGGACTCAAACAAGCTTCCCGACAATGGTATCTTAAGTTTAATGATACTATCACATCTTTTGGATTTAAAGAAAACATCGTTGATCAATGTATATATCTAAATATCAATGGGAGCAAGTTTATATTTCTTATTCTGTATGTTGATGATATCTTACTTGCTACTAATGATCTTAGCTTGTTACACGAGACCAAGAAATTTCTCTCTAAGAACTTTGAAATGAAAGATATGGGTGAGGCATCCTATGTGATTGGAATTAAAATATTCCGTGACAGATCACAAGGATTGTTAGGGTTGTCTTAGAAATCATATATTAATAAAGTTCTATAGAAGTTCAAGATAGATAAATGCTCTGTATCTGCTATTCCAATTCAGAAAAGGGATAAATTCAGTCTTATGCAATGTTCAAAGAATGAATTGTAACACAAACAAATGGAACAAATTCCTTATGCATCTATCGTTAGGAGCTTGATGTATGTTCAGGTTTGTACAAGACCTGACATTAGTTTTGCTGTCGGAATGATGGGTAGATACCAAAGTAATCCAGGATTGGATCATTGGAAACCTGCAAAGAAGGTAATGAGATACTTACAAGGAACAAATGATCGTATGCTCACTTATAGGAGATCTGATCACCTTGAGGTGATTGGATATTCAGATTCAAATTTTGCTGGATGTTTGGATACTAGAAAATCCGCATTTGGCTATTTGTTCCTTTTAGCTGGAGGAGCGATCTCATGGAAAAGTGCGAAGCAGTTTGTCATTGCTGCATTGACTATGAAGGGTGAGTTCGTGGCATCCTTTGAGGCCATTGTTCATGGATTTATGGCTGCGGAATTTCATTTCAGGACTTGGAATTGTTGACAGTATTGCCAAGCCGCTGAAAATTCATTGTGATAATGCTGCAGCAGTCTTCTTTTCTAAAAACGACAAGTATTCGAAAAGTGCTAAACATATGGAATTAAAATACTTTGTCGTTAAAGAAGAAGTTCAGAAACAAAGAGTGTCAATTGAACATATTAGCATAAATCTCATGGTTGCGGATCCGTTAACAAAAGGATTGCCACCAAAGATATTTACTAAACATGTCGAAAGAATGTGCATTATTAAAAATTATCATTGACTTTTATGTAAGGTTTATGTTCTTTATATATTTGATACTTTGAGCTCATCTAAACAGTGTTTCTGATATTTTAATGCATCATGTTTATTATTATCAATATATACATGAATGATTATGTGAATATTAACAGGATGTGTCTCTGACAAGGACATTATTGTTGGACCATTACGATAAGTCTCATTACAGATCATGTTTAGTTTAAAACTAATATTGTGATACATGGAAGTGACTATGTCGATTTAACTACGTACGACCGCCATGATCCTTATTAGTTTTATACTTAATGATGATTGATGGTTTGATCAATATGATGATGGAATTAGCTTACACTATGCATATTATATTGTATTATTAAATCATGATGTTAAATTATGAAACATGTGCCAAGTGAGAGAATGTTAGAGTTTAGTGGCCCACGTTTTGTTTTAACCAACTTTAGTGGTCAAGTTATTTTTTAAACATTTATCACGTTTTTAGTTAGTTTAAAAAACTGGCCATGTTTTATTTAATTAGTTATATAACTACTCATGTTTTTTTTTGCCAAATTCCTATTGATCAATTAAGAGAACTACTTACGTTGATGGAGTGTGAGTGGTTATTCTATTTAAAAGCTTGGTCCTCTCTCTACCTAATAAGTGAAAAATTTTCTCTCTGTCAAGAACAATTTCGGAAAAGTTCAAGAGAGTTAAGGGAGAAAAACTCAAGTCTTCAAGGTTGTTCAAGTTTTCTTCAAGTTTCAAATCATGGATCAATGTACATTTTCTTAATTAATTGTTCATCGTGAAAATCATTTGTTCTAAGATCTTGGTATAATGTCGATTAAATCTAATGAACCTTGATTTGCTTAAGAATTAGAATTACACTATCGTCTCGACTGTCGACTGGGGTATGTCGTCTCATCTTGTCGCCTCGACTCAAGTTGAGATGTCGAGTCGTCGTCCGCTGATATCGTCTCGGCTGCTTTTCTTCTCATCTCGTCCAATACTTGATCTCCTTATCACTAACTATACTCAGTGAAAAGACATCAAAGATATAAGAATTTATTAATTTCTAGGAGGGATATCGGTCCATTGTCAAATTTATCAATTTCACATCTATAATTCTTGATGTGAAATAGTAATATGGGGTTAGTTATTGTTAATCTGATTGAAGTCCAGCCTAAATTCACTATTTTTGGTTTCTCAAAGTGAGGTCAGGGAATTGGTTGCGGTTATTGAAGATTCACGTATGGGTATATATAGTCTCACGTTAGAACGATTAAGAAAACAAATTAAATTGAAATTTGAGGTTAATAGCTAACATATACATTCCTATATCTTATAGTTGTTATTTGATAGATTGTTCACCTTGTACATTTTCATGATATTATTTTTTCAATCGAACGATATTAATATTACAAACGACATAATGCAAAAGCATACACTGAATGATGGGGAATCCCTCTTTGTGCCGTTACTTAGAAAGGTTTAGTTTTAGTAGATTGATACACTGACCTTTGGGGTTTTAGTAGTTTCTTGTAGAATCTAAGTGGATTATTGACTCAACTGTGGTTGAACTAATTCCTTTGATTATTCCTTTTCAAATGTATCATTAACATTCAATATAGCCAAAACCTGGGAGGCTCGAACCTAGTACATAAGTTTAGTACTAGACTTTTTAACTAGATAGTCTCCTACAGAGTTGGGGTTGCATGAAAGACTTTCTTTTATTCCATATTTCAGTGGTTGTTATATGTTTGATAAACTAACTAACTGAAAGAAAGGAATAAAAGTGGATATTGGCTTACAGGTATCATGGCAAGAAAACCGAGGTGATGGACGAGCTTTTCCTGGTGAAGACAGGCTTACTGCATTGCCTGATGCCGATATGCTAAGAGAACTGGGGTTCTGTCAAAAAACTGGAGAAGATTTGTGGAAACAAAGATTCAGTCATTTTCCAACATGCAATTTGGACATAGATACCTGGAATTTACAGAGAAAGATCAATTGGAACTAGTAAATAAGATCCAAAATTACATGAAGACAGAAGAATCGACAAGTTTCACCTTTGTTTCCATTCAGATATGTCGAATTCAGACAGTTCCCATATGGACGATAACTTCTTCTCTAAGAGAAAAAGAGTAGAAAAAGTTCATTCAGGGGTATATCGGCAACGGGGTATATCGGCAACGTTAGAACCACGAGAAGTCAACCCTGTTGTGCCTCGAGAAACCAATCCAATCGCCGAGAAAGATAAAGAACCAACCAAAATCAATAGCACAAACAATCAAACACCAGTTTTACGTGGTTCGGCAAGATGCCTACGTCCACGGGGCAAGGAGGGGAGAGTTTTCACTATTAGAAATCAAGAGGAACAAACTAGGGTTACAATCTCTCACCAAAAACCCTCAACAACTCACTCTTAATCTCTCCAATTGCTCCTAGAATAGAAGCCCAAAGAAAACCCTTCCAATCTACTCAAAACTCCTGCCTTGCATACCCTAAAAACACCCAAATGGTATTTATACAAATCCAAAACGAAACGGGTCTGGAAACTGAACCCTGTCATAACCGCTTCGGCGGTCGACCGCGGCGGTCGATCGAACCCCAAACCCGATAGCAGAAAACAATTACAGTCAATCGCAGTCAACCGAGGCGGTCGACCGCCTTCATCTCCGAAACCCAGTAGGACTGTGTGCACGTTGGCGGTCGACCGCCAGTCTGTCTGCTGGTTCCTTCCTGTTTTCTGTAATTCTTCAAACCCGCAATTTTTTTTTCTTTTCTTTCTTTTTATTTTTTCATTTTTTATTTTTATCTTTTTGGAAGGCATCTTGTAACGCCCCACCCCGGAATCCCGGAGTCAGTACGCTACTAGATCTGATGGACTGACCTCACAAACCACCACATGTCTTTTCAGCACGTTTTGTCCTCACTTAGGGATGGAAATGAACCAAATAATTAATAAATGGTTCAATAATTGTTCGAATAACTATTCGATCATATTCGATTCGGTAGTTCATTTACCACTAAACAAATATTTTTTAGTATTCGAGTTTACTAAAGAATAAAATTTAACCAGATGTATATTCGATTCGTTTATCTATTAAATATTCGCTTAAATTTTGATCACAACTTATTATTTGTATTATTACACATATGATGTTAAATTTTTAACTCGTTTACCATTGTTACTTAAGTTTTATGTACTGATTTTAAGACTTAAATAATCTTAAATCAATTTTCTAATTAAAATTTTGATTAAAATATATATACATCATATATTATAAAGGAATAATTTTTATTTATGAATTTTAATACTATTTGGAAATCAAATTATTTAGCGGAATAAATATAGTTTGATATTCGATAAGTATTTGTGAATATTCATGAATATTTATCAAATACCAAGTATTCGAGTTCGAATTCGAAAAACTAGATATGTGAATATTAGAGTCCACATTCGAATTCGATAATTTTAAACAAATACAAATACGAACACCTTAGCATTCGATTCGATTCGATCGTTTACCACCCCTATCCTCACTCACGCGCTCCCTGGAAAACTTCCCAGGGGGTCACTCATCCTAGAATTTCTTCAGGCCAAGCACACTTAACTTTGGAGTTTCTAAGAATTGAGTTCCCGAAAAGAAGATGCATCTTTGTGGTATGAGTATTCCAATCAAATCTATCAATATTAATCACATCACCCTCTCAAGGGTTGGG
>BQKN01000084.1:395059-419283 GCA_022839385.1 Asparagus kiusianus
TAAAACTATACATCATATTAATTATTAGTAATGTATAATAATATATTAATAGATAATTGCATGTCAATAAACTATTTATAGAAAGAGTAGAAAACATAGAACTGTCCTAAATTATAGCATGAAACTCATATAAAAAATTACAAAGAGCACTTTTATGTTTAGGTAACAGGACATAATGTACAAACATTAAATTTTAGAAAAATTAAGATATTTAAGTGCAGCAAGATACGTTATCTAAAATTAAAAAAAATACAGCAAAATACAAGTGGAGGTATAAAGTATACTTTTGGTAAACTACAAGGTATTTAAGTTTAGTTAAGCCTATAAAAGATTTAAAACCTTTGTTATCCACAAACAATAGTATATGATCCCATTGATAAATAATATTCATCATACAATATGAAGCTAGATGCTTAGCTTATATTTATATAGTAGAGGAGATGTGGAAAAAAAAGTAAAGCATCATATTTTGAATGAGTCCCAAAATTTTGAATTATTTCCTGAAATTATATACTTCGTTTAGAAAATTTTAGAAGAGATTTTTGAAGGACTACTATAAAATGTTGGACATCAAAAAAATATTGAACAAATAAAATTCATGATATCGAATTGCAAAAATCAGGAATATGTATGTAGTGCTAGGTTTCATATGAGATAATATTCATACATAACATGATATTGTAATATATAATCTAACATATTAATAAATTTTAAACATAAGAATTTGCATCAAGACATATGCTCAAGATTTGGGAGAGCCAAGAGTGGAGAGATTTGGAGAAGAATTGTGTTCTTTGTAGGTTTTATGGGTTCTGACTTTGCATCCCAAATACAATCCGAACCTGAGTCCACAATCAAATTAAAAATGACATAATTTTCTTGATATCTTCAAAGGGATATATTGGCTATATTTTCAATGACGGTCAATATATCAAAAATATCACCGAACAAAAGAAAACAATATGAAAATATTACTAAGTTAAAGTCTTTAACCCAATATATTGGTCGATATAGCAATATATTGGTCGATATTTAATAGAATGCCTATAAGAGCAAATATGTAAAGATTATTTAAATATTAGTTCCTTAATTTTAAGTATCCAATGATTCTATATTATTTTCCTCAAAAATTTGAATTGCTCATAATTTTAGGGGCTAATATTAAATTATTAAAAATTTGAGGGACAAACTATAAATAAGTCATATTTAAAAGAAGAATTAATTTTTAAAAACCCTCCCAACTATGGAGATTGTCTTAAAAACCCACTCAATTGATTCGGTTTGACAAAACCCCATTATTATGGGGGGTGTTATAGATAAACCCTTTTATTATTGGTGCAATTTTTAGACAACATCTCTCAACTATAGTGTGTCTCATAAATACACCCCTAATTTTTAACACTTCTATCAACAAACCTTAACATAGTTACTTCAGTATGTGATTTGAACAAAATACCCTATTGAAGAAATCCTTAACCGATAATAAAGTGACCACAACTAATTTATAATTCTTTTTTGCTCTATATCACCTCTTTTTCTTCATATGGCAAAAATCAAGGTAATACTTTTATGATTGATTGATATTTTGGTCTTTTCAAATCAAATACTTGTCACATAATAGATAAGACTTAATGATATTAGTTTTGATAGGTTAGGTTTAAGTGAGAAAAGTCCACAGAGGTTAAATCAATTTTTTTAAGTTGAGATAGATTATCTCCAAAACACCTAATACTTGGACGAAGATTTACTCAGTTTTAAATAGTGGGGGGAGGGGGGGAGGATTGACATGCCCCCATAGTTGAGGGGAAGTTTTCTAAAATTAACCCTTAAACAAAAGCACAAGTTAAGGCACGTGTGACATTAATTTTATAAGAATGGAGTTTATAGTAAGTTTATCACTCAATGAACTGGTTTGCGTTATTTGTCCTTAAGTTTGTCCTACACATCAACTCTGAAAATCTTTTGCTATAAAAATTTCTAAAAGTAATTTAATATTTATTTGGGATGGGTGTATGATCCTTTTGATTCCCCTTGTCTTTCATGGTTTGTAATAAATTATTTGACAAAATAAATTAAGTTGTTATTTTATATTGCTCACCTTCTTATAAGTTTATGAAGCTCATAGCTTGGATATGAATATTATTATAGATATTGTATTCTTCTTAGTCTTTAAGCTAAAATTTTGGACATTGTTTGACATTGGATAGATATGAATTATTTTGTTAAAATACAATCAAGATGAGTGCATAATATATATAAGTCATTCTTAAACTATATTTTATGATTTTCTAAAACTAGAGAGTAATCGTTTTGACAGATCAATTAGTAGTTGGGAGGATGTAAAATGAGTACAACATCAGATTTTGGAATTGATCACATAATTTATATTTTCTTTCTTGATTGAATTTGCACATTCTAATTTAGAAAATTCTAGAAACAAGTTATTGAATATGTATAATACTCGATCGCCAGATAAACAATAGGTGAAAGTATATAACATGTGGAAGTGATTTTTTTATAACTGAACGAGATCCTTGACTAGATAAAACCTACCATATTTCTGTGATTAATTCAAGATTTTTTTTATTAATAATAATAGGCTTTTTCCGTATTGGTCCCTGACATCATTAATATTTTGAAATTATACATTCAAAATATTAATTAATCTTAAACCATTAATATTTTAAGGGTTTAAACATCACTATTTCTCTAGAAGACAAAATGTTAAAACCACACATTAAAATATCAAAATTTTTTAATATATCATGATAATTATAAAGTTTTATGCAACTATGTTATAGTAAATAAATAAACTTAAAGTAAATAGTTATGATATTTGACCACGTGCAGTGCACGTGGTTTCCACCTTTTGTATATATATATATATATATATATATATATTATGAGCCTTCTTAAGAATATTCATTTAGGTGTATCATTTATTCATTTTTCCACTCTACCCTTTACCAGTTAAGCAGAAGTGAGTAATTCTATTATAGCACTAACTTATCCTGCCATCATCTTCACACAGGGAGGATGGGAAAATGACGAAACTGTTGAAGAAGCTGCTGTACGAGAGGCCATTGAAGAAGCAGGAGTTAGAGGAGATTTAAAGGTAATTTTGATACAAATAATGTTGATAAGCATTTGAGTCATAATGCAATTAGTACTTTGGAGAAAATACATCTACTTATGCTGCAGAAAAGTTGTACAAACTAACATATAATTTTGGCATGAATAACCAACATAAGCCATCATTGTTATTTTTTATATATCCAGTCTATTGCATTTATGCGCATTATGGTGTTAGACTATTATTAATTTTCTTTTTCTTGGTCTTATAAACTTATGGTCAATCCTACTGTAAAAGAACTGTTACAACTGTATTTACCATTGATTCAATAGTTTATAAATAGATCTCTACTGAACTCAAAAGTTTATCACTATATGTGGTCTTTGTGACATAGATTATAACATAGTGTTCAGATTTTTGGTAAATCAGTACTGATCAACTCTTGGATTACTTTTTTTTTGGTTAATTCACTCTTGGATGACATGTTGATCATGCAGAATTTGGTTATCTCCCAAAAGAAACTGTGGGCAGAATAATTACAGTTCAGGAGATTTAGGACGATATCAAAATTAGTCAATGCAAAATAAAATCAATGCCAATTGGTAGACAGAATAATGACTGTTCAGCATATTTTTTGCATGCATCTAAAATTGCCAAACTTTTAACTCACTCCTGAGCTTATTCCTATTAAAGATTTTCTGTAAGGATTTTGTATTGCTTGGGGCCCCTATGGTTCGCTTAAACCAACAAAGAAGTGGCTTAACCCATGTGGGCTAATATGCAGATATTTTTATTCTGGATATTTTTATTCAGCCCTACTTTCAAAACAAGTAGCTGTGATATCCATGGTTCCAGAAAATATTCGGGTAAAAAGGGTTAGTCCAGGCTAAGTATAGAGAACTCTTGATAGATACATGCTCAGATAGATTATCATCTGAATAATCAATCTGATCAATACTACATAAACTGTTACCTATAATTAGAGGATATTTCATAGACTATGGAATTAGCACAATTTCATTAGCATATGACAAGTGAATTAAAGAGGCTGGGTACCCCTTAAATTGGATTGGGAAGAACCAGATTGTTGGTCCTATACCATTGTCACTGGAATATTATTGGAGTAAATTTCACAGAACCCCTGAGAAGTTTGGCCCGTGTTGAGATAAACTCCTAAAATTTGGGAACATCACTTAACCCCCAAAAGGGCGAAAACTTTGCATTTTTCTGAATCTATTTTCAGATAACCCCTGTTATTTTTATTTCAAAAGGCTTAAGGGGATGAATGGCATTTCCAAACTTTTTGGGGGTTGTCTCCAAAAGGCCCAAACTTGGAGGATTTTGTGAAAATTACCCATAGTATTATCCACTATTTGTTTTCCGACTTCAGTCACCACCATTAGCAAAATCTATATCATGATTATCGGGATTGAGATTTATATTGCATGATGGTCAATCATATTTCTCTTTCGAGTGTGTGTTCAAAATTGAGCCTGAGAAAATCTGACTCTATTTTTTAGTTACCTCTTTTCTCCGAGATTCTAATAAGCTGTACCAGTATAACTCTTTTGTAACTGCTCTCATCACCTCAGAAGTACTTGAATGACTACGACTTCAGAAGCAAGAATCTCCAGGACGAGTTCAGCCCTGAAGGATGGTGCAAAGCATCGATGTTTGCCTTGTATGTGAATGAGGAGCTCGACTCATGGCCAGAGCAAGAAAAGCGCGAGAGAAAATGGCTTACGATTCCAGAAGCCTCTCAACTTTGTAGGCATAGCTGGATGAAGGATGCCCTTGATAAATTTGCGGAGTATTATGATACTGATGATGATAATGATGATCCTCCAGTAAGATAACAGACAGGATCATACATCCAACAAATTTCTTTCTCTTTTATGTGTTTAAAGAGATAGAATATCGGTATTGACTCTTCAAATGTTTGAGGTTTTCACTGATGCGAGTCGGTCAGGTTTCTTTTAGATTATTCTGACTTTCTCTTATGTGATTTTATTGGCTGGGAATTCACTTATTGAAGTAACTTTTACCAAATTGTGCATATATAGATATTTTTGCAAATTGTTTAAAAAAACTTTATGTGCAGAACTATCGAAGCTTTAATTACCAATCTGCAGTGTAGAAAGTCTCAAGTTTATTATTGCTCATTTGCCAATGACAGTGGATTATTCGACTCTTTCAGTCTTTTGTGATACATATTGGCAATTGCTCATTCATCTAATGCCGCAGGATTTTTGTAGTTGGAAAACAATATTATGGTGCTTCTCTAAATTAGTCTTGTTGAATGCCCACTGTTGTCTATCTTGACAAACTTATTCTTGGTTATACAAGGCTGGAGAGGGTTATATGAGGTCACAAGTGCCAAAAAAATTCATATGAATGAAAAAATGTAAATAAATCATGGGTTCTCTTATCTTTGCAATTTTCTTGACTTGATTAGAAGAAAATCTCTCTCATGAGACTGACTTTCTAATTTCCTGTCATAACCGATTTTACTTCTTAGATTATGTTATAGATGTGGTTATTGCCAGGTTCTTAATGCTTAGTGTTTCGTACTAAAATTTTTTTTGTGAAGAACTTGTAGTTTCCGGAAAATAATTTAAGTTCATTGATGATGAAATATTTACCTTAAACTTTTGTACGTTATGGAGCTATATGGCAACAAAGACGAAAAAGTTTTTTGCATAAAAATAAAAGCTACAAATATGAACTTCGTCTTGGAAAGTATAGCACGAGGGAAGGACATGACTGTGTATTTATTGCAATTCATGAAATATTCAACAAAATATTGACTTACAAATCTTGAAACTGCACATCAAGTTGTTCTTCTACCAAACATGGAATTTGTATTGAAAATTCATTTTTCACAACAAAATTGCAGATATCTAAATAATGGGATTTTAAGTAGATTTTCTGCAGCTGCAATATTTGCCATCCTTTTATTTTATTAATTTCTCTCAGCAATCCAGACAGCATCTGAAAAAATAAATGAAACCAAGGGAAAATCATACTATATACCGACCTAGGAATTTGGCAGACGCCTCTAAGAGGGAAAAATATTTTTTTCTCACCCTATCTGAATAAATGCTCCTATACAGGGTTCAGTGACATGGCAATTATGTTCATGATTCATAGGGAAGTAAACAAACAAGTTCTATAATAAACAGCTTGGCATTATATCGGTCATTGTATGACACAAAGTAGATACAAAAATGCGTAATTGTGTCTGGTCCTGACTTTATAGGAAAAAAACATTGACACAACAATATTTGTTAACAAATGTAGTGCATTTACATCAATTTGCACATGATGCATTGACATGGAGAAAATGAAACGAGTGATCATGAGAATCATACAGAAACTGGAACTTTTAGAGACTCCAATATCTTGTCGTCAATATCAAATTTCATCTCCTTCCTATCTCTCCCGATACTGACATACTCTTTGAACCTCTCTTTCAAATCCTCAACAAGATTAGTGCTGCTTGTCCATCCTAATATCTTTTTAGCAGCTCTTGGCTCTGCATAAAAGTGCTGCAACAATAGTACAAAATTTTAATTCTTTTGTCAATGTTCAATTAATAAATGGGTTATTTGCACTTTACTATCCCAAAGTTTCACTCTTCTTTAGCATTGATACCCTATAACTTATAGAGAATTTTGTAGTTGACCTTAATTTCGATCAAGAACATCAACATACGATATTTGATGAGAAACAAATTTTCTCACAAATGTTCTTTTTTTTAATAGTTTGGGGGAAGCGAGGAACAAAATTAGGGCCTTGGGGTATCCAATTGTCAAATTATTGTCCGTTCGAAAAGTTTGGTGTATCAATTTGTCAAAACAGAACTCATGGTATCAAAGTTAAAAGGTGAACTTTTGGGGTATTAAAGTGCAAATAAGCCTCAGTTAATTGATATTGGATTATTACCATATTGCGGAAAGGAAAAGCCTTCTTAGCATCAACACCAACAACCTTTGGGTCATAGTGAACTATTTTGGCTTCTTTGCCTGCAGCTTGTGCACATAGTTTGGTCATTCCATCTAAGGTCACAGCACGGTCGTTCACACAATTGAATATGTTGCCATTTGCAGCAGAAGGTTTCCCAACAGCAAGAAATAGCATACTCGATAGATCTCTCACATGTGATATGTTCGTCAGCTGCATTCCTGATCCAGGGAGTGGAACTGGTCTATCACGGACAATTCCTGTCCATGACCACCAACATATATCATTCATTAATGGATTGCTGTAAGTTTCTTGAAACATTTCTGGAGTATTAAAAGCAAAATATTTCAAAATACATGTGATATGGGAATATTCACCAACAATCAAATGACATGCACATCTGTATCAACTCGTCGAATGTAACTAAACTCTTTGTTTTCAGTATAATGAGTCTTTGTTTCCAGTATAATGACATGGTTTCCAAATAGGAAACTACCGATACATTACGAGAAATATCGCTGGAAAAAACTCCCTATCAATAAGCATAATGGGTCAGTCTCCTAACAAATCAAAACCATGAATCAGTGACAATAAGAACAATTAATGTTAAGTTTCCACAAATTTTTGATGTCAATCTACTGTGAAGAATCAAATCTATTTTCCTTCTTGTTTCAACTTTCTTGAGTAAATCAAATGTTCTTTGCTGCTATCATGTTGCCAGTTGGTGGCGATATCAAGTCATGAACTCATCTGCTAAGAAATATTCAGTTTTATCAGCCCTTACTTAATGTAGAAAAGTTGTCCACATACTAATACATTAGCCCTCACCTTCTAAGAGTCAGTTTGGTATTGTTTTTGTCTTTTCGGGTGCTTCTAATTATTTTTTTGATAAGCAGATTTTTTTATTTTTTTATTTTGCACACTTATTGAAATTGCTTCATGACTCCATATTACCTCGGGATGCTTTTAAAAGTAGCTTCTGCCTTTTTTTTATATATCATATATGGCCTTTATCTTTTGACAATGATCTTTAAGCACAGTTTTGCCAAACACCTTAACTGCTTTTGGTAGCAATTTTTAATAAATTATTACCAAACGACTATTTTCAGCAGCTTATATACATTGCTTTTATAACTACTTATATAAGCTCCAGTATGAATCGGTTCTTCATCAGATACTTATCTACAAATAAATTGTCCTTAGAAGTGGGACCAAAAGCATTGGTAGCTCCTAATTCCTAGATAAATCTTTGACCCAAATTACTGATTTCATAATGCTTCAGTTTCTAATGCTTTAGGCACCAACAAAACAGGGTACCAAATTTATCACCAGAGTCCAGAGAAAAAATTTCTGGTTCCAGACATTTGACGATGCATGCAAGAAATTAGCCGTAAAAGAAGCATTATAGAAACATATAATGCAAGTGTCAATTTTTTAATATATGGATGTACATGTAACTTTCAGCTCCTTTATTTCGTAGTAGTCGTAAAAGATCCAGATGTATTCATGCATGCTGCATTGCAACTAGAAAATGTTGTGCATGGAAAGCCAAAAGGATCCTACTAAGAATAGATAGAAGAGTTATAAACATAAGGAAGTAGCGTTCATACGGTCAAAGAACCATTCTTCACAAT
The DNA here is from genome assembly GCA_022839385.1 of Asparagus kiusianus. NCBI lineage: Eukaryota > Viridiplantae > Streptophyta > Magnoliopsida > Asparagales > Asparagaceae > Asparagus > Asparagus kiusianus. Next base: position 403,730 of record BQKN01000084.1, read on the forward strand.
CTTTATTGTTTCCGGAACCTATCATATACTGAGGGCGGAATATTGCCGAGCTACTGAAGGATAGATCTGTAATGTACTTCTCCACAGATACATGACTAGCATCACCTTTAACGGGATCCTGCAGAGAGGTGTGGTTCACATTTTGGTAAGATTACAAACTGATACCAAGTTCCATCTACATAAAGTTCATGATATAGTTAACATATTGAAACACTTTGGGGGAAAAGTTTTACTACTTGCTATAAATGATGAGATCCCTGTTACAGATATATTTTACTTTGAAGACAGAAATATGTTAAAGTTCATGTCAAACATATCTCTAACTCAAAAATATAACTTAAAAAGAATTTTTTACCAACTTTTTTCCAATATCATTAACAAAATTAGTTGCCATATGTTTGTTATTTACGTCCACCAGTATGTGCTTGTGTTTAAGTGGGGTCAGTGCATGTATTTCATGGGATGCACAAAAAGAAGTCCAATTCAAAGTGCAAATTGTTGCTTCTGACCTGCAAGTTATTGGCCTTGATTTAGCAGCATGTCAAGAACTCCAAGTATACGTCTTCCAACATAATTCAGCAACAAAGTGCCCATAATATGAAAATTGTGGTCACTTCAACTCTGGAGTCTGGACAATCTAGGCCAATTGCAATCCCCACCCCACCCCCCCACCCCCCCAAAAAAAAACAAAAAAAGAAAAAGAACCACACACGCACACACACACAGCCCCACCCTCTATAATCATTAAAAGTCGTAGATCAAGATCGAGTCCAGTGGCATGTATTTCCAATCTAGGACCCTGCATAAAGTAGCATCTCGTTTCTCTATTATCTATTTATCCATCACTTATCAGCATCCATGTGCTTATCTATGAATTTATATGATATGATATCAACATGTACCAAGAAAACTCAGCATATGTTTACTAAAAGTCTGTAATATAGGGACACGCTAGAAAATTAAGCAATTAACAGCACGCATACCCCTTCAACATGAGGAACCTCATCAGTTGGCTTATATATCCCAGCACTGCTAATATACAGAAATTGTTTGACTCCTGCAGTTTTTGCCCAGTCTGCTACAGGCCTGTAGCCAAGACAATTATATCATTTAGGAAAGCATAGGTGGGTACTGCTGAGGATTGATGTATTAAGTATGAAATAAATGAATCAGAATTCAGCATCTAATTATACAAAGTAACCATTGAGATGTTTATTCTTTTATAGTTCAAGGAAACTATTGTCAGTGAACCAAGAAAATGGAAGATTGGAAGTCAGCCAGCAATAGATTCTACATTGTTTGACTCCCTTTTCAATGTTTCCATGAATCCCATTTCATGGGAAACTATTGCACATCACTTGTATTGGTCACATGAATATCCAGAACTTCTCGGATATCAGAATATTACAAGAGATGAGATTTACAAGCTTCTAAACTCTAATTAGTAATGGTAAACATTCCAATAAGTTTATGCATCAAGAAATTCAGAAGAAATAACTAATGCTGGACTTCGCTTCCTTTAAAATGTCTGAGACTATCTATAATTGAAAAGAAGTATGTGTCTATGTGTATTAAGCAGATTAAAGATTGAATTATATGCCTCATCATTCCTAGTTGAGCAGAATATGAGTCTCCAAAAAATATTTGCAATAACTACAAATTCACACGTAACCTAAACTAGCCCATAAAGTGGTTGTCCCGCTGGCATGAATCATATTCTTCCATTCAATTCTATAAAGGGTTATCTCCTCAGTTAAGTATCATTGTACCAAAGGGCGGCATCAATGAAACCCTTAGTAGTGGGAACGTCGCAATGAATATTCCTAAGGATTCATTTCATGTAGCTCCTCAGTAGGTTTTACATTGACTGCAACGCTCCTCCTTTGTCCTACTTCATTTACAATGTGGAATTCAATTGGACCATTGCGTCCTAACTCAAAGTGCAAAGAACAAATCTTAGGAAAAAAAAAAAAGATTGGATTCGTGCAGTTAGCAACAAAGTTACATACTTGACTGTATCAAGATCCTTGCCGTTGTTATCTAATACCACATCAAACTCCGCCCCTCCCACGACTTTCCCCACCTCCGCCGGATCCCCCCACACCGTCTCCCCACCAGCACTCACCAGCTCCTACACAAGCATAAACCAATTAATGAATACCATATTATAATGCACAAACAGAAACGAGGAAACGAGGAAAAATATTTGCACTTTATTACCCAAATTTCAACCTTTTTTCAAACTTTGATACCCTGAAGCTCAATTTTGACACATTGAAGCACCAAAGTGCAAAAAAAGTTGTTCAAAAATATCAACATAGAAAAAGCGAATGAGAAACAATTTTGTTACCATATTTCAGATTCCTAAAAGCTTGGGCCGGGAAGGCAAAGAACAAATTTAGCCCTCTTGGGGCACAAAATTTGCCATATTAATGTCAATTTGGGATCTTTGAGGTACCAAACAAACTACAAAAAAACAGTGAAACGTTGGGCATTAAAGTGCAAATAAGCCCAAAGAAGAAAATACAGGAAGCGCACAGAGAATCTAGTGAAAGGGGGCTTCTTCATCTTGCCGGAACTCTCATCACCGACGGTGAGAACGGTGGCCTGGTGACCAGCAGCGAGGAGCTGCTGGGCGAAGTAGAATCCGATGACAGCGTGGCCGCCGCTGTTGGTATTTACGATTAGAACCCTCTTCCTCTCAGATTCAGGCATCGCAGCGGTCACAACAGCAGAAAGGGAAAAATTGGAAGAGGAGGAGGAGGAGGGTTTCGAGCGAGGAATTGAGAAGAGGGAGAGAGGGGATGAGGAGAGGAACGAGGAGGAGCGGAGAGAGAGTGAAGATGGAGAGAGGGAAGGGGAGGAGCGAGGAGAGTTGGGGAGGGGAGAGGGGGTGAAGGGAGGTGAAGCAGAGGCAGCCATGGGAGTCGATGGAGGGTGAACGATGAGTGGATGATGATGATGGTGATGATGATGATGATAAAGGCAGGGAGATGGAAGGAGCCATGATGACAGGTACTGGGGATGGAATGGATGGGTGACGATAGATGATCAGTGGCTGAAAGTAGCGCTGTGACTTTTTGAATGAAGGCTTAAATTGCACTTGGATACCCTATAACTTCCCGCTACCTTGCACTTATATACCCTCATTTGTTTTTGGTGGTATTTAGCCTTATAAAGTTTTCAAAAATTTTCACTATAACATCTTCAGCTATGAAAACGTGATAGTTCTTGGAAGAAAGTTTCACATACTATTTTTAGAACATTCTAACTCTTAATAATTTATTGTTAAACCTATTAAAATATCATTTCAACATTGAAGTAGGGCAGGATATAGAATTACTGTAGTTTAAACAAAAAATTAAGTGTTAGAATGCTCTGAATTAGCACTTGAGTGCTGCGTGAGACCTTTAAGAGGAAAATTCTTATGTTTGCATAGCAAGACATTTTTGTTGTGTGCAAATTTTAAAAACTTTAGAATGTCTAAGTGTTGACAAAAATATGTTAGGGTATATAAGTTTGAAGTAGGGGGAACTATAGAGTATTTTAGTGCGCTTACGCTTTTGAGTAAATTCAATGCTTTGGTCGTTTTATGTTAGGGATTCTGTCATGTTAGACTCTAATTTTCTTATTGACTGTATATTAGGGCCTTTAGTGTTCATGTTTCTAATTTATCCCTAACTCTTTTAAATTGATTTATAACAACCACAAATATAAAGTTTTTGTCATATTAGACCATAAATTTAGACTTTTAGTTACATCAAGGAAGTTTTCTTTTCAACCGTTTTATAGCCCTTTACCAAATGCAACTCTTATAGCAATAAACAAATTTAGAGGTGCAAAAGAAAATATTTGTAACCATGGATATATTCATATTTGTATTCGTTTGAAAACGGATATAGTTATTGAATAGCATATCATACTCTTTATAAAGTGTGAGTTTGAAAAAAAAATTCCATAGTCAGTATGACCCTTAACCCTTTCGAATATGATGTGGTTGGTTTTGATAGAGGAAGAAGAATAGGAACAGAGATAAGAACAAAGGAAGATAAGGAGAAGAACTAGAGGATAAGCAATCAATAATTCTCATTCATACCAACATCTTCATTACAACAACTATATATAACTACACTAATTATCTCTACCCACTAACATCACTCCTCTCTACAACTACCCACTAACACCACTTCTCTCTCTACAACCATCCACTAACACCACTCTTCCCACTATCCATGTCCTGCACGTATCATCCCCCCCCCCCCCTCCCCCTTAAGGATCCTTGTCCGCAAGGATAAAATCAGGATAACTAGCTTGTGGAAACGCCATTCATTCTCCCGGGTTGCGTCTTCTTCAGTTGTTCCTTGCCATTTGCTCAAGACCTCCGATTTTGGACGATATTTACCTTTCTGAATAACACGACGATTTTGGACGGCTTCAGGTTGTGGAAGAATGGTCGAAGTCTCTGAGACAGGGGAAAGTTAGGTGGACGTTGGAGTGATTGGTCCCAAATGCTTCTTTAATAAACTGACACGAAACACATCATGAACTTGAGAACCAGGAGGCAAAGCCAGTTTATAAGCCACTGGACGTGGAGGCGGAATGCCATAAACAGCTTCAAAGGGTGTCATCTTGGTGGAGGAGTGAGTTGAAGTGTTAGAACGAGAAGTATGTGGGTGTGAGGATTCAGCACGTGGGCTAGTGTTTTGACTACGGGAGGCTCGAAGAGCTTGAAGCTCGGTTAACACTTCCTTTAAGGTTGCATTCACCTGATCAAGACTAGTCTCGTGTCGTGCTAAGTTTTCGTAGACATCGTTGCGGAATTCTGTATTTGTTTTGCCGTGAGTGTCCATGGTCGGAACCGGCTCTGATACCAATGATGTGGTTGATTTTGATAGAGGAAGAAGAATAGGAACAGAGATAAGAACAGAGGAAGATAAGGAGAAGAACTAGAGGATAAGCAAACAATAATTCTCATTCATACCAACATCTTCATTACAACAACTATATATAACTAAACTAATTATCTATACCCACTAACATCACTCCTCTCTACAACTACCCACTAACACCACTTCTCTCTCTACAACTATCCACTAACACCACTCTTCTCACTATCCCTGTCCTGCACGTATCAGAATATTACTAATTAACAATATATATTCAAATATTTTAAGGTAAAGTTTTTTAAACATATGAAAAAGAGATCAAACAATGGAACTAATTCTTTATTCTATTAAAAGATGATATGCGTACAATTAATTCTATCTTCCTAAGAATTCTTTTTAAATTAAAACTATTCATATCCATAATTAGAAAATTCTATCCATAAAAAAATGAATTTTTTTATAATAATCAAATATTTTCTAAATCTAAACAAACTGTGGCTATCCACAATTTAAGAACCAAAAAAATGTAATATGTTCCTCCTTAATTATTTTAAAAAATAAATTTCAATAAACCTCACATAACTTTGAATAGAACACTATACTCCAAGATGTTAGCATCTCTCGCTTCAGTAAGTTTGATAACTTTAGAAAACACCAAAAATATTTTGATTTCTTGCAATTAACTTTCATAATGGTGTTACCAAAATTTTACATCGATTAAAATTAACCCTCAAGGATAGTATATATCTCTCAAATTATTCTTATTTGCAACTTAACCCATAAATTTACAAATAATCCTAAAAATATAAAACAACTAGAAATGGCTCCTTAAAAAAAATATAAAAGTTATAAATAACATTTAGAAAAATTCAAAAGCTACACACAACCACCTTTAAATTTCTAAAAATTATAAAAACCCGCTGACAATCTGAATATTACAAACAAACCCTTGAATAATAAAAAACAATATTTTCCCCTAAATATCTGAAATTAAAAGAAACTTGAAAAATCTAAAATTTAAAAAGAAAGAATCTTAAATTCTAAAATTATAAATGACCCTCAAAATAGTTCATAAATTACAAACAACCTCTTAAAAAATCCAAAAATAAAAATAGCCCCCTTTAAAATTTGAAAATTATAAACAATGCCCTAAAAATTCAAACAAACACTTGAAAAATATGAAAATTAAAAAATCCATAAAAGTAAAAATGACAGATAACACTCTAAAAATTTGAAAATTGCAAATAGCCACCTAAAAATCTAAAAAATAAAAAAACAAGCCTTTAAATTTAAAATTTTTAAAGAAACCCTGAAAAAATACAAAAAGCCCAAAAATATAGAACAAACAAGCAAGCCCTCATAAATTCAAAAAGTAGAAAAGAATCCCTTTAAAATTGAATAATTGCAGTCAACCTCTTGAAAATTCTAATAATTACGAACAAAATCCTAAAAAATCCGAAAAATCCAAAAATTATAAACATCCATTATTTGGAATTTTTGCTAAAAATTATAAGGGTTTAAGTGAAAAACATAAAACCTTTTGGATTATTAGGGTGTGTTTTGGTCATTTGACTATATATAAACTAATGATGATAATTTGGAGAGCTTTTGCCAAAAGTTATTGGGGTTTAGTGATAGTTTTAAAAATATTAGAGATTTAGTTCCAAACACTAAACTTATTGGAGATTTAGTGAAATTTCCCAATATGTGAATTTTTATGTTTCTTTGAATTTGCAAAAAAAAAAACTTGAACAATCTAAAATTAGAAATAACCCCTTTAAAATCCAAAAATTACTATCGTCCTCTTGAAAATTCCAATAATAACAAACAAACTTCAAAATTTCTAAAAAATTATAACTGTCCAGTATGTGGTGTTCTTATTATTTAGGGATAAGTTAAAAAAACATAAAACTCATTGGGTTATTGGGGGTGTACTTTGGTCAATTGACTATACATGAACTAATAATATTAATTTTGATGGTTTTACGTTAATGGGGTTTTAGTGATAGTTTTGAAGATATTGGAAATTTAGTTCCAGTCAACAAACAATTGGAGGTTTATTGAAATTTATTGATATTTTAATTTAGAGTTTTTTAATACGTACCCCCCAAATTGTAGTTATTTTTAAAATTTTCCCCCAAAAACATGATAATTATAAATTTGCCTCTAAAATTGTTTTATTCCCTCAACTTTCCTCATCACTATAACTTTAGTATAAAAAAAGAATAAAAGGCAAACCTACTGGCTGCGGGCACAGGCATAACACTTGTTTAACTTAGCTAGAAACTATAAACTTTTTGAAAAACAGTTATATCTCTTTTTCCTAATCAATTTTGTCATACGTTTAAATACTAGTATGCTTTTATGGATTGCCTTTATGTGTTAGATTTTTGAGATATAATATCATAAAACCCCCTTGAATATACTAATTATCAAAAATCCCCTTTAAACTTTTAGATTTTACTAGAAACCCCTTCAATGTAGAGATTTTATCAAAAAATCTCCCTAAATTCATCACCTTTAGTTGGGTTTCTTGATAAAATCTCAAAACTAAAGGGTTTTTGATAAGCATTGACCGAAGGGGGTTTTATGATATTTTTAAAGTCCTGCGGGGTTATCTGATTATCATCCAAAATTAAGGGGAGTTTTCTGACATTTGACCTTTAAATTATTGTGCTTTGTTCGCATAGTTATATGCACTAAGCATGAGATATAATGTTTGCCTAATAATTACTATATCAAATAGGAAAGATGCAGTGGTATCTTACTATAAGGGGCTGTTTGGTTCAATTTCTATAAAAAAGAGGAAAATAAAAATACTCAAAATTTGATTTCCTTGTATTTTTATAAAATTTGTAGGAAAATTTTATAGAACTCAAAAGAGTATCATATTTCTTATTTTTTGTTATTTCTTTGTTTGGTTCAAAGTATGAAAAAGTTTCTAACTTTATAGAAAATATATTGTTTTTTTCTTTTGTTTGGTTGGATGTCACTTTATAGAAAATAGCTTACTAAAAATGCCCATGGAAAATCACATTGGAAGTATACTGATGTACTTAATTATTTTTTTAATATATGCGTCAGATTTCTAGATGATTTCCGCCCATTTTGAGCAGAAATTAATTTCTATAAAATGTGGTACTTTTCTGTACTTTATAGAAAACTTTTCTGTAAACTTTTTTGAACCAAACACAGTTTATAGAAATCTCCAAAAAAAGTTTTATTTATAAAAATATTACTATCAGTCATTTTCTATAAAGTTTTCTATAAAACCACTCAATCAAAGAGCCCCTTAGCAACAAGCTCAGTGGAAAAGATTTTTTTAATGTCTGGAAAAGCATAGTTTGGAAAGTGAAAACTTGGATATTAAGACTTTTGAAATGTTAAATTGGTATGTTAATTTAAAAAAATTACGTGCGTAAAATTACTCAAATAAGGACTCTTAAATTATAACTAAAACATTTTATCTTTCCAATATTTTACTTTATAGACATGCAAGAAAGGAGGTATAAATTAGTTTCAGCCACACATTTAAGTTGTTCTAATATTTTGATCATAAAAATGTTTAATATATATCATTTCAAGATATTTAGGGTCTTCAAAAATTGTGAGCCTTTGAGATGTTCAATAAATATGTTAATTAAAAATAATTATGTTAGTGAAATTACTTAAATATGTATTGTTTAAGTTCTTCTAATGTTTTGATAATGAGATGTTCAATATGTACCATTTCAAAAGATCTAGAGTCTTGGCCTCTTGCAATTATTTTGACAAGCTTGAATTAGGATAACTACATCCCATCAGAATATCACTAGCCATCATGTACAAAGAAATAAAGATGAGTCCTGCTAGAAGGTGTGTAACTGAGACAGTTAAGCTAAAAAAGTGTTGAATTGTAAGAATAATTGAATAGGATGGAGAAGGACACTAAAATAAACATGAATATGATACTCACTGAAAAAATAAAAAAAATAATTCAAAGACATGAGTATATCATCAATTATGTGAAATAGTCAAAATTAGCTATAAAACACTTTATGTCTCAAAAAAGCCATTCTACTAAGAAAAGAATACATGCTAGCGTGAAATATACCAATTAGTCATTTTATAGCTTGCTAACATTGACAATTCAAAACATAAATAGATAGAATATAAATATATCATCTTGGAAAAATATTCATAATTAAAATCCATGGTTATTGGTATATGATCTTTCCTTATAGTCTATTAACCTCAAAGGGCATCACATTAAAGGTTTAGATTATTAAATTGTGCAGGGTATAAAAATTTATAAGATGACAACATAGACTACAATGAGAATCAAATTATTTGCATAAAATTTCATTTCTTTAGAAAAAGATTTTTACCTTCATGTAGTATTTATTGTAACTATACTGTAAATTATATATTTTTTTATAAAAGGATTTTGACAAACATTATACTTAATGTAAGTTATACTTTTCATAACTACTACATAGGTATATAGAAAATAAATTATTTACTTTTTCATATGGAAATAAAAGAAATATTGCACTACTGAGCTAAGTAAGGAAATAGACTAAAAAGAAACAATAATGATATCTAACCACGTGTAATACACATGCATCCAAACTAGTACACACATATACATATATGAATATATGATAGGATATGATCACAGATACAGATGTATAGTGAAATATCCAAATATATTAGATCATATAGTTGCAATGATTTTAATACTTAGTTCAAAGGATTTGAGGTAATTTAGATCAAGAGAGATACAATCTTAGTTTTTCGTGCATGATGGGCATATTAATGAGCTCCTTTGAATCATACGGACTATATTTTTTTCACTATCATTTGATACCCTCCAATCTGTTTCTTAGGCAGATGTATATCCGCACATATCCGCATCTATATCATTGTACATATCTAAGTACTGTGGATATTGATATAAATTTTCCTTACCAAGACATATTTATATATGTCTGTTTTCGTGATTGGTAAGCGAATATGAATATGATAATTAGATAATAGCCTCTCCAACAAAAGGATCTGGCCTACTCTAACAAAGTTTAAAGTAAAGGATAAATTTCATAAAAGGGCCTACAACTCCTTAACCCCTGCCACACCTCCTAAACTTCGGGTGTGTTATAAAACTTTTCTCAGCTTTCAAATCTTTCAACAAACACTCATTTATAACTTATTGAATGGTGGGCTATGCCATCAACTGTTGGGGATCCATGGAAAACTCTGAAAGTATGGGGTGTTTGGTGAAAAAAAAAGTTTGCAGAAGTAATGATAACACATGTTTTGCTAATGGGCTTGTTAATTAAGAGACAGGATCCACGAGAGTTTTCTAACATTCTAGTTTATTATTATCATTAGTATTCATTTCCATTTTATTAGTCGCTATTCTCCAGCGAACAAAAGAAAAGGTTTTTATAGTAAATATTACGAATTTATACTCATCCGATAAAGCTTAAACCAAAAATGGATCTTTAGAGTTACAAATTCACTTTAATTACTTTAATCATGTAGTTATGACCTTCAATTTCCTTTTACAAATCTTACAATTTCTCCGATTGCAATTACAAATCCCAATTGTATGCAACCAAACTACTCATTACCCATTAGATGATGCAATATGAGAAGCACCACATTTGTTTGTTAAAAAAAAAACACTCATTTTGCATTCCTAAACAAAAGCTGGAATCTGCAAAATTAGAAAGGCTCAATGTTTTCCTTTATGTATTTATTTATTTATTTTTTTATTTTATTTTATTTTTTGGGTGCAAAATTGATTGCATTCAACCCCATCAGACTGTAGGGTTACACGTGTGAACGCCAACAACTTCAACTAAAACACCACATAAAAACGCATTAACCCCTGTTCAAATTCATTCCTTTTGCACAGAAATTTAATGGATTATCACCATGCATTTTGTAATAAATCAGAAAACCTATCCAAATATGTTTACAACTTGAGTAGTGCTCGATAATCCAAGCTTGTTGAAGTTCAGCTTGATTGCAAATCAATCGAGTAATGCTGTCCATAATGAGGAAATGTCAACAAAGTGACATTTACGTCTATGGAGAGGAAAAACAGAGAAGCCAAAGTAAAATATGTCAATATTCAAACTAAATATCTATGTAAACTGTAAATTTCAATGATTGGAGCATGTCATACACGCCAATCCAGCAAAAACAGAAAAAACTATGAGGAACTGAGATCAGGAGCTAAGCCTGACCCATCACAAACATCATACTAGGATTTAACACAAACTACATATATAAAGAAACTTGAAGAAAATAACTTGCTCTGATCTCACCACTTAAGCGCACAATTCAGATTACATAAGATAGCAACGGTACGTTACTCAAACTGACTCTAATAAGAAAATTGCAATAAGCAAACGTAATAGCAAAAATCAGGCTAAGTCTTCCCTCACCGTTATTTGGTGATGAACCTGATCCAGATGGCCAAAACACGAATAAAATGTGTATAAACGGCACCTACGCATGTTACTTGAAGTTAAAAATTGAAAAAAAAAATGAAGAAAAAACTTCGGAGTCCCAAGGCAGTTCTTCGACGATCATTATAGAAAATAACAAGACCATTATCCACAAAAAAAAAAAAGAAGAAGAAAGCACAGCCATCCCCGACGAGGCCTAAGGCAGTAAATAGTTGTGGAATCCTGATGCAAGCAATCAACAGTAGAGGACATAGCAGAAATGACTAGCAATAATATTAGCAACAATGATTTTTCGGCTTCTGATTATACATCACCAGCTGATAAAAAGTACATGGTTCAGCGATACTTTTCCTCAGACACAGGCATAATTAGAGGATGTCAATAAATTGAAGCATGATTTCTTGGGTTACCGTACAAAATGGAGTGATTATCTGAGCTACAAACATCACACATAGCCACAATGATCTACCACTAAACACGTCATACTTCTCTGACTCAAATTCAACCAATTCACACTCAAAATTACAACCTCCAGCACAAGACATCATCAATGGCAAGAAACTGGATACATGCAGCTCTAGAAACGAACTAGAAGCACAAGATTTCGCTGATTGCCAGTAACAGTAGAAGCAGGAGGTCGAAAGAACGAACAAATGTAGGTAATTTATTACTCAAGTATGTTCATTGGCCCACACGTTAGAAGGGGGAGCAGCTTAACCATGGCAAGCACCATACAGATATTTATAAGCTAACTCAATCACATACAACAAGGCCATAAACTTCTTTTTATGTATATATGTATTATAATTTCCAATATATTGATGGTTTGTAGTTCATTAACAAACCTTAATAACATACAGTATGAGCATTTGCTCATGCTAATTGGCCTAAAAAAGTTCCATCAGTTGTTGGACAACATCTGCATTGCAAATAATTCAAATGAGCGACAAAATTTATAGAGGATGCATAAATATAAGCTAGAGTTGCACCATAGAACTTTAGTACCTTGCAGAATAGATGGCGAAGTCTTAAACTCATGCCAAATGCTCGGATAATAGGAAAGATCAAAATTAAGGAACCTGGCTGCGAGGAAAGTGGCTCCCGCAGCAATGTGATGAGGCTTAAACTGAAGCCAGAGTGAACTTCGAAGTCTGCAATATGAAAAGATCAGTAAAGAAGGATAGACAAACAGTGAGAACAGACATAATTTATTATACAAGACAACATATTAGTAATCAAAGCATCCTTCTGTAACGTAGATACATATTATCCAACATGCTAACGGATTGCATCATAACAGCGTCAACAAGCCTAAACATCTAATATCATTGTCAACACATGAAAAACACAGAATAAAACTAGCTGTAAGACAATTCAAAAAAGCTATTTCACCATTGTTTTCCTTACCAACTATCAAAGCAGTCGTCTTGTTGAATACTATCGAAGGTTCCTCTGTAGAAATGCGGGCATAGTGATAAAGTATAGCATAGATGTACTGTTGTTAGCATCAAATCCTGATCCCAAGTATGCTCCAAAACACTAGTTGCTCTTGTTTCAAGAACAACATTCGACCAGGGGAAAAAAGCCAAAATTTTGTAATACAAAAGAGAGAAACTGATGTTCTCCTGTGGATCTTGTATCATCTTCTAATCAATGCTTTTCCCAATGATTGAACTACTCATATTCAGCCAGGCTAAGCTAAAACAGGGAATCTGTATGCTTTCTCAAATGCTAATCACATATTAGGGCATCCTTTGCTGGAGACTCGTAATTGAATGAGTACCAAGTGGCTTCATAGTAAATGGATTTAGCTATTTAGAAGATGGAATGACTCCAGTAGCCTTTCATAAGATCTAATTTCAAATTTTGAATATTTGTAAACCAAATGTTAGCCGAATCCTTCCAACATTAAATCTCAGAACAACAGAATTTCTGGCTTCAACGTTGAGTGTACCCTCCTAGTAGACCAAATTTCAAATGAACTAAAAGAGAAAATCAAACATTCTAGAAAACACCAAATTATAGAAAATAGTAATAATATACAAAAGGTACGTTATCAATATAATAATAAATATATGAGAACTTTATAATTACAACCCCATACATGTTTTAGAGTGTGAAGCAAAAGTAGTCAGCAACTTCACAACCAAATTCAATCTAACAGTACCACTAAAACTCCACTATGCATCAGTTATATAAGCGGGGTACACAGTCGTATATGTGAAGTACTCTGTTTGGAAGTACAACTTATTCGAGAAATAGGCTCATCACAATGGTAAAAGCCTTTTTGGTTTTTACATAAGGTTTAGCTTATGTACACAAATAGTGAGGAACAGCTACTTACAGCTTTTCTTCGTTTGCATTAAGATGGAAGAAAGGAAGAATGCGGAACTGCACCTGGTGAGTCCCAGGACAACTAAATTTGGTGAACGATACAGTAAAAGGCATTCCAAAGAGAAGGATAGCTATTGGAGTTCGACCTAGTTACACGGACGTACAATCTTAACGCAAGCACAAACCCCAAGAACACAGTGCTTTGGATTTTTGCCTAAGCGAGAAAAGCAAAATAACAAACATAGACATCCACCCATCATTAAACAGAAGGATGGAAGGGCTCATAACAAAATTGGAAGAATTCAGAGGAAAAGACGCAGCAAGGAGAGTCAAACATCACATTAAATTTTGAATATAGAAACTGGAGAGGTTGAAGAGGAACAAAGAGAAGAAAGAGCCTTCTGAGTTTTAGAGAAAACGTAGACGTGATACAGCAGCCATTTGATATAACTACGAAAGTAATTTGGATTTCAGTGTGATTCCATCCAAAACATGCTAGTTGCTCAACTTCAGATGAATAAACTATGCATGCTATCCATTTTTTCTCAAAAATATATATATACATATATATATATATGCTTTACGTGAACAGCATATCAGTCCTCCAGCTAAGAATTTCACAGAGATGAGCACACAACTCTTGGAGTAAGATCCTGCAATTTACGCCACAGCAAAAGATCAATAAGGCAAACCACAAAAATCAAGGCAGAGAAATATACTCAAGGGATAAACAGCTATATAAAAAAGAAGTTTCAAGTTGAAGAACACTACGAAGAACCATAAAATATCAACAACAAAAACTATATTAGACGTGATCCATTTAAAACAAAGCAAAAGGAATCCAACTTTTAGAGTCTATGCTACTACAAAAACAGAGAATTTGTAGTCACAATCTCTTCATATACAAACTTAAGGAGAAAAAGGTTACGTATATCAGGCATGGTCCGCGTGCATGCTCTGATATCATTTGTTTGCATTTGAGTCCTTTTGGGCTGAATTCTATACGTAATGTTTCATATTTGGTAATGAAAAAGTTACATTTCTTGCCAAAAGAAAAGAACTTAAGAGAGGGGGAAAAGATAACAACGAATTTACCCTTCACTAACAAGATTCCAAGCAAGATTCAGCAATGCAGATTGTGAAAGTCCCAGTTTGCTAAGAACTGATGTAAGTGGAACATATGGGTGGTTTACGTCAAGTTCAAAATCCAGGGTCATTAGTATCATTTGCTCAGCCTCGATAACTCTCTCACGGTACTGATCAAACCAGTCATGCTGAGAAACAAAAAAGAAACAAGGACAAAAAAAGTATCAGCTATGTGAACTAATATGTAGTTGAAAATATAACAAGAAAAAAAAATCAGAATCTCAGAAGCCAGAATAATCTCACAGCAGCATATAGAAAATAATACTAGAATGTTTAATAAAAAAAGCCTTGCAAAGTAATGTAACATTTACAGAAATCCTGAAGACACTATAGTATACTATATACTAAAACAAATAAGGCTTCCACAGCAGCTATAGAACTGTTCATAGCTACGGGGGAATATATACAAAAAAAAAGTTTATTAGAGGGTTTCATTGCCAAAACCCCAAAGTTTTATCCCCTGTTAAAGATAAATGCAGGTAGAACTCTGGGTTTATAGGCAAAAGGCCCTTTATATTATACTTTGTTATATCCCTATATTAAAGTTCTGATCACAGAACACGAGGTGTTCCAGCTTTTTTTTTTTTTTTTTGATAACATAATGTGGGACCCAGCAACTACTCTAGGGAAGTATTACTATCATTAACATGTACAATTATAGCTCGAGAAGTTAACTTGTATAAAGAAGAGATATACACTAAAAAGATTCAGCAAGCATGTGCAGACACAA
>BQKN01000084.1:419293-442325 GCA_022839385.1 Asparagus kiusianus
GAAGAAATCTAAAATGCTCTAAAAGCTACATATACTCTAGCGATATAAACATTATCACATTGCATAGTGTGCGCCAACCATGTCACACTTATACTGATTAAAGAATTGAAATAGTCTAGTCCAGTTATAGCGCCATGATAGACGGTAACATGATGCAGCCAACAGTCACGAGTCATCACTATTTTCTAATGCTACAACAGAACTTGATAAAACATTTAGTATTAGAAATACTCACACTATAAACCAAATATGGATAGAAGGCGAAATTTTGTTTCTGGCATACTTCACACGACGCTCTGAGCACTGTGTTCAGAAGACACGGTGTTTCTTCAGATTTTGCCGATAAGAACAAAGCTGCTGTCGCAACCAACTGCATAAACTTGAGTTATTAATACAGAGTAATCAAACCAAACTATAACCAGGATAGAAGCAGAGATAAACATGTTATTGGACTGAGAACTTGCTAGTTTGAACCGTAGGTACTAAAGCTATATCTGATTTTATCTCAAGTGATGAAAGGAAAAACATGTCATCAATTTTTATTTTTTTCCTTGGTTGTCAATGTAAAAGAAAAAAATGAGAGGCAAAGGAACAGAACAAATCTCATGCTATCCTACTAACCTATTCTTTCAGTTACCAGACTTTTTGTTGAACAAATCTTTCTACAAGAATTGACAGGTAATAATATTGAACCTGAACAATAACCAACCAAAAAGGTCCACGAAACAACACAAGTGACTCATGCTGATTTCAAATGAATGCAAAAGCGAAAAAAAGAGGAGCATTGTTAACTGTAGTAGCTATAGCTTAACTACGAAACATGTATAAAGTAGTCTTTGTGAATAGATGAAATGAGAAATTAAAAAGATCACAAAGTTTGTATCTAGAGTATCCTTGATTAAAGAAATCTACTCATGTTCTTCAAATAGATCAGGTCCTTCAAAATTTGTAGTACAATTTGCTCCACACCTATATGAAAGTAACGAATATCTTAAAAGAGATGAAAAAGAAATGCAAAGTATCTTAAAGCTCACATAAAAAATCTGGATTAAGAAAGCAGAC
The DNA here is from genome assembly GCA_022839385.1 of Asparagus kiusianus. NCBI lineage: Eukaryota > Viridiplantae > Streptophyta > Magnoliopsida > Asparagales > Asparagaceae > Asparagus > Asparagus kiusianus. The sequence goes on from BQKN01000084.1 coordinate 420,356, forward strand.
ATGAAATAGAGATGATCCTTCTGAAAGCTCCACCCGTTAAATATAAAAGGTAGACAGCAACCGGCAAACACATATTGCCACAGGATAATTTTTTTAGAGAACAGTAAAACATCTCAAGTCCAATAACTCATCTTCCCCCCAAGAGAAAACTCACAACGTAAGGGAGATTCAAAAGAGAAAAATTTATCAGACTGAACTTATGTTATAAATATGCAGGCTGTCATACTATTGAGATTTAGAATTTCTGCACTTTATATACACACACACACACATACACATACACACGCGCACGCGCGCGCGCACACACACACACACACAGAGAGAGAGAGAGAAGGGAGGGAGGGAGGGAGCATCACGCCACAACTTCCAATCATAAGAGAGACTTAAGAAAGCCATTCAAGGATAAAAGGAAAACTAACAAAGGTGTGATAAGCTCTTAAAGTAAGTAGTCCACTTTACATCAACCAACCAAATTATCAAAGAAGGAAGCAAAGAGGACTCAAGGACTCCTACATATGTTAAAGTACATGGTCCATCGCACTAATGCTCACACCACGACCATCATCCTCCAAAAAGTCTCATAAAATGCAGTACATCTGTGAAGTAAAAGGCACCAAGAAAAGGTTAACCAAATTTTCTACCAACCTAAGATCAAATCTCTATATTGTTGTCACTCTTGTAACAAAAAAACTATAGATCCCTAACGCTTTGCCAGTACTAATACAAAATCCTACATATCTTTAATGCACTGATACTAACACCTCCCTTATTTTTCACACAATTTAAGCTCAAAGTCACCAAATAACCCTTCATACTCCTTCCAGATTATGTGTTTAGAAGAAAACATATGATATAGTTTATGTTAATACTTAATAGAATTCAAATATCCTGGGAATTGTCGCACAAATTGACCTGTTGAAACTAAAACCTGTCAACAAGCATCCTCCTCTTAGTTGGCAGCAACAATGCAGAATAGAAATCATAGTTGTCATGCTAGGGAGGTGAAGTTCAGGATGAGTGCACCAACAGTAAATCCATACATGCATAAAGCAAATGATCTCTTTAAGGTTGTGAAATTGGTTACAACGAGAGCAAAGATAAACGCATGAGTCAAGCTCAGATTTTTTTTCCTTCCAAATGATGGGAATCATGCCTAGTTTTTCATTTTTCGTCACTCCTTTCATCTACTTGCTCCTTCCTTTTTTTGGGTAAATTTCACACAAACACACCCTCCCTCCCTCTCAAAATCCTGAACTTTGTGAGGTTCAAACCCCCCCCCCCCCCTGAACTAGTAGTCTAGTAGTAATTACTAAATTAAGGGAAATCCCCAAAACTTGTCTCACTTAATAACCATGATTGACGTTGTTAACTAAAAATTATCATGAGCTTCACATGTGATATATTTTGCACAATTTGCCCCTTCGTACTGAATATATCAGCTATATTCCCTATGGTCAATTTCACAGAATAGTCCTAAACTTTAAGGGGGTTTGTGCGCAAAACCCCCCTAAATTTAGTGGGTTTGCACAAACCCATCGAAATGTATGACAAGTGCTTAAATAAAACATGTACTATAGCAAAGTACACATTTGAATAAGTATGAGCATATATCCAACAAGCATCCAAGCAAGTTCATGTGTACGGAGAGGGCATCGAGTGTCTGATACAGGTTCAGACTGTAAGGTAGGCATACGTCTTCATGATAGATGATGTACCCTTGCTACATAGGGCAGGACACAGTTACGATTTACAAGGATTCAGTTAAAACTAAAGAGATTTATTTCCACAACTAGCGTATTCTATATTTAAAAGATCGGATAAATAACCTAAAAATATGTTATTATCATGGTGTATCCTATACAATGACACCAGCCATGTAAATGAATTGTATTTTTTATCAATCTTAAATTGATAATAAAATATTTTAGCAAGTTTTCTGTCTCCTTGACATGCTAGCTTTTGTTGCACTCAATTACACCCAGACATAACTTTTGAATGGATTTGTCTTTCTACAATTATGTATATTTATCTCATTTGTTACAATTTGGGCTTTACAGATTTATGCACATTTCTGATTGCATTAGATAAGAAATAATACCATGTTCCGTCAATATTTGCTGTTAACATCAACTAATCTATGCTCTGATCTAAAATAATTAAATATTAGATGACTAAATTAATCCCACTATTATTTTTTATTAGAAATACGAGATATAAAGAGATTTAGGTGTAAAAGATATATTACATACTACTACAGGAAAACTTCTCTTCCCAAACAAAAATTCACTCAGAGCACACATCTTTAACTTGTGTAAGGACTTAGTAGGCACTTAATGTTGCATTGTCCTCAAACTAAGCTCTACTAGACTATTGGAACTACACAATAGACCATCCTACGGAAGACATGTTGTTCATTTTAGTATACAAGGAATATGTCATATTGGTTCAACACCACAATTATTTATCATAACTTGACCAATTGCTTTGTTGCAATTAGGGGCACTAAACTGTATCCGTATCCGAGGAAATATTCATAATTGTATCCGTTAGAATACAGATATGGTTACTCAAATCTATAATTGATAGGATATGGTTACAGGTAAGGTTCTGTAGTGAAATATCCGGATCCATATCCGAAATATATGAAAACATATTAGTCATACTGTTATGATAGTTTTAATACTTAGATTATGGATTTGAGGATAATTTTGATGATCAAGATGTCTAATCTTAGCCTTTCAGATATAATGAACATATTAATAAACTCTTTTGTATCACATGAACTATATTTTTTCAATAATATCTAGTTTTTCTTATATCCGTTTTGCATCCGCATGCATATCTGCTTGTATATCCGCATATATATTTGTATGCATATTCGATTTTAGCCGATATGGATATGAATTGTTCTTACCGAGGTATATTTGTATCTAAATCCAAGATGGATAAGCGGATGTCAATATGGTAAGCAGTGTTATTGAGGCACGCGCGCCAGGTGCTGCAGACTGTAGCAAATGCACCCCGCACCCGAGGCGGGACGCTGCAGGCACGCTAAGTGCGCGCTTGGCGTGCGCCTCGTGTCCGCCTGACGTCTGCGTCAGGCGGAAGGACTCACTGTGTCCCAGCCAGCCGATGGTGCGCAGTGAGTTGGGTTATGTGAATAGAACCGGATTTCGGGTCCATTACCCGCATATTTCATTAAACCCTTATGTTTTAGTGTTTCAAGCTATCTTCCCTCTTTCTCTCCTCTCACAGTGGCTGCTCCTCAAACTCTCTTTCACTGTTCTCACTCCCCAACCCCAATGTGCCGGCCGCTGCCGCCGCCGACACGAAATTAGGTTAAATTTTTTTTTCAGTTTTTCTCTTTTTGTGTTTTTTTCTTTTTGAAATAATTTATATGATTACATATTTACATATTTACATCATGTAATAGACTGTTTCTTTTTCCATATTAGACTCTTTTTGAGGATGAGGAAATTCCACTTCAGTTGGATGACGATGATGATGAGGATGACTAGACACTCTGTTATTTTGCTACTTTCTTATTTTGTATCGTAGACTTTTGCTCATGTTGGATATTATATTGCATTGTGATTTGTGAAAACTTATGAACTTCTTTATGTTATGAATGCTAATTAAGACTCTTTCGTGATTTAGTAGGTGAAATTATATTTCTTAGTCTTTTTATGTGATAATTTATAAACATGTTGCTTATATGCTTCTTTGTTTTATGTTGGAAAATATTAGTTTGAGTTGTGCGCCTCAATTTAGTGAGAAGTGCGCATCGTTGTGCGCATTACGCATGGTGCGTGTAAGGGACCTTTGCGCCCCGCATTGTGCCTTGCGCCTCGATAACACTGATGGTAAGTACCATATTCGAGCCATATCCAGACCAAATGAACCCCTAGTTGCAACACTTTTCTTGCATATCCACCTTGATAGGTTCATTTGTTTTGTTAACATGTTTCTTTTTTGCAAACAATTATCTTGTTTTCATCATATCACTCAGAAAGTATGACATCCTTGTATAGTAACAAGAGTATGACATTCCTTGTATAGTAACAAGGCTTGTTCAAGTAGTCCAGCATGGGGATGAAGACTTGATATGGTGCATCAAAAGCATGTTCATTATAGAACAAACTATCCACGAAAGAGTAATTATCATCACCACGTCAACTAAAAAGTGATTTAGTAAATTAAGTACTAGCCCTGAGATTGAAGCACAACAGATTAAAAGTGCTAATTTTGTTGATCCCTTCCTCATAGTGAATCACTAACTGTCTGTGTTGTCTAATCATTTTAACATACTAAGTCTGAGAACTAAACACCATAGACTCAAATTGCTCTATTTGGGCAATGAGATAAATTCTCTCATCCAACTGCTGTGTGATTTCACTTAAATTCAAAATCAGAATCCAGAAATATCAAATTTGATGACATCCTAAAGCATGATTTGAACTGTTCTATGTGCCTGCCTGTGGAACCCTGCCCAAGTTACTCCCATTCTTGTTTCTTTTTCTGTACAATTAAACATCTATGTGCATTTTTAAGTGATATCATGTTGCATCTGATGTCCATGAACATAAACGTAGAAGTGACATCCAAAATGCAAAATCAGCATTTTGATGGTTGATACCTTGGAGGTCAGCTGTTGGGCTATAGATACCTTGGAGGTCAGCTGCTGGGCTCTAGATATTGTAAAATCAACAACTTATCAACTACAAAGGGAGAACCACAGCCTAAATTATTCTTCATGTCTAAAGCATGCTGCTTAAATAAGAACACTCTTCATTCTGACAAGATTCTCATGATGATGTGTGAATAAACATAGAAGATAAAAATATTCATGAATTACATCATCAGATTTTTAATTCATTATTAAAAAGCTATTAAGCTTCAAGTCACATCATATCATACTCTCTTTAAAAGCATGAGTTCGGAAAAATCTTTTGGTAGACAAAAACAGCATTAGAATTTAAATATTAATCCATAATCCATTAAGTAAGAGTAAGTTGATAAATTGATGAATTCTTATTAGATATACATAGTATGAAGATAATGATATAGTTTAAATTGAAATGTGAACCTGAATAAAATTATTAACTACCAAAATTACAAATGTCTACAATATGAAGGCCGTATATCCAAAAACTAAATAAATTAACGAGACAAATAATGTTTGCCCCAAAGATCGAACATAGGAACAACACAAACCTACAAATGTACATAATATGGACATGATATTTGCAAAATCCACCAAACAAATTAAAGAGACAAAAGTCATTCTCAAAATTATAAAAAAGAAAAATTAAAACAAATAGTTGTGACCTGAGGACACGTGGTAATCTCTCACAGACTAAAATTCAAGTAGTTCATAGTACTGTATAATTAGTTTCAATGTTAATTATACTGTTATTATTAAATTGAACTCTATTTATAATTATTATCCTCTTACATGCAACATCACATACTAATATATAAGCCAAGAAATTATAATAATTTCCATAGCACTTTCATCTCCTTCTATCTATAGGTATGTGTCTTTATTATTTTTCTTCTTATTAGATTAGATTATTTTAAAATAATTAATTATATTATATATTTAATTTTTTTATATTAAGAAACAACAACAATTTTTACAACACTTTCACATATTTTCTTCTTATTAGATTATATTAGATTATTTTAAAGCAATTAATTATATTGTTTGCTTGATTTTTTTCAGATCAGAAATCGTTACAATTTTCATAGCACTTTCATCTCTTTAAACATGTATATACCTTTGTTATTTTATTCTTATTAGATTAGATTATTAGATTAGATCAGTGTTGTAAATAGCGGCCAATAGCGGGGCTATAGCGGCGCGAATAGCGGTCGCGGTCCTTCAGCGCTACGCGTAGGGGTTTCGCGGCGGGCTTAAGCGGGAAAATCCGCTATTCATTCGAATAGCGCGTAAAAGCGGATTTTAGCGGGTTAAAAGCGGGGTTTCGCGGTTAAAAGCGGGTTTTCGCGGTTAAAAACGGATTTTCGCGGTTAAAAGCGGCTTTTTGTTGTTAAAAGCGGCTAAACCCGCTAAACCCGCTATCACACATATTATGATGCTATATTTCTTGAATTTCTTCATAGTTTCATTCATACAACAAGCTTATTAATTGTTATTTATTGATAATACAAGAAATTTACAACTAATTGAATTTTTAGATTTTTTTATGAATTTTTTTATTATTTAGGATATTTAAGTATATTTAAATTTGATCGCTATTTGACTGTGCGCTATTTGCCGTGATTTCGCCGCAATAGCCCGATATAGCCTTAGCGGTACCTTGCCGCGACGCGCCGCGATCCGCTATCAGCAACCTTGGATTAGATTAGATTGTTTAAAAATTATGAATTATGAAATTGCAATAATTTTCACATCTCTTTCATCTATTTTATTCTTATTAGATTAGATTAGATTATTTTAAAGTAATTAATTATATTGTATAATTGATCTTTTTCAGATCATCAATTTAATTATACTATTATTATTTAAATAGATACTGTTTGTATAAAAATCAAAAATAATCTCACACGGATCTTAGATCTCAATGTCAATTGTAATACTTACATATATGTGTTGGTTAAAATAAATTTTATGTATATGCTTAATTTATATGATCATACTTTAACCGATTAGATAATTTAAATTTTTTTACACCCAAACTATTACACAAAACCAAAAGGGAGTAGCAATGCTATAGCTGTATATATCCACAGGACCACAAATATCTTAAAAATGAACAAAGAAAACCACACAAATAAAAATCATATTAATTACCCCCACACACCCAATGTTTTCAAAACCACTCTTCTCCGTCTCCATTTATAACATATCCACATATCCAAATTAAGCTTCTAGAGTTTCCCTCTCACCAACTCACCATTGATCAACTCTTTTTTTTTTAATACTTAAATTGTATAACATTCATTGTGATAAGGACTCATATGGGTCCTCTACCTGCCTTTAACGCACAATAAATAATAATGTACTAGGCATTGTAGTTAGTTAGTCATTATAAATAAATTAAGCAAAGATTAATAATTCTTAAGAATGAACTATGTTCCCCTAGCTTCTACTGCAAACTTGTTAGTTGTTTATTCCTGGCTCCAAGAAATTTTTAAAATTGATCTTGAGGGTTGCTTGCATTAAAAAGTTATGTTAGAGGGCCCATGCAGCCTGTTTTATGGTTTAAGATTGTCAACACATTTTGACTCTGAGGCATATCAGTTATGAGTAATAATATAATTTAATTGATTCAAGTATATCCTAATAAATTTCTGGACTATTTTCTTGTCTTTTGCTCCCTATTATATGCCAACATGATATCACAATTGATGTAGACGATGAAGACACTACTATAAAATTACCCAGGAAAAGATAAAGGTGGAGAATGATTGATATTGGCTCAACTAAATATGAAAAAAGAATGAATAAATGATAATGTTTTTTTGAATATTGTATAGTAAAACTTAATTTTTTTAGTAAAATTAGGAATCTTTAGAAGTGATTTTCATGCAATTTTTTAATATGCTTATGTGAATGATTGTCATATAAAATTATAATATAGTCATTATTAATCTTTAGTATTTCTTTTTTATTTTAAGTCTATCAATAATTAAGATGTCTTGTAGTCTTGTGAAAAGTATGTGCTCCGTGCTAAGCTTATACAAATCATCTTAATATTAAGTATTTGATTATATTTTTATTAACACATCAACAATATATCATTGTATTTTTTCAAACTTAACACTACATTTAATGACCAAGATAAGCAAATTGGAGATCGATGATACGATCCGATAAACAAATATGTTACATGAAGTTTGATATAATTTAAAAAATAAATGTTGTGTATGCAAGTATATAAAAGTATATTGATCCCTGTTTCACACACAAATCTATCTCATAGTTTTTTTAATATTTAACTAAAGTTTATGGCAATTGTAATAATTCATGTTTATAAATTTTAGCTCAAAATGATACTGGCTTATTTTTAGTAAGAAAATATATAAAAAATTAATTTTGATTTTTAACCACATACATTACACGTGCACAAGAACTAGCAGAAGAAAAAGAATTCAGTTAAGATGAAAATTTCAATTGTTAAAATGAGAAAATTCCATTATAATGGCAGTGTGCATAACTTTATTTTATTTATTTTTTTTCAAGATTCATCAATCACGTATTTTATTATAGCATAGGATTCTCTAGCTCTCTCACTAACAACATGAACCAACATGTTGAACACGGAAACCAGCCGCTTTTGAGAAACAAAAATAGGAAAAGATGAGGTGCATGCAGTAAGATTTTCCAACCAATCGTGCAATTTGAGACTTCATACTCTCTCTTTCTGACACAATTGAAGACAAGTAGTGTGAACTCCACTAGTGACATGGTTCACAAACCAATTTTTTCACATGGAAAAAACTGGGACTGCCCAGATCATATTACCTCACCTTCATACCAGATTATGATATTGACCTTTAAATGAAAGGTACAAGAGTAAAGAAATGCAAAGAGCCAAACAAATGTGCAAACAGAGAATACCCAAGTCATTCATCGTTAGAACCCTATTTTACTTCGTTTATTGCCATTAGAGAATTTATATTTGCTTTTGTTGGATTTTGACAAAGAAATAGACTTGGAAGAGAGAATAAAGGACAATACAATGATTCGGAAGACGTGAGCATCAACGATCAACAAAGGACCAACCACCAACTCTTCTACCTTAAGAACTTAAATCAGAAATGAGATGCACAACACAATTTAACATGCTGAAGCAACAGAAAATTCACTTGTATATTCAGTACTATCTCTAAATACCCATGTTTTCTATATCAAAGCAGTGCAGCATCAATTTCATATTAGAAGTGACATCGACATGAAGATAACATGTAATTATTTTGGGAACAGAACATTCACGATGCTAAAAGAATTGAGGAGTTTATCATTAATAATCATCCTCCATTGTGCTCATTTATGTAAGACATATCTTTTCTCACTTCTAAAGATCACCAGACATGCCATAGATTATTTTCAACATGATAACCACACATCAACTGCTAAACAAAAAGAAATCAATTTATTACTTCTCCAAAAGAAAACAAGCTTCCAAATTTTACAGAGCAACATAAACACCCGAACAACAAAAAGAAAACTCACGAATCTGTCATGAGACGCATGAGATCTGCGTACAAAGAACCGGTGACAAAGCACCATTGCAGTCCCAATCGTAGTCTGTGGCCTGCCAACCAAAACAAATCCAAATCATCTCTCCCTCTACGGAAAACAAAATTAGCTAAAACAAGGGTTTGTTTGCACTTTAATACCCCCAGTGTTTCACCCTCTTTAATTTTGATGCCCTAAGCTCTGAATTAATAAATTGATACCCCAAAGTCTTCAAATTCCCGTTAATTTGATAATTTAATACCCCGAACCGCTAACTTCTTTCCTCACTTTGCCAAACAAAAAAAAAATTCTAAAAAAAAACTCATACTTGGTAAGAAAACTGAGCGTCATTGAATTTTCTATGTTCATATTCCGAAACTTCAGGTATAAAGTTGTTTCCAAAAAAAATTTAAAGTAAACTGCAAAGCTAAAAAAATTTAGCACCAAACTAATCTCAAACTTACAATTCGAGCCGCATCCCGAGGCACTGAAGGTACGAACAGTACGAATACCGCAAGTGCGTCTCCATCAAAAGATCGATCCCGTCCCTTCTCGACGGCGAGCACCGCTCGATCTGGTCCCTCGACATAAAGTCCGCGGCAACGGCGGCCGCTGCCGCCGTCGCCTCCTCCCCCGGCGGTCTCCGATGATCATCCAATCTCGAACTCTCATCGGGCCGCCTCCTCTTCAGAGGCGGCGCGGCCGAGATCGTATCGGGATCGACGAAGGCCCGATCTCGGTTCTGCTTCCGCGGGTAGAAAGGGAGAGCTCTGCTAGGGTTAGGGTTGTACTGGGAGGCGGCGTCCATGGCGGGGGCCGTGAATCTGTAGTGGTGATGGTGGTAGGGTTTGAAATTAGGATTCGGATCGATGATCGGGGGTCGACGAGATCGAGAAAAAGACATGGCGATCAGAATTCGAAGTTTTTGAGGGAAATGAGAATCTGAGGTTTGAGATTTGAGGGAGAGGGAGATAGGGGGAAAAGAGATTGATTTTTCTTTGGAAGAGGATTATTTCATGAGAGGGGGATTATTGAAGGTGGGGTAGGTTTGGGAGGGTAATATGCGTAACGTGACGGAGAAAAATATGGGGGACAGGGCAGCGTGGAGGAAAGGCACGCCGTCCCAGGGGTACTCGTGGTAAATCATATGTCAGATTGACCTTGGTCCGTGTCGTTATAGGGTTATTTAGATATTAGTACCTTACATCTTCGATAATTCCGTATTGGCCCCACAAATCCTGAAACTTGCTCATTAGTCTCTCAAATCTTAAGGGGCCTGAAATTTGTTCCCTCAATGATCAAAATATCCTTGCCTTTTTCTTATTCAACTTGAATCCCTTGAACCCAACTTCCACTGCATTTCCTCTCAACCGCCTCCCGACTACCCCCTTATCGCTAGCCTCCTCCCTCTTTGACTCCATCTTTATCCTTTTGCCCGAGATTCGGGGAAACTCTTATCTTGTCTAAAATACTGAATTGAGATCGACAATATAGGGTAAGGGTTATCTAATGGGTGAACAACAATTGATGTTATGGAGCAACTAGCCTAGTTGTCTCGTCTCGAATAGGAGGCTTAATCTTCATATTATACTCCAAGAGTACTCAAGAAAGGTCAATTATGTGCGGAAAAATTCTGAAAATAGACTACATTTCTTAAATATTTAGCAAAATCGATCATTTTGCTAAATATTTAGCAAAATCGACCTCTTTTTGGCCAACAGGCCAAAAAGAGGTCAATTTTCAAAAAAGTGGCCTGAAAACATACGGGACTACTAGTCCCGTATGTTTTCAACACACTAATTACAGATTAGAAAACATACGGGACTACTAGTCCCGTATGTTTTCTGTCATGGTTTTAGTGGCTCACGAAAATGTACGGGACTACTAGTTCCGTACATTTTGCAGAGCCACACGACCCATCTATACGGGACTACTAGTCTCGTATAAATGTCGAAATAAACCTGCTCTCTGCCCTAAATTCCGCTATTCCCTTAAAATCTAACTTCTCTCTCCACCTTCACTCCCAAACCCTAAAATCTCTTCACCTTCCCTCCCAAACCCATCTCACTCCCTCCCAAACCCATTGAAATCTCTCACAAACCCGATTTTCACACCCAAACCCAATTTCCATCTCTCCCAAACCCGATTTCCACACCCAAACCCAATCTCCATCTTTCCCAAACCAATCTTCATCTTTCCCAAACCCAATCTCTCTCGCCCAAAGCCAACTCACCCCCTCCTCCCTCAAATCTGACGCCGAATTTGATCTCCGACACCAACGAAATCCGATTTCGACAAGGTAACAATTTTAATTTTTTTCATAAATTTCTCCAATTTCGTTTAGTTAATATGTATATTTAGAGGTATATCTAGAGGAAATAATGAATTATGATCATCAATTTGTAAAATATCTAATTTGTATACGTTAAATTTTAATTCTTCAGTTAAAATGGCGAATAGAATTCCGATTATTTGCTTATTCAATGGGAAATTGAGTGTTGGAATGAATAATTTACCTATATATGATGGAGGCTCTAGGAAAATGTTCATGTTGTCTAGAAATTGCAATTTCGATGGAATGATGGAGCAAATATACAGAGTTACCAGAATTAATCATGCCGAAAATGCCATTAAGATCTTTTGTAATTGTCCAATAAATGAAAAAAGAACAATTGCGGTAGAGATCACCACTGATGAAGAATTAAATGACATGATACAACTTGCGGATAAACAAATCGCAATTGAGTTGTTCATTGAAAATATTCCAAAGTCTGGGGTTGTCGAAGTTTCGTATGCTCACGGAGAGTTCTCTCGCATGCTTGAAAGTCAAATCTCGTTATCTCAAAGTGCCTTGCACTTAAAAAATGACGCAGGTGCAACGTCAAGTTACATGTTTCACAACGTGTATGATGATATTTCAGTTGATTTACCGGTTGGTGGTTCTATAAAAGAAGAGGACGAATATGTAGATGCTGATGATGATAGTGAAGATGTTGAGTCCGAGGAGGAACGTCTTGATAGTATGCAGTTCGCAACTGGAGAGAACAATGATGATGCAAGTTGGATGAATGCATATTGCGTGAACAACGATTATGTAGAGTCTAAAGAACCGCTACCCGAAGAGTTTGAAAATGACGAGTGGGTAAATAACTCACAAGCTGAGTTAGTTGAGCCGGGTCCTAATTTCGATCGACCTGAGGATATCACTTTCAAAAAAGGAGATCTATTTGAGAATAAGGAAAGCTTAATTTTCGCTATACGTGAATGGGCAATTAGGAACCGGGTCAAATTCAAGTCGGTGAAATCCAACGCAACTAGCTACCATGTAAAGTGTTACTTCAATGAGAAATGTCAAGCCGCTTATACAAGTCATGATCCAACAACATGCTAGAGCATATATTTTGCACATGATCGGGACGCTTCTTTTTCCCGATTCAAGTAAACATAAAGTGCATTTGAGGTAAGACGGGTCATAAATTGTTATTACTTTTATACTTTGATAAGAAGATATTTTTTCTCACTATTTTTAGAAAATCTGACTAACTTCCACATTTTTCAATAGGTGGTTACCACTTCTCGAAGACTTTGACGTGTGTGGGACATTATCCTGGGGTAGTGCTGTTTTAGCATATCTGTATCGAGAAATGTCAAAGGTTGCTTTAATGCAAAATAAAGAGCTCAAAGGTTGTTTGACATTGTTACAAGTTTGGGCATGGGAAAGACTGGTTTTGAAACCACGTTTATGCGAGATCCGAGAGTTGGATGGACAGATTCCACTAGGCTGCAGGTAAAATTCCTCGAATTTAATCTCGTTTGATATTTTATTTTTCATTTAAACTTTTGAACAAAAATCTATCGTCTATAAAACTTACAGATGGAATGTCACTAAAGCCTATAATGAGGTCCCGGCTAGACAGTCAGACTTTTATAGGGGGAGCTCGACCGAATAAAAATTTTTCAGGTATGAATTTGAATTACAATCGTTTAAAGCTATCGATATATTTCAAACAACAGTTAATATATGGATTATTTTGCAGTTCGAGTAGCATCCATACGTACCTTACCTACATCGTCTACCGCTGATTTGTATGGAGGGACACGGCATATGGCGGTCCAAAGTTCCTCTCATTTGTTTCGAAATTGTGGAGATGCACGTACCCGATCGCGTGTTTAGACAGTTTGGACTCACACAGCACGCTCCACAATTGGTCGAGAAAATAGAGAGAAAGGCGTCTAAAGGTGGACATCAGATTAACTGGCAGCGCACGCATCAATCATACATAGCTCGGTGGAATGATCGGCATCAACTTACTGTCGATCCGCTTTACCCTTCGATGCAAGAAGTCGATTACATAAGATGGTATTGGGGGGTTACCCGATGTTGGATAATCACCCAAACTGCGCCTCCAGTCGACAAAATCGAGTTTCGCAACCAACAATCTCGATATGTACCAAGAGGGTTAGATGAGAGGCGATGGGTAAGTAAATTGCTTTAGATTATAATAGATTTTTCAATCTTTATGTTAGCTTTTGGTTTCTTATATGAAGCAATATTTTTATGTAATTGTAGATAGACGCATTGGACGATGTAGTGGGGATTGCAAATGAGGGTATAACTACCGTCATAGGAGATTCTGTGGACGTATCGATATTACAGCGGATAGTGGCGAGAGTTTGTAGAGCTTTTCAACAAACTCATGAGGATCGACATGAAGGTCGTGAGCAGGTGGATATTGAAGATACTACATATGTGCGCCACCATAGACGTGATAGATCTTGCACGCACGACGATGAAGCTGGCCCATCACAACAAGCTGGTCCGTCACAGCCCCACACACAACCGGAGAGCGAGCATATACAAGCTCAAGACGAAGGGGGCCGCCGACGATCTCAGCGGGTGCGAAGGCCGAGACAACGGGGGAGGGGTGGATTTTTCCTTTGTTAGTTTTTCCATGTAGATTATTGTCGTATGGAATTATTGATGCATTTGGATTTATTCTACTTAAGCTACATATTATCGTATGGTTAGACTTAATGCAGTTGGAATTATTTTGTGCTGATGTGAATTTTGGTAGAATTTTGGATGTGATGTTGTGATGATGTATTGTGTTGTTATAATGTGTATTTTTTAGATTTGTGTTATAATGTTCTAATTTTTTAACTTTTATTAATGTATACAATGTTAGGTGATATATTGTGGCGAAAATTTTGGTTGTATGCTCAGCTAGAGGGTCATGCATGTTTTGTGCATGTTTTGCCTCAGCCCAGCAAAAATACGAGACTACTAGTCACGTATGTTTGCTGGGCAGAGACAAATGCCTCTGCAAAATATACGGGACTACTAGTCCCGTATGTTTGCTGGGCGGAGGCAAGTTGCCTCTGCAAAATATACGGGACTAGTAGTCCCGTATATTTGATGGCCGAGGCAAATTGCCTCTGTAAATTATGCGGACTACTAGTCCCGTATATTTGGTTGCAATGGAAATTGGCTCGGCAAAATATACGGGACTAGTAGTCCCATACATTTTCGTGAGCCATCAAAACCATGACAGAAAACATACGGGACTAGTAGTCCCGTATGTTTTCTAATCTGTAATTAGTGCGTTAAAAACATACGGGACTAGTAGTCCCGTATGTTTTCAGGCTACTTTTTTGAAAATCGACCTTTTTTTGGCCAACAGGCCAAAAAGAGGTCGATTTTGCTAAATATTTAGCAAAATGATCGATTTTGCTAAATATTTAGCAAATGTGGTCTATTTTCAGAATTTTTCCATTATGTGCTCTTTGTTTAGAAAGAGTTTATCAAATAGGCTTCTAAATAAAGGTGATGTAGAATTAGTGTCGGTTCTAATTGTAGGATCTGAAACAGATACACTTGAACACTAGAGGGGGGGTGAATAGTGTTCTTTTAAAAGTTATGCAAAGTATATTATAAATTGTAATAAAAAATGACAATCTCAGAAAATCACAATCACAAACACAAGGATTTTATACTGGTTCCACCAATCCGGTGTACATCCAGTCCCCAAACAAATCCCGCTTGAGAGTTTCCACTATGATTTTGAATAAACTTACAAAATCAAACGCAAACCTGACCAATTTGCAAGTCCCTGCAAATTGCAACACCAATTGACAAACATCTTGTCAATTTGAACACCAATCTCTACACCAAGAGATCAACCCTCTTAAACCCGAGAGAAATCCTTTTGAAGCAAGAATACAATTGATCCTATAAGCCTTGAATGTGTAATGAAGTGCAGCAGTGGCTTAGGACTCTTTTAATCTCTGTAAATTGCCTAAATAAAAATTATTTGATGAATGTTTAAAGGCAATTTCAGAAACTCTTCTTTTTCTCAAAATCTGAATGTTTTTCACTTGAAAAATTGCACAAAGATCAAAGCTTATTGGTGTATATGTCTCTGCAATTTTTCTGAATAAATAACCTATTTATAGCCCTTGAAAAGACAAATTTTTGAACTTTAAAAATGTTTAAAAACGGCTATAAACAGTCACATATTCAAACTTTGAAAACTGGAAAAACTGTATCTGTAGTCGACTACTGTTGACATTAGTCGACTACACTGAGTTCAAACACTCTGTGTTTTCGAAAAATTTTCTCAGTAGTCGACTATAATGCTCATTAGTCGACTACACTGTATTTTGACAGAAACTTATAAAATGAAATTTGAGTTCAGTAGTCGACTATAATGTTGATTAGTCGACTACACTGTAAAATATCAGAAACTTATGTTTCTGTCAAACACCTGAGTAGTCGACTATAATTGCTATTAGTCGACTATACTGTAAATTGACAGAAACATGTATTTGAGTTTTATACATGAATAGTCGACTACTATTCTAATTAGTCGACTACTAAGAGTAAAAATTTAGCTATAAAGAGTTTTTATAATCAAGTTTTAACTATTATTCTAATGGTTAACATAGGGGATTTCTATAGTTAACCAACATACTAAGCCTGTGTTAGTGTGTTCTAAAATTGTGTGTGTGTGCATGTGTGTGATCAAGGCTTGTACAATAATTCTAAGTAAAGAAAATATAAAATACATTATCTCATTTGTTCTTCATTTTCTTCACTTCAAGATGCCTTGAAATCAACTTGCACTTTTCACATATTCTGATATTGAAATCTGCATATAAAAGTTAGTGCACACACATTGTATAAATTGTTATCATCAAAACATTATCATGGACATATGATATTCAACATTCTCCCCATTTTTGATGATAACAAATAATTTATGCCAAGATATGTATTTTATAATCAGGTTAAAAACATAATGAAATAACTATACTTACTCCCCCTGCATATAATACTTACTCCCCCTGCATATATGTAATATAAGTTTATAACAGTATATAAACAATACATATCATAAGTATCATAAGTATATAACTATTTCTCCCCCTTTGTTATCAACAAAAAGAGGAAGCTAAACATGACATTATTTCTTCAACATGAGCTAAAACTTCAAACAAATCATCCAGGTTATGAACATAATCCATAACTTCACCCATCCAAATAGGTAGGCAAAGACTTGCCATAAAGACCAAAAGTTCCACAATGTTCATCACCATGATCTGTTTAAGATATATAGCACATGCATTATCTAACCAAACATTATCATATATAATAGAAACACACAACTAACATAACTGACTTAGTAGCAACATAACAAACATATTACATAAGTCCTAACAACACACAACCACATAGTTTTTGAAACTTAAACATAATAACATAATTGTTTTGACACATATCATTAAAACATCTTAAGGTGCTGGAGGAGGTTGCTGTCCCTGAAAATATGTATTGAGCTTTGTGTCCAAGTCTTCAAACTTCTTGATTAAGTCTTCTTGATTACTAATGATGTATGAATTTTGTGCATAGAGAGCTCTTTGACCAGTTTCAAGTTCAAGGATACGTGCACTTAAGGTGTTGTATTGCACGTCTGAAAAGCAAGAGGGTTCTGTAGGAAATGGTGGTGGTTGACTTGAGGAGGCTCCTGCTTGTGTTGAAGATTGTGGAATATCTTCTTGATGATGTTCAGGTTCATTTTGAGGAGGATTTTGTTCTTGAATTTCAAAGTTTGTCAATTTCATCCTAGTTAGGGCATTGGAGTCAAAAAATTCAATAGAACGGACAACAGAATTTTCAGATTGGAGATCTACATGGAATTTGTCAAAGATTTTAGTTAGGAATACACCATAAGGTAGAAATCCTCTTGGAATAGTTAAAAGATTGTCAAAGTAAACTTCAGCCCAATTAACTTGTATATTTCCCATTATAGCATATAAAGCTTTTGCTAAATCTAGAGAAATGAAATGAAAACTTCCAGTTTTTGGAAACAAGTTATATGCTAGGATACGAGCAATGAACCTAGGAATTGGACGAAGTTTGTTTGAGTTGTTTAATGGTTTGCCATATCCAGGAAGAAATATATGATTTGACCAAAGTTCAGAATCATTCATCCTAACAGAAATGAACTATTTGAAGAAATTGATGAAGAAAAATTGAGAAATAAGAAAAGTCCTAACCTGGAATCGGTGAAACTGAAGAGGAAGATGGGGTTTCGGTTTTGGGAGAAGTTAGAAAGTAGTTTTTGTTTTTAACTTTATCTTTTAAGAATAAAACATTATGTATGGTTGAGATTTGATAGTAAATTAAGTGTAAGGTTGAGATTTGATCTTAAATGTATGGTTAGGATTGATGGAGTTAAAAATGAATAGTTGAGATTGATTTTATTTAAGTGAAACGGGTATGGGTCTTGGGTTTTTGGTTTGAAAATCCAATAAGCTTTTAAAAACTGTAATACTTAAAATACAGGATCCGTAGTCGACTAATAGTGAGAGTAGTCGACTACACTGTACTCGACAGAAAGATTAGTTTCAGTTTTTAACTCAGAGTAGTCGACTAATCTGTATTGTAGTCGACTACACTATAAACAACAGAAAGTTGATTTTTAAGAATTTAACATTGATTAGTCGACTATAAAGGTAAGTAGTCGACTACACTGTAATTTTCAGGAAAAATTCTTTGTACTGCTTGTGCATGTAGTCGACTATAAGTCAAATTAGTCGACTAATTATAGTATAAATGTTTATTTGATTGTTTTAAAACTTAATTTAAATCTTCAAATGAACATATACCTAATTCCCTTCTTAATTTAACATAAATTTCTTCTTTTAGGGGTTTTGTTAATATATCTGCAATTTGTTTATCTGTAGGTATAAATTCTAATGAAATGTCACCTTTAAGCACATGATCACGTAAAAAATGATGTCTAATATCAATGTGTTTTGTACGTGAGTGTTGAATAGGATTTTTAGATAAATTAATTGCACTAGAATTGTCACACATAATAGATGATATGAGACAATTTATGCCATAATCAGTTAAAGTTTGTTTCATCCATAATATTTGTGCACATGCAAGACTTACAGCAATATATTCAGCTTCAGTTGTTGATAATGGCACTGAATTTTGCTTTTTACTAAACCAAGATACAAGTGAATGTCCTAAGAAATAACATGTTCCACTTGTACTTTTTCTATCAGATTTACATCCGGCAAAATCAGCATCACTATATGATATTAAATCAAAAGAACTATGTTTAGGATAAAATAAACCATAATTTGTAGTATCTTTAATATATCTAAAAATTCTTTTTACTGCTTTAAGATCAGATTCTTTAGGATTAGATTGAAATCTTGCACATAAACATACATTAAACATTATATCAGGTCTACTTGCAGTAATGTAAAGAAGTGATCCAATCATACCTCGATATAGCTTTTGATCAACATTCTTACCATTTTCATCTTTGTCAAGTGATGTAGTAGTGCTCATTGGTGTTGGTTTGCTTGATGAACTTTCCAATCCAAATCGTTTGAGTAAATCTTTTGCATACTTGCTTTGATTGATAAATATTCCTTCTTTCAATTGTTTAATTTGTAGTCCAAGGAAGAAATTTAGTTCACTCATGTGATTCATTTCAAATTCATCCTGCATAGTCGTAGCAAATTCGACAGATCCAATACCGATGACTTTTCCTTTGTTGTTATCTCCAAAAGTGACGGTATCACCATCCTTGTTTTAAAAAGATGACAACAGTTGTATGTTTCCAGTCATATGTTTGGAGCAACCACTATCCAAAATCTACCTATCTTTCTTGGGTACCTGAAATAATAAACATTTATATTTTGGTACCTATACTATATTGGGTCCTTTAAATTAGCCTTTAGGAAACCAAACCCATGAAGAGTTTGATTTGCCTAAATAGTTAGGTGATAAACAAATATTTTTAATAAAATCAGAAATATAAAAATTCTTATGTAAAGAAGATAATTCTTTTGGAACCCAAATAGAAAATGATTTTGATTTCTTTTTACACAAATTTTCAGTTCTATAATTATACAAATCATGAGAAGGTTTTACAAAAATTGTTTTCTTTGATTTATTTTTATTACATTGAAAACCTAATCCTTTTGTCTTTTGTGATTCTCTTTGAAAAGAAAGAATATTATTAAGATTTTCTTTTCCTTTATTAAATTTGCTTACATTTAGACATATATCTTCATATCTTGATTTAAAAGAAGAAATATCTTTTTCTAAATTATTAATACGAATATTTAAATCATTACATTCTGATTTTAAATATTTATTTTTATTAGATAAACAATCATTTTCTTTAAGTAAAGAAAAATTTTCTTCTTTCAATTCAATTATTTGAGAATTAGAAAAAGTAGAGGAATTTAAATCAGAAATTTCTTCAAGTAATCTTTTATTTTCACCTTTAAGAAAATTATGTGAAGTTTTTAATCTCACAAAAGTTTCATATAATTCATTGAAAGCATCTAAAAGTTCTTCATTTTCACTTACTTTATCTTGTGCCATGAAACACATGTGAGCACTTTCCTTTTCTTCAATTTCTTCATCTGAGGATGACTCATCACTATCATCCCAAGTGACAGCCATTGCTTTCCTTTTCTTGTTATTTTGAATGTTGTTGAAGTTGTTGAAATAACTTGATTTTTGCTTATTCTTCAACATTGGACAATCCTTCTTCATATGCTCTGGTTTATTACACTTAAAACAAACAGGGTTATTTGAATTTGAACTTTTAGATTTAAAATTACCTCGTTTTATAAATTTTTGAAATTTTCGTGCAAACATTCCCATTTCTTCATCATCATCATCTGAATCTTCTTTATCGGAAGTGGTATTGAATGCAAGAACTTTCTTGTTCTTTGATTCTTCATCATTCTTTCTATCTTCAAGTTGAACTTCATATGCCATAAGATTACCAATAAGATTTTCAACCGTAAGAGTTGACAAATCATTGGCTTCTTCAATTGCGGTAACTTTCTTTTCCCATTGTGGAGTGAGTGAACGAAGTATCTTTCTTACCATCTCCACTTGAGTATATGTTTTTCCAAGACCAATGAGAGAATTTGTGATATTGGTGAATCTTGTGAACATTTCTCCAATAGTCTCATTTTCCTTCATCTTGAATAATTCAAATCTGTGCACAAGAACAGAAATTTTAGATTCTTTAACTTTATTTGTACCTTCATGAGTTACTTCGAGTGTGTGCCAAATATCATATACGGATGTGGCCGTTGACACCCTATTGAACTCATTCTTGTCAAGTGCACAAAATAAGGCATTCATTGCTTTAGAATCCAAATTTGCATTGTTCCTTTGAGATGTAGTCCATTCTGCGAAAGGAGTTGTTGGCTTCTCATATTTAGTTTACACGACGTTCCAAAGTTCGTATCCAATTGATTGAAGGTAAATCTTCATTCGACACTTCCAATAGTTGTAGTTCAATCCATCGAACATTGGTGGACGATTTGTAGAATGACCTTTTTTGAATTGTGATGTATTTGTTGATGTCATCTTTCACCTTGCTCTGATACCAAATGTAGGATCTGAAATAAATACACTTGAACACTAGAGGGGGGGTGAATAGTATTCTTTTAAAAGTTATGCAAAGTCTATTATAAATTGCAATGAAAAATGACAATCTCAGAAAATCACAATCACAAACACAAGGATTTTATATTGGTTCCACCAATCTGGTGTACATCCAGTCCCCAAGCAAATCCCGCTTGAGAGTTTTCACTATGATTTTGAATAAACTTACAAAATCAAACGCAAACCTGACCAATTTGCAAGTCCCTGCAAATTGCAACACTAATTGACAAACACCTTGTCAATTTGAACACCAATCTCTACACCAAGAGATCAACCCTCTCAAACCCGAGAGAAATCCTTTTGAAGCAAGAATACAATTGATCCTATAAGCCTTGAATGTGTAATGAAGTGCAGCAGTGGCTTAGGACTCTTTTAATCTCTGTAAATTGCCTAAATGAAAAGTATTTGATGAATGTTTAAAGGCAATTTCAGAAACTCTTCTTTTTCTCAAAATCTGAATGTTTTTCACTTGAGAATTTACACAAAGATCAAAGCTTATGGGTGTATATGTCTCTGCAATTTTTCTGAACAAATAACCTATTTATAGCCCTTGAAAAGACAAATTTTTGAACTTTAAAAACGGCTATAAACAGTCACATATTCAAACTTTGAAAACTGGAAAAACTGTATCTGTAGTCGACTACTGTTGACATTAGTCGACTACACTGAGTTCAAACACTCTGTGTTTTTGAAAAATTTTCTCAGTAGTCGACTATAATGCTCATTAGTCGACTACACTGTATTTTGACAGAAACTTATAAAAT
>BQKN01000084.1:455490-502649 GCA_022839385.1 Asparagus kiusianus
CACAAAGTTCGCTTGATGTTCGAGACCAAGCTCGCCCGCTGCGAACACGAAGTTCGCTTGACTTCGAACCGATGTTTGCCTGAATCGAACACGGGGTTCGTTTGAAATTTCAAAGCTCACCAACCGCATCGAGGCTCGCCTGAATTTAACATTCAACCTAGCCTACAGAATTGCTGACGAGGTTCACCTAATTTCAGGTAAGTCATCAAGCCCTAATTCCCGCACGATTTTCTCCACCCCTTAGGGTTTTAAAACCGCCGCCACTTAGGCTCCTGCACGATTCCCTTTAAGGTTTCGTTATGATCTGCTGCCGCCATCGCTTGGGCTCCCACACCCTAGGGTTGAAACCCTAGGGTTTCCTGATGCCGTCGTCGCTGTCTTCATTTGATAGCGGGGGCCACCAGCAGAAACATCACTGGCAAGGAGCCTAAGTGAACGTTGGCCAAACCAAATAAAATTGATCTTCTGCACTCGATTTTTATCAATAATTTGATCCAGATTCATGAAATTATCTAGATCCAAACAACCGAAGGAAAAATGAAGCAGAACAGGATTTTTTTACTGTACATCCGTGCAACAGTGCTTAATTAAACAAATTAAGATCAAAATAACCCTAATTTCCATCTTAAATCCCTAAACAAATAATCACGGTGAATCTAATACCACTTATTGAACTTAATCGATCTAAATAACCGTGATTAATCCAAAGAGATTAACGAGAACAAGAGCGGAAGCTATACCTGAATCCATTGTACGGATCTGAATTGTGGTTTCGATGATCTTCTAATCTTGAGGGTCTCTCTTTAAGAATCTCTTTAGATGGGGATAAAAGAATAGAGAATACCAACCCTAGATTAGGGATCATAACTCCTTATTTATATATGTTATACTTTTATAATTTTCCCCTCATCAAATTATAATTACAAGTTGGTATTTGCATAATTAGCTCATGCCATATTTAAATACCCATTGATCCAAGATAGCAACATACACTGATGTAACATATGTGCCCACAAATAAATTTAATTAGATTTAAATCCAACATAAATTTTGAAAATAGACCAATTTTGCTAAATATTTAGCAAAATCAACCATTTTGCTAAATATTTAGCAAAATCTATCTCTTTATGGCCAACAGGCCAAAAAAATGTCGATTTTGAAAAATGCCCACTGAAAACATACATGACTACTAGTCCCGTATGTTTTTAAGGGCACTAATCACGAATTAGTGCTCATAGAAAACATATGGGACTACTAGTCCCGTATGTTTTCTGGGACCTCTTTTGGGTTCAACAAAACGTACGAGACTACTAGTCCCGTACGTTTTGTAGAGGCCCCAGCAAACATATGAGACTACTAGTCACGTATGTTTAGAGATGCAATTTGCCTCTGCCCAACAAACATACATGACTACTAGTCTCGTACGTTTTGCAGAGGCAAATTACCTCTGCCCAGCAAACATACGGGACTACTAGTCCTGTATGTTTGTTGGGCTGAGGCAAAACATGCATGACCCTCTAGCTTCGCATACAACCAAAATTTTTACCATAATATATCATCTAACATTGTATACATTGATAAAAGTTATAAAATTAGAACATTACAACACAAATCTAAAAAATACACATTATCACAACACAATACATCGTTACAACACATAATCCGACGAAATACACAACATCACATCCAAAATTCTACCAAAATTCACATCAGCACAAAATAATTCCAAATGCATTAAGTCTAACCATACGATAATATGTAGTCTAAGTAGAACAAATCCAAATGCATCAATAAATCCATACAAAAATATATAATCTGCATGGGAAAACTAACAAAGAAAAAATCCACCCCTCCCCTGTTGTCTCGGTCTTTGCACCCACTGAGATCGTCGGCGGCCCCCTTCGTCTTGAGCTTGTATATGCTCGCTCTCTGGTTGTGTGTGGGGCTATGACGAACCAGCTTGTTGTGACGGACTAGCTTCATCGTCGTGCGTACAAGATCTACCAAGTCTACGTTGGCGTACATATGTAGCATCTTCAAGATCCACCTGCTCATGACCTTCATGCTGATCCTCATGAGTTTGTTGAAAAGCTCTACGAACTCTTGTCACTATCCGCTGCAATATCGATACGTCCACAAAATCTCCAGTGGCGATAGTTATACCCTCATTTGCAATCCCCACTACCTCGTCCAATGCGTCTATCTACAATTACATAAAAATATTGCTTCATATAAGAAACCAAAAGCTAACATAAAAATTGAAAAATCTGTTATAATTGTCACAATTTACTTACCCATCGCCTCTCATCTAACCCTCTTGGTATATATCGAGATTGTTGGTTGCGAATCTCGATTTCGTCGACTAGAGGCGTGATTTGGTTAATTATCCAACATCGGATAACCTCCCAATACCATCTTATGTAATCGACTTACTCCATCGGAGGATAAAGTCGATCGACAATAAGTTGATGCCGATTATTCCACCGAGCAATGTATGATTGATGCGTGCGCTCCAGTTAATCTAATATCCACCGTTAGACGCCTTTCTCTCTATTTGTTCGACCAATTGTGGAGCGTGCTGTGCGGGTCCAAACTATCTAAACATGCGATCGGGTACGTGCATCTTCACAATTTCAAAATAAATGAGAGGAACTCTGGACCCCATATATTGTGTCCCTCCATACAAATCAGCAGTAGACGAGATAGGTAAAGTGCGTATGGCTGCCACTCGAACTGCAAAATAATCCATATATTAATTGTTGTTTGACATATATCGATAGCTTTAAATGATTGCAATTCAAATTCATGCGTGAAAAAATTTCATTCGGTCGTGCTCCCCCTGTAAAAGTCTAACTGTCTAGTCAGGACCTCATTATAGGCTTTAGTGACATTCCATCTGCAAGTTTTATATACGATTGATTTTTGTTCAAAAGTTTAAATGCAAAATTAAATTCCAAACGAGATTAAATTTGACGAATTTTACCTGCAGCCTAGTGGAATTTGTCCATCCAACTCTCGGATCTCACATAATCGCGGTTTCAAAACCAGCCTCTCCCATGCCAAACTTGTAACAATGTCAAACAGCCTTTGAGCTCTTTATTTTGTATTAAAGCAACCTTTGACATTTCTTGATATAGATATGCTAAAACAGCACTACCCCAGGATAATGTCCCACACACGTCAAAGTCTTCGAGAAGTGGTAACCACCTATTGAAAAATCAATTGCGTTAGTCATATTTTCTAAAAATAGTGAGAAAAAATATCTTCTTATCAAAGTACAAAAGTAATAACAATTTATGACCTGTCTTACCTCAAATGCACTTTATGTTTACTTGAATCGGGAAAAAGAAGCGTCCCGATCATGTGCAATATATATGCTCTAGCATATTGTTGGATCATGACTTTTGATGCATCGTGTGGCAATGGGTTTGCAAAATTCTCTTTTAGCCACTTTAACCTAATATACCCTTCAAGCAAGGACTCCGGTGATAGTCCTAACAAATTATCACATACTCTCCGCCAAACATGCCTATCTGTCCCCGTGACACAAGGACCATCAATGCGGAGTCCTAGGATCACTACTATATCCTAAAGAGTAATAGTTTCCTCCTCAACACGTAGATGAAAAGTGTTAGTCTCGGGCCTCCACCTATCCATTAACGCATTAATCAGTGCCCAGTCGAGCTTCATCCATCGCAATTGTGAGCAAATCAGAAAACCGACTTAGGATATTAGGGTAATGATGCGAGGATCATCAAGCGGCCAACGCATATGCCCAAGGCTATGATCAATCATAACCAGCTCTTGCACTCTCTACACAAAAATAAAAACAAATATTAGAATATCACAATGAATAAATAATGCGAGTCTAAACTTATGACTCAAAACATAGAGCCATAGTACCTCTATAAATGATATGCTCTCTGAACGATGGCGTGGCTGATCATAGAGGACTTCATCAGAAACTGGCCCGGGGAGCATCGCGTAAATACCTAAACATGTCAAGATTACCTCTTTTGGATTCTGCCAAATGTACATGACCACAATAATAAAATTAACAATGTAAATAGAAAATATTTTACCAATTAATTGCTATAAATTTGTTCTTGATGGACAACAAGACCTATTATGCCCTAACTGACTACATGTTCCACATCTGATTCATGATGCTCCTCCTTCCTGACCTTGATCTATAGTACCTCTGATGCACACAGATCGAGGTCGTCTCGCTTGTCTTTTGACTTGAGGTGGTAATAGATATTCCGTATAAGTGGCAGGCTAATAACGAGTATCGATGAGAGGATGAAAACTCTCTTTGTAAGCCTACTAATAATGATTTATTAATTATCAAGCTGAGCAATACCGATCATATGACAAGCAAGCGCCACCATCCTGACTGGAAGTAGCCGCTAAAACATGTTCACATGGTAGTTTTTGTAATTATGGTAGGCTACAAGTACAACTACACTCTTGGTCATAGAGATGAACGGTGTAAGTGCCATCATGATCCTTGACCTCCCATTCATTATCGTTGAATGGTTCAATTCTACATGTTCTTACAGCTACAACCCTTTTTTGCAACATTAACTCATTTTTTGGAGTGTACTTACTCGTCCAATTTGCACCATCACTCCGTCTCTTTTAGAAGTATATGTTCAATCTATAAAACATCTTTGCAACTAAGGCACTAATTGGCATAGCACGGGCACCCTTAAATACACCATTAAAACTTTCAGAACAATTAGTCGACATCATACAATAACATACTCCACCATCTTTACATAATGCCTATCAATCTTCGTATTGCGGCTTTAAGTTTTGTTCAATCCAATTTTATGCTTAAACTGATAGGGATTTAATTTTCTCTCTACAATGCTCATATACAAGTGAGTCAGTGGCACGCCCAGCTTGCTAGAATAAATTTTGTAAATTGACCTCTCTATGTTTTCTCTTAAAATTAGCTCTTATATGCCGCAAGCAGTAACAGTGATGATGTGGTGCACTCCACCCCTCATGCAAAGCTCGTGGAATTCTTTTCATTCAATCAGAAATAAAGGTAATAACTCTTGGGCTTTGAACAGTCGGAATGTATTTGTGAGTACACTGAAAAAACCACTTCCAAGCATGCGAGAGAACTCTCTGTGAGCATACAAAACTTCGACAACCCCAGACTTTGGAATATTTTTAATGAACAACTCAATTGTGATTTGTTTATCCGCAAGTTGTATCATATCATTCAATTCTTCATCAGTGGTGATCTCTACAGCAAAAGTTCTTTTTTCATTTATTTGACAACTAGTTTGCGGTCCGTGCAAAGCATGATGATAAATTTATTTATGCTACAACAATCATGTTTCTTAAATGCTACAATAAGTTTTTGAATGGCTACAGTATCTCGCATCTTGAAAAGTGCTACATTGTTCGCGCATGCTACAGTGATAGAGTCGCTGTTCAAAAAACAATCATGAGTTCCTAGGATTGCTACAGTGGCTCGCATTTTTTTTTGAAATTGCTACGGTAGTTATTTTACTGTTGAAATCACTGTAGCATGAATAGGAATTCTCTGATCCTCCTATTTGTATAAAGGAATAAAGACCTTAATGGCATTTTCGGCATGATTAATTCTGGTAACTCTGTATATTTGCTCCATCATTCCATCGAAATTATAATTTCTAGACAACATGAACATTTTCCTATAGCCTCCGTCATATATAGGCAAATTATTCATTCCAACACTCAATATCCCAGTGAATAAGCAAATAATCGGAATTCCATTCGCCATTTTAACTGAAGAATTAAAATTTGATGTATACATTAGATATTTTACAAATTGATGATCATAATTAATTATTTCCTCTAGATATGCCTCAAAATATACATATTAACTAAACAAAATTAGAGAAATTTATGAAAAAATATAAAATTATTACCTTGACGAAATCAGATCTCGTTAGCGTCGGAGAGTATAGACGGCCCCCTGCGTCGGAGATCAAATTCGGCATCGGATTTGAGGGAGGAGGGGGTGAGTTGGCTTTGGGAGAGAGAGAACGGGTTTGGGTGTGGAAATCGGGTTTGGGAGTGAGTTCAATGGGTTTGGGAGGGGGTGGGATGAGTTTGAGCGGTACTGAGATGGGTTTGGGAGTAAAGGTTAAGAGATTGAGAGTGATATCGGTGAGAGAGAACTCAGATTTTAAGGGGAATAGCAGAATTTAGGGCACAGATGGGTTATATAGTTCGACTTTTCTACGGGACTAGTAGTCCTATAGAAATGGGTCAGTATATTAATTGCCTCTGCAAAACGTACGGGACCAGTAATACCGTACGTTTTGTTGAACCCAAAACAGGTCCTAGAAAACACACGAGACTATTAGTCTCGTATGTTTTCTGTGAGCACTAATCGGCGATTAAAACATACAGGACTAATAGTCCCGTATGTTTTTAGTGGGCGTTTTTTTAAAATCGACCTCTTTTGGCCTGTTGGCCAAAAAGATGTCGATTTTGCTAAATATTTAGCAAAATGATCGATTTTGCTAAATATTTAGCAAAAGTGGTCTATTTTCAAAAAATTTCCGCTCAATGATCCAAAATCACTCACTCCTACGTGTCTCACCCCGCACGAGGCTGTTTTTAGCGAAAGTCGTTTCCATTGATGATTCTATTAAACTTCGATCGTTTACAACGAATTACAATGAAAAATTGAGAAAATTATAACTTTCGAGAAAATAACACAAAACTCGTTTATCAACTTTTGCTTTGTGGGACTTTGCCTGTGCCGGGAGTGCTTTGGCTCGTGGACCACCGATTCACAGATTGTGAGGGGGTTTAGAGATTCTTCCTTCGTTTATCGAAGTAGGAATTTGAAGCGAATATCTTATCAATGTAAGATGTTCACTCTTCCAAAGATCAAGTCTGAGCGTAGATCTCTAGGAATCACCAAACGCTGTTTATGAAAGGTGAAAACTCTCTCTCTTGCTCAAAATCACCAAAAGCTCAAGTCTCTATGCTCCAATCTACTCTCTGTCCTTTATTTCGTGTCTAGGGAGGTACTTATAGGGGTAGGAGTGCACAACAGTGGAAACAGGGATGAAATAACTGACCAAGTGACTCCTCTTTGGGCACGCCAGTCTACACTGCCACGGCTATTGGCGCGTCAATGTGGACTGGCGCGGCCGAAGAAGCGGTTACAGCCACGTTCCAGTTTGTTTGAAACTGTCTTCTCACGTCTTTTAACCACTTTTTTTGTGGTTTAACTGTTTGTCCACGTCAGCACACGCTTCTTTTTTTCATGACACCACGTGGACTTTGGAGAATCATCATACAACTGCTTTGTAATCGCCGCGGTACCCCCCTGTAGTTTGCGCGTCACCATGGACTAACGCGCCATAGGCGCGCCACTATGGACTGGCGCGCCATAGGCGCGTCACCATAGGCTGCCGCGCCTAAGGCGCATCACCATGGCCTGACGCGCCTAAGGCGCGTCACCATGTGCTGCCACGCCTTAGGCGTGTCACCATAGGTTGCTTGTCGGTGTATTTTGTCGTTGGTGTACACATTATTCTTTTATGTTGTTTCGCTTCCTTTGGATGATACCCTCTGACTAAGATAATGGCGTTTATCGTCTTCTCTTTATCTTGGGCAGTATTTGAATGTCCGTAAGCATTTTTTTGATACCTACAGATACCCCCTCCAAAGTATCTCAGACTCGTTCTTTTAGAGAGGAGTCTGGGACACTTTGGATATGATAAGTTTTCCTTGTAATTTCTTCAGTACTTTGTTGAGGAGATTACGTGGAATAATCTATGAACAGCTTCAATTCTTGAACAGCTTCAATTTCTGAACAACTTCAATTCCTGACTTCTTTATCTTTTAGTCTACTCAGTGCTTTGTAGAATAGCTAAAATTCTTCCGGTGCTGCGTTTATCGCTTGGCCGTTGTCGAAGTCTCGAATTAGAGCTGGCAAAGGAACAGTTTATACTCATATACTTTATTAGAGTGTTTGGGAAATAGTTTAACCTCATATACCCGTTGGGAGGTTCAAGGAGATGCAGTTTATACTCATATACTCATCGGAGTGTTCGTGTATGCATTCCAAATACAATGGAAGATGCATGTATTCAAATACCCCTGGAATTATTGTGTGCGCATCGCCTTTGCGCGCCAGAGTTGATTGTCGCGCTCATGCGCGTCAGCGTAAGCTTCCGTGCCAATACGCGTCAGCGTCGACTGTCGCGCTAATGCGCGTCAGTGTCGACTGCCACGCATGAGCGCGTCAGTATCGACTGTCGCTCGTGAGGCGTGCAGTCGGGTTTATAACTCGATTGTTGGGCCCTTTTGGTTCATTCTCCCCCGTCGTTCTGAGTTCAAAACCTCCTATAAAAAGGCCCTCTTTGGCTTTTCCTCTCTCTGCCTCTTCATATTCAGGTGCTATTTGCTTAAACAAGATCTAGGGTTTTCAAACAAACTCTAGGGTTTCAAGTTCCCCTCTTAAATCTGAGATTTCCTTTGCTCTTTTCATCTTTCGAGTCCATTCCTCTCTATTCTCGGGTAAAACCGAACCCACCCCTTGCTTTTGGGTTTGTTTTGCTTTTTAATTTGAAATCTTATCCCAAAACCCTAACTTTTACTGTTGTTTGGAACAGTTTTACCATGTCACCCAAGAGATCCAGGGTTCCCAAGGGAAAATCTGCATCCCAAGCGTCAGAGGAGATCGAGGCCGCTGCTACGTCTTTCGGGGGTGACTTTTTCAACTTTCCTCTGTCTAAAATTGCTAACTTTGTGTATACAACCTCGTTTGTCTCCTTTGAGAGTCATCCGGGAAGAGTTGATGTCCTCCTTTGAGAGGATTGACACTATAAACACATATCTTGTTTAATCAAGACATGTACCACGGCCAAAACATGAGTTTGGCTCAAACTCACGGCTCTTCGAAGCCAAGAGTCGCAGTTCTGTTACCACGGTAGCACGTACTACCGCGGCTAAGCGTGGCAGCATACACTGTCGTGGTAACGCGTGGCAGTAAATACCGCCGCGGCTACTTAGAGCATTATGCCTTTCTCTCTTAGCCTCTCCTTCGTCCAATTGTTTTCCAAATTTGCTTGCAGTGCCTTTTCCTTCTGTCACCTTTTCTGACAGAGAAGATCCGGGCCAGAGTGGTGTTCTCCACGCTTCTTTCAATGGCAATTTTTTGGTCAGAGAGGCCCATCAGTTCAATGAGGGTTGTGACGATAATATTCCCGAACTGGTTCGTGAAGGAAGTCGTCGTACGTTGCGTCAACTGTTGACCGAATCGCCTTTAACTTCCATTCGAGATTCCACCGAGCCGTTAAAGAAGCCTGATTATTTGTTCGGGGATTCGATTGAAGATCTGGATAATCTTTGCTGTGGTCCTGAAGCTTGGTTGAATGAGCACGAAGGGGATTTTCTGTTCCTTCCTCCATTCCCTCGACAGTACTCGATTCTGCAATTAAGGAATTTAACCGTTTCGAGGAAGATGTCGTGGCACTTGACAGATGACCATGAACGCATCTATTGCGGGTTCATTGGTAAAGATATTAGTGCTCCTGGCTATAGTGGTCGGCATACTATTCGTGGTCTTCATCCCGGAGTACTTGGACCAGATAGTGGGCCTCAAAATGAACTGATGATAAAGGCTAACACTGTAAAGAATAGGCTTGCTCAGATCGGTAGAGAGTTCCCCCTCCCGAAGTTCAGATGTTATGGATGGGTCCACTCGCTCCCAGACAAATGGTGGTCTAGGATGACCAACTACGTACTCAATCGTTGGGGTCAAGAATTAGCGAACTTGGGATTATACATTCCAATACGAGCTAGCATGCATGGTCTCCCTATAAGTGTAGATCACTTTCTCGTTTTGTTCGAGTCTTATAATCCGGATACCAATACATTCTTCACCAAGTATGGGGAATTAAGGCTTCCGCTCCATGAAATGATGAAAGTATCAGGATTACCACTGGGGAATACTCCTTACCAAGAATACTTTCCCGACAATCGTCAGCTCATAAGGATGAAGAAGGCTGGTTCTGTTGCTTATGACAGTCTCTGGGAATTAACTTGTCATTACCAAACAACAATAGCCAGGATCGAGGTAAAGAGTAAGAAGGCAGCTCAAGTCAGTCTGAAGCAGTTCGCCGATTACTTGTTCCAGAATCTCGAAAGCTCCACTGGTGAAGCCGTTTGTGAATCACCCACCTTGACTCCTTCTGATGTTAACAAGTTAATCACAAAGATCAATGCTCATTCTTATACGACCGGATCATCCGAAAGTGGTTTTCCGAGGGGGACAAAATTCAGGACTTTCTTGTGGGAAGCCACAAAGAGGATGAAGCCTGAGACTCTCCTCTCCGGCTACTTGGCTATATGGTTAAAGAGGTGTGTAGTGCTGCATCAATATTCAGATGCCCTTCCTCTCGAGGTTCTCTTTCTAGCTGTCCAATTAGCCCTCGGAGGTAGACTATCTTTACTCTCTGCCATGATTGCTGACATCCACAGCGGTCTGCGAAATTTAGCCAACACTTTTAGAAAAGTGGGTGCTGATCCTTCGAGTAAGGTTCCCCTGTCGAGAGTTGAACTACCATACACATATCTGATGGCGTGGTTGGTCCTCCACTGAACCGACATGATGTCAGCTCCCGATGTATCCGATCCAGAAATTCCTCTGCTGCAGCTTTTAGAAGGATGTAAGTGGTTGAATCCTTCCCGACAATAGTCTGACAGGGTAATGCAGTTCAGGAATGCTAAGTGCTGGGAATTTTATAAATGTTTCCCCCGATTTTTCGGTGCGTATAATGACATGCTCATTGATGAGGAAATGTCTGGGACCAGTAGGACTTCTCTTAATATGGGTAGTTTTCACTGGATTATGAATATTTGACCAGGCTACAATGTTTTTCGATCAAGAAACATATGCAGAATCGAGCCTTACTTTCCTTGCCGATTTGCGCGACAATTCGGCTACGACCAACTGTATGTCGGGAATCCGAATAAATGGCTAACGACCTGCGGAGGCCTTATCGACGGAGTACGAGCCTGGTTTTGGAATGTTGTTGGCTGCACAGAAGCTCAATTTAGCTTACCTGTCACTGAGCCCGATCTTCATACAACTTTTCTCTACTGCCGGTGGATTTTAGCCGCCAACACGCCTATTACGAAGAAAAGAATTTCTGAACTAGAAGCGGAAGTCGTATTTCGAAGAGTTATACCTTCCAGGAGAGGAAAGGGACCCGCTACATCTTCCCGCAAAGGAAAGCGATGAATTTGAAACA
This sequence comes from Asparagus kiusianus, assembly GCA_022839385.1. Lineage (NCBI taxonomy): Eukaryota > Viridiplantae > Streptophyta > Magnoliopsida > Asparagales > Asparagaceae > Asparagus > Asparagus kiusianus. The sequence goes on from BQKN01000084.1 coordinate 466,773, forward strand.
TCTAGTGAGGAAGATGAGACCAGAGATGAGGCAGAAGTTGACATTCCTCTTTCTCCCGTAGCCCACAGAACTCGTCGGGCTTCTCCACTCCAATCACCAGGTGCTCCTTCAAAAGGCATACAAATGAAGGAAAAGAATATTCCTTTGTCATTTGCCAACAAGATGACTGTCAGATGGCCTGCGCGGGACGAAGAGGAAGAAGAAGAGGAAGAAGATGTCACCCCGCTCATTAGCAGAAAGAGATCCCGATCTCCTGCTTCTTCCGAGGCTCAACCCCGCCCTGCTCAAGGAACTGAACTACACACCAAATTTCATCACGAAGGCTCCAAAGTTCCAAGGGATACTCGTTTATCAAAAAGGATTAAGAAGGCTGCCCACCGACAACGCAAACTTCCCCCTCTATTCGAAGAGGAGTTCACCCAGGATCTCCCGGTTGATGTAGGAGGTGGAATTTCATTCTCCTCTATTTCTATTATTTTATTACTTTTATAAAATCTTATTCATTCTTTTTCTGTAGCAGATGAGCAAGAAGAAGGAGAATTTCTGGCCGAACCCTCTTCCCCTGGCTTAATGAATGTTGATGAACCAAGCTTCATTCAACAAGTACACAAAGCGATGGGTGAAGAGGCGCTCTGTATGGACACCACCGCTCCTCCAGTTACTACATCGACCTCGCCAACCGCTGACACAGGTACAGATGTTTTCTCATTTGGGGAGCATTTCCGGGAGACAAGTGAATCGGAACATGTTCCTCTCTAACTAACTTGTGCGCTTTATCTTCTTTTAGTTAAACTAAAGGAGGTGAGTGCGAGTAGTAGCGCTACTGATCCTGCAACTATCACTAAAGGTAACCTTAGTCTTCTTTGCTTTGATTCCTTCTTACTCCTACATATGTACCGACGGGTCTTTCTGTTTAATAGATATTCCCACCGGTGAGCCAGGAGGCCAAGAAATTACTCATGATGTGGAGATTGGAGACTTCAATGAACATGATTTCAATCTCGATATTTCTGAAGATGACCACCAGCGCATCTCCGATCTACTGTCAGCTCCAGATCCGGCTGCTATCGCAGGACCAACTACTAGAGTTGGTTCCACTGAAGTAGGCACATCAGAGGGTATGTACTTTCGAACTTAAGTCTTCAATTAAGCTCTTATTTCCCATTTTAATGACTAAATAAGAACTTTAGACGTAGGACCAACAAATGAAGTTGATGCGTCTACTATCATTGGTGCATGCGATCAACCTGAAGGCCTAGGTTTCCTGTTTTTGACAGGTCCCCCGGTTGGAGTTGAACCATCAACTATCGTTCCTTCGACCTCTGACGCTGTCGAAACTGAGCCTGTTACGACTTCTGATCCCACTCCAGTTGTTCATGAAGTTGGAGGGTCGAAGGCTATTGTGGAAGAACAACTTACTGCAACTTCTGCTCAACTTGGTATGTTTTGTCTTTAATTGTGTTTCATAGCTGGATTCGTATTTGCAGAATGTTTATTCGTCTTTTTCTTGTTTATAGAATTTGTTTCTCAAAGATCTGTCGGTCTGGACCCAAAGCCGCTGGGGGCTTTAAGTGAACAAACATCTGATGTGGTGAATCAACAAACGAGTGTTATTCCTGAACAAATCCCGGTTGTTGTTGAGCTTGCTACAGCTTCGTCAAGCCAAGGTAACTCAGTTGTGAAGTTTTCCAGTGAACGTAATATGTTTCCGTTCGTTGCTATGTGCGAGCGTGCATATCTTATATTTATTTCATTTGTTCTCTTTGTATCTCTTCATTTATCACTGTCCGATCATATCCGAGCTTTATTAGCGGATGAAGATCTGGACAAGACTGTCGTTTGCACTGATGTCCAAAGTTTCGTCACCTTTTTAAACATCATGGTTGATCAAATTCTCCTTAAAGGCTCACCTTTCGAACATTTTAGGAAATCTCTCGATCGCCATGTATCAGGCATTAAAGAATACGGATACGTTGAACTATCCGACTCGATCGAAGCTTACTTAGCCGACCTTAAACAAAACATTGAACATTTGCAGAATCTTCGTGTTAATGGCGCGCCTTCTTACATTGCTTCTTGAATGGACCTGAGACTGCAGGCATGGCGTGATTCTCAGAAATCCGCTGAATCCGAACTTCAAAGGCTAAAAACCTGCATTAATCAGCTCAGGGTGAGCATTGCCAAGAAGACACAAATCAATGTCGACCTGTATCGTGACTTAGAATCGAGTCGAGCAGAGATAACTCGGTTAGAAGAGCAACTTGCCAAAGCTAGGGATGCTCATGAAGTTTTGGAGTCCGATCTGGCGGAGGTAACTCAAGCTGAGGTGAATCTATTTCGGCAGCTGAATCTTCAAGACAAGATTTTTGCTGACAAGGAACAAGAGGTCGCCAGAATTCAAAGCGTTAATGAAGACAACTTTAAAGCTAACTTGATACCTGAGCTCGAACTGGCTTATGCGACAGAGCTCTCCCAATTAGAGGATCAAATCCGTCATTACAAACTATTATAATTTTGAGGACATATATTTTTTGCAGTTTTGTTTGAACGTTTTTGATCAATATAGTAAACTCTTTTGCTCATTGAGATTTTATTATGATTACTCATTCTTGTTTAGAATAAATAAACATAATATTTATAGGATTTTTAGTAAATCCTCAGCCATCAACGGATTTGATATGTCTTTACCGAATACCGTTTGAATCGGGCTAGTATGTGAATTATCTAAATCTGTTCCACATATAACGTTGGGCTAAAAGAATTAAACTCTTTTAGACTTTAAGCTACAATGTTGAATATGTAGGCTACATGTGTTAGATGTAGGTTTATCTCTAGTAAGAGGTAGAGATAACATCCCCCATGTGTGAATGACATGGATTTTAAAATGTAAGTAGGTTACATTTCCCATGCAGGCAAATGAACCCAAGATTATAAAGAAATAATTAGGTATTCTATCTTTCTATCTCTTGTTTGTTGGTAGAGATGAACCCAAAATCGGAGAGGAAGAATTTTATATTCTATCTCCTGGTCTCTTGTTTATTGGTAGAGATGAACCCAAAATTATAAAGAAATAATTGGGTATTCTATCTTTCTATCTCTTGTTTGTTGGTAGAGATGAACCCAAAATCGGAGAGGAAGAATTTTATATTCTATCTCCTGGTCTCTTGTTTGTTGGTAGAGATGAACCCAAAATCGGAGAGGAAGAATTTTATATTCTATCTCCTGATCTCTTGTTTGTTGGTAGAGATAAACCCAAAATTAGAGAGGAAGAATTTTATATTCTATCTTCTGGTGCAAAGGAAACTCGAAGTGGGATCTCCACTTAGAGAATCTTGATTCGTTTGAATTATCCTAACTGTCATAAGGTTTGATTATTCAATTCAAAAGTGGACCTTTCGTTCGCGAAATGGATCGAAAGGAGATTTTGGTTGTGGTCCTAACTGTAGTAAGGTTTGACCAAGTGGGAGTTTCGAGATGATCCTAACTGTAGGAAGGTTTGATCGCTCGATTTGTGGACCTCTCGTTCGTTGAAGGAATCGAGAGGGGATTTTGGTTTTGGTCTTAACTGTAGTCAGGTTTGACCAAGATGGGAATGGGAGTGGAGTACAAATAACAATGAGTTTGTTGATTTGTACAAACTACTCGGTGAGAAATTTTAATGTCAAACACAAGAATTTGACACAAAATGATTCGGCGACTGATATGGACCGATAACCTGAATTTTTTTAACATTGTATCATAATTTCATCATTAGGAATGCTAGAAAACAGATACAACGGGAGTTTGAAAGATTTTAATCCATGACGGATTTCGAGGGACCCACCGTTGGTCTATTTGATCGGTGAGGGGTTTTGTGAGGAAAGATTAACTGTTTACATATTTGAATATCATCTCACCAAAAGCTGTAAAAGAATTTTATGATAATCAAGAATGAATTATTCAAATGATCAATTTCTTATTTAGAACAATCGACTGATATCGGGTTATCCTAAAAATATCCTACATAGGACTCTCTAGGAACTTCCTGTTTTGCATAGGTTATCTTGAACATATTACGGATAATACTTTTTCAGGAACTTCCTGTTTATTGACATCATTAATTTGTTGCCATCCTGGGTAATCAGGCGATACGCACCGTTTGAATAGACTGTTTCTATTACGTACGGTCCTTCCCATTTGGGTTAGAATTTTTCTTTCTTCTTAGAATTAAGAATCATAGGCCTTCAAACAGCAAGAACCAGATCTCCCTCTTTAAAACTTCGTCGTCCGACCTTTTTATCGAAAGCCCGAGAAATTCTAGCTTGATAAAACTCGATCTGTTGTTGAGCCTCCAAGCGTTTTTCATCTAACATCTCCAATTCCTCGAGACGTTCCTGGTGATTTTCTTCCATCGTCATTCCCGTTACAAGAGCGATACAGAGGGAAGGGATTTGTATTTCCAAAGGGAGGACAGCCTCACACCCATATGTTAAGGAGTATGGAGTTGCTCCCGTTGGCGTGCGGATAGTTGTACGATAAGCCCACAGGGCTTCGCGGAGCTTGTCGTTTCAATCTTGCTTATTGGTTTTCACAAGTTTTGCCAAAATCTTGATAATAGTCTTGTTAAAAGCTTCGGCCAATCCGTTAGCTGTGGGATTATAAGCAGTTGATGAAACATCCTTAATCCCGAATTTACCGCAGAATTTAATAAATGTGTTGCTAACGAATTGAGGACCATTATCGTGCACTATTCGCCTTGGGACACCATACCGATATATGATATGGTGTTTAATGAATTTGATAACATCACTCGTCTTTACCTCTTTAAGTGGAATTGCTTTCGCCCATTTCGAAAAGTAATTGGTGATTGCCAGAATGAAACGGTCCCCTTTAACCGAAGGCGGGAAAATCGGACCTACAATGTCCATTCCCCAAGTTTCAAATGGCCACGACGTTGCTGATGGGTGCAGATGCTCTGGAGGCTGATGCATATAATTTGCATGTAATTGACATACTTGACATCGTCGGGCGTAGTCGACTGCATCTTTTACTATAGTTGGCTAGTAATATCCCATTCTCCTAAGTCGGTCGCAGAATTTAGGACCGGACTGATGTGCACCACATGTCCCATCGTGCGCTTCTTTGAGAACTTGTTCCGCTTCTTTATTGGATAAACAACGGAGTAATAGACCATCGTACGACCATCGATACAGCATTTGTGCTACAGTGTTGTAGTAAAATTTCGGTGCTCTTCGCCGAATCGAATCCCTTTCTCTTACGTCCTCAGGTAAGATACGATGTAGGACATAATCGATGATAGGGAAACGCCAATCTCGAACTTCGGGCTCAACTCTCGTTGAGTGTTCTTCTTTGGCAATCGAATCGTAGGTTGGAACAATAAGCTGGTGAGTTCTTACTGTAATTAATTGTTCTGTTTCGGGAGGCTGAGCCAGAGATACCGACAATGCCGCCAATGCGTCTGCATACGCATTTTGGAGACGTGGAATGTACTCGATGAAAAATTCTTCAAACGAGCTTACCATCTCGATGTCTACCTGGTGGTATGGAATCAGATCCCGATTTCTGACTTCATACTCTCCTCGTATCTGATTAATTACCAATTGAGAATCCCCAAAAGATTCAAGGTATTCGACCCCCAGCTCTTTGTTAAAATTAAGTCCAATTATCAGTGCATTGTACTCGGCCACGTTATTAGAGCATGGTTTGGTCAATGAGTATGCTCTAGGTAAAACATGCTTTTCCAGGGAAACTAAAACGACCCCCACTCCTGAGGAAATTTTAGAACATCCGGGTGCACTCGCTACATTGGTTGCCCGTGAAGCCCCATCGAAGTATAATTGTCATACTTGTTGATGTGAAGTGGTATTAACTTCATGAGTTTCATCTGGCAGATCATCATACAACTCGGCTATATCTTTTGTAGGGTTTTCCGCCAACAGATCGCAAATAGCTTGTCCCTTAACTGATTTTTATTGCTTGAAGTACAAATCATATTGCGATAAGAGTAAAGCCCATCTGGCTAAACGCCAATTCATAGAGGCCGGTTGGGTCATGAATACTCGGATTGGATTTATGTTGGAAATGACATAAATTATCTGTCCAACTAAATAATATCGTATTTTTTGGATTACAAATACTAGGGTGAGGCATTCTTTCTCGATCCTTGGATAACAAGATTCAGCTCCTACCAACATGCGACTCAGATAATATACAGCTTGTTCGTGACCGTTATCGTCGTCTTATGCAAGTAATGCACTTAACGAATGGCTTGTCGCTTTGACATAAATCAAAAACGGTCTGCCCGATTTCGGTGCAATGAGAATAGGTGGATTCGCTAGATATGTTTTAATATCTTCGAATGCCTTTTGACATGCTTCATCCCAAATGAACGACACGCCTTTCTTCGTGAGTTTGGAGAACGGTTGATATTTTCCGGATAGGTTTGATATAAACCGACGAATATATGCCAATCGACCTTGCAGCCCTCTAAGTTCTTTAAGATTTCTTGGGGGTTATAGTTCATGTATTGCTTTCACTTTATCAGGATCGATATGAATACCTTTTGTAGTGACGACGAACCCAAGAAATTTATCGCTGGACATTCCAAGGAAGGACTTAGTCGGGTTCATTTTCAGCTGATGAGTCCTCATAAGATCGAACATCATCTTCAAATCTTTAATGTGGTCATTTTTATCACGGCTCTTAACGACCAGGTCATCACCATAGCATTCAACAGTTTTTCGAAGATGCTCTTGAAAAATTTTCGTCATTGCTTGTTAGTACGTGGCTCCAGTGTTTTTTAAACCGAACGGCATAACAGTGTAACAAAAAACACCCAGAGGTGTTCTGAATGCAGTATGCTTTTCATCGTCTGGGTGCATCTTGATTTGATTATATCCAGAAAATCCGTCCATAAATGACATTCTCTCAAACCCACATGTGTTGTCAATGATAACGTCCGTAATTGGTAGGGGGAAGTCGTCCCTAGGACAGGCGGTATTCAGATCTTTGAAGTCAATGCAGATTCTGATTTTTTCATTCTTTTTAAGGACTGGAACGATATTGGCCAACTAATCAGGGTGTTGTTCTTCTCTGACAAAGCCTGAATCGATCAGTTTTTTAACTTCAGCTTCTATTGCCTCCATAATTTACGGACGAACCCGTCTTTGTTGTTGCTTGATAGGTTTAGCATCCGATTTTATGTTAAGGCTGTGTATTGCTACATTTGGGTCGAGTCCCGGCATATCTTCGTAGTTCCAAGCGAAAACGTTGATATACTCTCTAACGAGGGAGATTAGTTCCTCTTTCTCATCCGGTGGAAGATTACCGCTAATAAATATAGGTTTCGGATTAATTTCGTCACCCATATTAACTTGGACTACTTTATCCTCAGTAAGAGGTTCTCTTTGCTCAAATCGATCGCCGTATTGGATATTCATGTAATGCATCCAGGGATCTTCTCAAATGGGCAACTGATCGTCTCCTTCTGTCGTGGAAGGATCAACTGTCGCCATGTTTGATATTAGGGTTTTGAATCTTTCTCCAATGCTCACGTCAGAATCCCAGGTTGAGGCATTGAATGAATACCCGCTTTTACTTATTAGCTGGCTAATGATCTGTTGGCAATATTCATCATTAGATGACGAAACATAACCTAGACCCCTTTTAGGCTGTAATAATTGTCAGGTCTCCCTTTCGGTACATAGGTAGGACGGGGTGGAACCTTAACTCCTTGACCAAAACAGAGACCTTCACCGAGTGCTAGGTTATATCCTTGCTTCTTCATGTAATCGTTTGCTTGTGAACTATATCTAGAGAAATGTTTTCCAGGCCCTTCATCATCTGAGTTGGTGTCCAAGAAGAGATTAGGAGTTGGGGATGGATCGCCTTTTCTAAAGATTATTTCTTTTTCACCCCCTGTCTTTGTGGGTAGGATTACAGTCATTCCGACTGAATCTTGAAGATATTTCGTCGTCGTGCAAGACGAGCGAAGTGGCATGTGTAAGTCTGGGTTATCATATAATTTGTGTAATACATCATCGAGACAACACGAGTACTCTAAATCATCATTTATTGTTTCATCGGCAAGTTGCCAGTTACAACTTTCATCCGACGAATTACCACCGTCAAGATCGATTACAAGAGGTTCAATGTCATTCAATACAAGACCTTCACTATAATCGAACCCGGCTTCGGTATCAGCTTCTTCTCCGCTGTCCGTGCCATGGGCCGATGGTTCAGTATCGGATTCGGTACCATAAAGAAGGGAGTCAGTAAAATAATTTTTTAACCCCTTGAATGGTTGCTTATCCGCAACCACCGTCTTGACTTCATCGTTAGTGTCCACATATTTCAGACATTGATGGAGGGTGGAGGGAACTATAAGATTACTATAGATCCATGGCGACCCAACAGTAAATTATAGGAAGTCTCCGCATTAATCATATAGTAGGTGACTTCAGACTTCAAGTCTCCAAGTTGACACTTCACCCGGATTTTTCCCAACGGTCTTGACCCACTAGTATTAAACCCGTAGATGACAGTTCCCGTGGAGGCTAGCTTGCTGGCGGGAATTCCGAGGTGGTACATCAACCGAAGCGGCATGATGCTAACAACGGAACCCGGATCAACTTGAATCCGGTTGACAACGCTCGAGCCGATATATCCAGTAAAATATAACGGTCTATCATGCTTCGAATTTCTGACTTGCATATCTTCTTTTGTGAAAGCAATACAAGGAAATTTGGTAGCTGCCAGATTGCAATGCTGAACTGATGACTCTGGCTCTTCAGGAGTTGGCTTAATTTGAGTAAGGAATACTTCAGAATCAGCCAAGGCTTCTTGTAAAGCTTCTCTGGTATCTTTCGATAGGCGTAACAACTCGTACAACGTGATCCTTGCTGGGATATTAGCCAACTGAGTCATGACATCGAAGCGGTATGGAGTATTCGAGCTTTCCGGTTTATCTCGTCCAATCGGTCGGTTGAAATGAGACTGCTTCGGAATTTGAACTTCGTTGCATTGAGGTTCCTTCTCCTTTTGCTTATCAACTCTTTGAGGCTTTTCGGTTGCTACGGGTGGGATTGTAACTACCCCCAGCTCTGTCAAAGTCTTAGTAGGTACATCTTTCACTACCCCCTGCTCGGCTAATTGTTAGGATGCGCTCGTGTAGTTGAAACTGTATTTGTTTCCACTTCTAGTAGCGAAGACTTCCTGCTCTTCCTCAGAAAGCGGTAAAGCTGGAATCTCTTCATCATTCTTCTCAGGAATTGCCGAGGCTCTGTAACAGGATTTCTCTTTTCCCTTGCCTTTCAACTTCTTCTTAGATGAGAGTATTGTCCATTGTTCATCTTCAAGCAAATCTGGATGAACCTAAAGGATTTCACCGTTGGGGGTCGTGTGTGACACAAGTCCTTTTTGGCGCTGTCCATGAGGGTCATCGTTGATGGTCTGCATTTTGACCTTTGATACTGGCTCGGCTTGAAACCAGGATAAAGGAACCGATCCGAAGCTAATAGACATCGCATTTGCACCTACCTTCTTCTCCTTTGGTTTTGGCGTCACGATACCAACATCGATTAAGGTTTGTATTTTATCTTTTAAGACATAACACGCCATAGTGGGATGGTGGACCCTTCTGTGATATGCACAATACTTCGGATCATTAGTCTTCTTCGTTTCTTCTTGGTTTGTAACCGGTGAAAGTTTGATCTTGTTGTTATCCAGCAGATATTTGAAGATAACCGGAACTTTATCATCTTTGAACGAATACTCCTTCGGGAATCTGGGCTCTGAGGTCTTAGGCTGCCTCGGAGGCTGTTGGTTCTGATGCGGCGCCAATTGAAAAGATGGCTGTTGCGGTTGTTGTTGTTGCGGCTGTTGTGATATTTGATGCGCATCAACAGCAGTTGCGAACCCTCTTCCTCTTCCTCGAGGATTAAAGTTCTGTTTTTGAGTATTAGCTGGTGGCTGACCTCTCTCCAACTTCTTTCTCTTGAGAAAACGTTCAGCTTGCTCGCCTCTCACTTTCAACTCTTTCCAAGTTTTAGAGGGCACAACCCCCATGACTTCTAACACATCCAGTGACAAATTATTATGACATGTCTGTAGGATGAATTCTTCTGTGAGTAGATCTCGGCAGTTTACCGCTTTGTTCCGGAATCGCTTGACGAAGACATCAACTAACTCCCCATCCTTCTGCTTCTCGTCCAACAAGGTGCCAGTAGAGACCTCAGTGTCGTCGTCGAAGAAATTAGTGAGGAACAATCCTTCCATATCCTCCCAGCTAGTGATACTCCCGGGTTTAAGACGTCGATACCAATCGAAGGCAGGCCCATGAAGGGTTCCTACGAATGACCGAACCATCAAAGCTTCGTTTTCGGATATTGCGCCAAGATGTGACTTGAAATAGATCAAGTACTGAGTTGGTGATCCCCTGCCATCAAAAGGTGTAAAGTTAATCAAATTAAACTTTGGGGGATAAGGAATCAGATCCCACTCCCTCGGGTACGGGTATGGAATGCCCGTTTTCTTCACTTCTTGGGCTGTCATCAGAGCATTGACTTTCTTCTCAAGATCTTACATCTTCTTGTCCTCTTCCTCACTCTTCTTCAAGTAGATTTGAGGAGGTTAAGTGGATGATTTAGCCGGACCGCTTCTGGAATTGTCTTTATCCAGAGGATGATCAGCAAAGATAGTCTCATCTTCTTCATTATCAACCTCAGCTATACGTACAGGTATAACGTTACGCTGGCTGGATTCTGCCTTTTGGCTCGATTCCGGTTGATGTTGTTGCGCTTTCAAATCTCGCATCTGCTGCATTGTCAACTCCATCTCGGTTTTGATTTCAGCTCTAATTTCTTCGCGTTGTTTAGCTAATGCTTCCTGTAGTATTTGAGCCAGTTGATCTGGCGTGATTGTGAATGATTCTCTGACTCACCCAACACTGGACGTGGTATTGTCCGAAGCAACAACAGAATAAGTATCTGACAGTTCTTCATCTAAAGATAACCCTTCGTGCATTCTTTTGTAGTCTCGACGTCGGTTGGCTCTTCGTTGTAACCGCGACATCCTTTGAGAGAGACCCCGCTCAACTCTCCCTCCCGGAGAGAAATCAGGGTCAGGGTTGATCAATTGTTGCTTTCCTTTGCCAGTCATGTTAATAGTGACCTCAGGGAGCTCATCTCGTTGAATTTCCATTTTCTTCTTGTTGAAACGTCTCATTTTGGGTCTTGACGCTTCGGTAGAAATTCTTTGAAATACGAAAACTCTTGTTGGCTTAGTTTTGGAGCAACCGTATTCTGTCAATACTGCCTTAATGAGCCTATCTTTTTGGACAATTCTTTTTCTTGAGTTATTATTTTGATCGTACAGCTCATCGTTATTGTGATTTGAGCAACCTATCTTTTGTTTTTGAACCTTGTTAACATGCACAGGCCGACTAGTCGTCGCCTCTGGGCGATCCAAGGTTGAATTCTTAAATCCACCCTCTTACGGGCATGGAGTCTTCATAGGTCCTAAATGAGAGTGAATTGGTATTTTCTCGTTTCGGACTTGTTCAGTTCTAACAGGCGGATATTTACGACCCCCCTGCATAGGAAACCACTAAGGGTTTATTTGCTGGGTTTGAGTGCTCTTTGATTGGAGCTTTGCCCCGATTGTCAGGTGACAAACCGGGGAAATCCGCTGTCGTGACTTTGAATTTTGACAGGTCAGTACTAACCCAAGGCTTCACTAGTGATAGAGCAGACACAGTCGTATTAGACGGACCAGGAGCGGATGCTGACGGAGTTGAAATGGAGATCTTGTTAACTTTCTCTTGGCCGCGGCAGAGATGAGCATCACAGCTGGATGAAGTGCCGCGGCAACCATGACTGTCGCGGTTGTATGAAGTGCCGCGACAGTATGGGCTGTCGCGGTTGGAGATTGAACTCCTCCTCCGTAGCTCTTGGGCATCTTCGGTTTTGGGAACCCAAACTTTGCAGTTCTTCGGTGGCTTTTCAGACACCATTTCCTTCTTGTTTCCTTGTGTTTGTTGACGAAGGGCACGAGCACGGGCGGCCTTCACCTGACGCCTTTGTATATGTTCCTTAAGGGTCGAACGAGCCCTTTTGACGAGAGTCCATTCCTCCGTCGTAAGCTGTGCAGAAATGTGATTATTTTACCGTTGAGGCAATTGGACCACTTTATGCTTCCTCGACTCTAGGTCCGCATAGTAATGGACCCCGTCGGTTTGTTGTAAGGCCTTAGCCAATTGACGAGCACGGCGCTGACGTTGCCTATGACGAGCTCTTTTCGTCAGTGCCGACGGGCCATGATTCAATGACTCCTTAATTGGTGCAGAGTCATTCAGAACAGAGATGTTGCAGGCAGATTTCTTAGCAATGATCGGGCAAGATTCTTCACATGTCATCTCTATCGGAATTGAAGACTTGAAAACTTTCTTGGAAGAGAAAATCTTCCTGCACTTGCGAGGCGAGGAAGATTTTGAGGATGAGGATGATAGATACTCCTCGAATTTTGCTTGATCGAATTCATATTCGATCTCTTCATTGATCACGATCTTGATCGACTACGACACTACGACCTCGGCAGCGAGGCTGCTGGCTCCCATTGTGGTCGCCAGATTGTTTTCAGCGAAAGTCGTTTCCTTTGATGATTCTATTAAACTTTGATCGTTTACAACGAATTACAATGAAAAATTGAGAAAATTACAACTTTCGAGAACATAACACAAAACTCGTTTATCAACTTTTGCTTTGTGGGACTTTGCCTGTGCCGGGAGTGCTTTGGCTCGTGGACCACCGATTCACAAATTGTGAGGGGGTTTAGAGATTCTTCATTTGTTTATCGAAGTAGGAATTTGAAATCTTATCGATGTAAGATGTTCACTCTTCCAAAGATCAAGTCTGAGCTTAGATCTCTAGGAATCACCAAACGCTGTTTATGAAAGGTGAAAACTCTCTCTCTCTTGCTCAAAATCACCAAAAACTCAAGTCTCTATGCTCTAATCTGCTCTCTGTCCTTTATTTCGTGTCTAGGGAGGTATATATAGGGGTAGGAGTGCACAATAGTAGAAACGGGGACGAAATAACTGACCAAGTGACTGCTCTTTGGGCGCGCCAGTCTACACTGCCGCGGCTATTGGCGCGTCAATGTGGACTGGCGCGGGCAAAGAAGTGGTTACAGCCATGTTCCAGTTTGTTTGAAACTGTCTTCTCATGTCTTTTAACTATTTTTTTTCGTGGTTTAACTGCTTGTCCATGTCAGCACACGTTTCTTTTTTTCATGGCACCACGTGAACTTTGGAGAATCATCATACAACTGCTTTGTAACCGCCGCGGCACCCCCCTGTAGTTTGCGCGTCACCATGGACTGACGTGCCATAGGCGCGCCACTACGGACTGGCGCGCCATAGGCGCGGCATAGGCGCGTCACCATAGGCTGCCACGCCTAAGGCGCGTCACCATGGCCTGACGCGCCTAAGGCGCGTCACCATGTGCTGCCGCGCCTTAGGCGCGTCACCATCGGTTGCTTGTCGGTGTATTTTGTCGTTGGTGTACACATTATTCTTTTATGTTGTCTCGCTTCCTTTGGTTGATACCCTCTGACTAAGATAATGGCGTTTATCGTCTTCTCTTTGTCTTGGGCAGTATTTGAATGTCCGTAAGCATTTTTTGACGCCTACAGAGGCCTCGCTTCCCTGCCGCCCAACTTACTCCTCTCCATAGATTCCTAAACACTAATGAACCGTCAACATCAATTTCTCTCAATAAACTCCCATCGAGATTTCTAGTGAGAGAAAGTAACCAAAGAGAGATATTTGTAGAGAGAGAGTGTGGAAATGGGAAGGTGGTTTGCATAACTGGAGCATCTGGGTACGTTGCATCATGGCTGGTGAAGCTCCTCTTCGACCAGGGTTACACTGTTAAAGCCTTTGTTAGAGACCCTGGTAACACAGAAATTTGCATTTTTCAATAAACCCATTTCTTTGAATGAGGGGTTTGGTGCCTTTTTCTATTGGTTCTTGCATTTTCTTGTAAACCATGGTGACTCAAATGTAAAGGAAAACACTCTTTTGTTGTTTCTTTGGTTAGTAATTGAAAATTTATTGTTCCCCCTTTTGGGGATGATTGGTTTCACATGGGTTTGATCAGAATGGCAAAATGTTGCTGTCGCTACTCTTGGGCTATTGATTTTTGCCATCTAGACCCATTTCATTGAGTTTGGTGTTTGATGATATGCTAAAGAATCGAGAGCCCATAAGACGTTTACCTCTTGTTTCTTTGCTAACATGAAGCATAACTTCACAACAACACAGAACAAAACAAGCTGCAAAAATTGAGGTTAATTTGACGACTTGATTAGTGCTAACTTTGTTTCTTGCTTTCCCCAAACTCAAAAGACTAAAATTTGGTTAGAAAGTTTGTTTCTCATTCAGTTTTGTGTGTTGATATTCTTGAACAAAATTAACTGTCCAAAAAAAATATTGGTTTGAAATTATGAAATAGAACTTCAAGGTACTAAAGTTACAAAAGGGTGGGACTTTGTGGTATTGAAGCGCAAATAACCCTAATAATAATGAAGCAAATATCTTTATCCCTTCTTTGTTTCAGATCTCTTTATGAATGGTGGAGTCACGTGGGGGCCACACCCATGCTTGTGAGGCCACAAGATCCAACAGACAAAGAATGAGTCTAGCGTATCTTTTGAGAGGCCACACCCACACATGTGAGTACGAGTCCAGCGGACAAATCACACGGCCCAGTTTCGCATAACCACATCACTAGGCTATAAATACCTATTCCTAGGTTTTTTTTGTTCTGCGTGCAAGGAGAAAATTGCAGAGAGAAAGGCGGTTGTGAAAAGGGGCTTCGTGAAAGGGGAAAACACGACTGTCTCTTTGGGCTGCGTGCAACAGGAGAAAATAGCGGAGGCTTGGCAGCTGTTTTAGAGTTTGAGCATCCTTTTGAGGGAGATATTTGAGTGAGGTTTGAGAGCTTGTTTGAGGGTTTAAGTTGTGTGATTGTAAACCCTATTTGTATCCTCTCTCTAATAGTAGATCTCCCCCTCCTTGTCCTGTGGACGTAGGCAAGTTGTCAAACCACGTAAAATTCATTTGTCTTGCTATTTTGTATGATTTGTAATAGTTTATTTAGGTTCCCTCGACAGGTCAGTCCTAGAACTAATGAGAGGAAAAGCTGATATCCCATTTTGTTGAGATATTTTACTTTTGGTTCTTATTTCCTTGGTAAAACGAGAATTCCTATTGTGATCTTACTCTCTTGTTGTGCCGAGGTGCTGCCGAGGTGCTTGCCAAATTTTTGCTGCGCACAACAAGTTGTATCAGAGTCCAGATTTCAGATCTAGGGTTTTAGAATTAGGTGGAGGAAGATTCTTGTGTGAAGCTTGGTTCTTGAAGTTTTAGGCTACGGTGAAAATAGCATTAGGAGTTACCGTTGGAGATTTCGCTTTCCTCGTGTGGACAGGAGATCTATTTGGAATCCGATCTAGGGTTAAGTTGGGTAATTCTTAATTTCTATCAAAGTTTGATTCTTTCTCTACAACTTGGAGTTAGTTTGCAATGGGAGAAGAAGGTAAACACAGCAAGACGATGGTAAGTACAGTTTAAGTTGATTTTCAGAACATTAAAATTAGTGTGACGAAGTATGACGGTAAAATCAACTTTGATTTGTGGATGAGTGACGTACAGGATGAGCTCAATGCTCAGAACTTGGAGGAGACCATTATGGTCCATGAGAGATTACCAAAATATGAAGAGACGATATGAAAAAAGATGAATAGGAACGCTTATGTGGTGATCAGGTCCTATTTAGAATAGGAGCTGAAGTGTGATGTGATTGGGGTAACGTCTGCAATGAAGATATGAGAAATTCTTAACAATAAGTACCTTACGAAGAGTATTGAGAACCGGTTGCACTTGCTGTGTAGGTTATTTAGATTTTAGATGTCCAGATGCACCTCGCTTGCGGCTCATGTGAACAACTATACGAAGTTGTTGTCGGACTTGGCGAATGTTGATGAGAAGATTTCGGATGAGTACAAGGCTATTATCTTACTGGGCTCCTTACCGGATGAGGAGTATGACACCTTTGTGCTCACTTTGTTAAACGGAAGATCTTCTATTAGCTATAGTGAAGTTACTAATGCATTGATAAATTATGATTTGAGGAGGAAGGACAAGAAGACTTCCCGTGTTAGTACTTCAGACGAGACCTTGTTGACAAGAGGTAGAAGACAATATCTGAAAGGTGGTAATAGAGGGAGGTCAAAGTCAAGAAGCCACTATCAATTAGCAAAGAATCAATGTGTATTCTGCAAGGAGCAGGTACATTAGAAGAGTGATTGCCCGAAGCTCAAGGAGAAGGAGAATGACAAGAAAAAGGGTCCGAAGGTCAATGAGGTGAATATTGCTAAAGACGATGATTCCGATGATTCGAGATTTTCTCTACTAATTACTCTGAAGGTGAACTACTTGGATACATCAGATGGATGCTTGATTCTGATGCTACCACTACTAGAAAATGAACTATTGCCGACTGGACTTTAGCGACGGAAAATTTCGTCGCTATAGGTCATGGTATAACGACGGAATTTGCCGTCGCTATTTTTCCATCGGCAAAAAAGTTTTGCCGACGAAAATTTCACTATTAGCAATGGAAAATTTTCGCCGCCATTAATTTCCCTACAGAAATTTTTCGTCGGGAAATTTCCGTCGCTACAAGGGGTTTTAGCAACGAAAATTTCCGTCGCTAAAACCCAAAAGAGGGAATTTTTTTTGGGCGCGGGCGTATTTCTCTCGGTTCTCCCTAAAAAATTCATCCCACCGCCAAAAATTCATCCCCAAAAATTTCATCCCACCACCAAAAATTCATCCCAAAAATTTCATCACCCTCTCAAATCCCTAACCCCCTCTACCCCGCACCCTCTCAAGTCCCTAAAAATTTCATCACTGTGCACCCTCATCTTCACCGGCGCTCTCGCTCCTCTGCCGGCACTCTCTTCGTTGTCATCTCCTTCGACCGAGCACCGCCCCACTTCTCCTCCTACTTGCCCCCTCGTCATCCTCATCTCTTCCGGCCGAGAACCGCCTCACACTGTTCGAAGCTCGGTCGAGAACCCTAGATCTCCCGTAGCCGTCACCACACAGACACTTTCGCCTTGTCTTCTGCCTTCTCCTGCGCCTCGTTCTTCTTCTCCGCCTCTTATTCCGCCTGCGCCGATGACCACGCCGACTCTGACAATCCGCCACCGACGACGATCACACCATCTCATCTTCCTCAACTTCATCATCTCCTCTTCAACATGTAAGTGCTCTCCTCTCACTTCTTAAAACCTTTATCCCTAATTTGACCATCTAACCCTAGGTTTTCTTAGAAAAACCCCATGCAATAATTATGATTTTGACAATGATGGTGAGAATGAGGAGGAACAGGAGGATGAAGAGATTGTGAGTAAGCCAGCAAATTTGTTTAGTATGTTCAAGTATTCAAGCAAATTAGACTTGGTTTTAATCTTTTTGGGATGCATTGGGGATTTGATCATTGAAGAGACTGTGTAGCATCTCTCTATTTAAGTTGTATTTTTGGGTATTTAGGTGATTAGATTGGGAAAATGAGAGGAAATGGAGTTGCAAATGGTAACTGCTTCGTTTTGAGCACCGGGGCAAGGATTCCTGCTGTTCGGCTCTAAGACAGTTTTTGCAATGTTTGAAACCAACTTGGAAGCGATGGAGGATCTTGTGGAGATGGGTTTGGTTCGTGCTATTGGCGTAAGCAATTTCAATGTTTAGAAAATTGAGGAGCTGCTTCAGTTTGCCAAAATTGTTCCTGCAGTGAATCAGATTAGCCTGATTTGTTTTCATTTTCATATATTACATATTATGCACAATTAGTTATTTGTAAAAGATGTTACAGTGAATAGCTGCTTGAGTAGTAGCGATCTGATTAATAGCTGAGACAATTATGGAATTAGTCAATACCCTGTGAATCCCTCGACAATAAGAATATTTATAAATGGTATGTTATGCACAAATGGTGTGTTCAGTAAATTCCCTCACTTGTCTGGTTTTCTTGAACCCTTGAAGTCGGAGAAATGCATTATCTGACTTTGTTTCTTGATTTTGCATATTGAGCTTGAATTAGGTAAAAATTGATTACCGATAGTAATGAAAGCTAAAACAATGATAATCTACTCGTTTCACGAGACTGTTGGTTTACCTAATATTGTCTCTTCTGAATTGTTTCCAATAGGCTGACTACACGATTTATTAAAAAAGGAAGAAGAAGAAGCAAAGGTTAAGACATGATGGGATGGAATCCTTTAGTCTCAGATGTAAGCATCCATGTTTCAAGTGTCCATGCTTCTAATTACTATTTAGTAAGCATCACTATGATACCTTACACTATATTGAAAAGCAACTCCACGACATTTAAGTTGCAATCAAACATTCGGTTTAAGCATTTCATTCCCTTTCATTTATAGCTGTTTGAGAAGCATTGCAATTATTACATGAACATGCCAATGTGGACATGGCTGGAAATGTTACACAAGTGTGTGTGAAAAATGAAGCTATACTTACGAATATCGTTTTGATATGTTTCTGAGATAGAGCTAAGCTCACAGTTTATTATATATTCCTACATGACTTTGATGCTGTTAGTACTTAAATTAATGGGTTGCACGAAGGCCTAAGATTGACACTAAACAATAAACATACATGATGAATCTCAAATAGGCACTAAACTCTTCATTCATTTATTTATACAAACAGTCCAATACAGGCTTGGCTTGAAATGATATACAAAAGCACTTGAAATTCTGAATTGTATCTACGAAACACTAATACCACGAGAAGAAAGAACACTTTGGTGGGTTTGGAGGCTATAGAACCATTATTATGTCTTAATGTTTATTTTAATTCTAGATATAAAAATTTCTTTCTATGGTTAGTACTACGTATAAAAACAATTATTAGTCTTAACGTGCCTTTGCTCATGCAAGCTTACACACACCTCAAAAGTATCAGTTCCTGGAATACTTATTTGGTCAATGAAGGTTATAAACAATTCACTTGTACTATTAAGACAATCATACAGTGAGTAGAAGATAAAGAACTGAACTTGGATCTAAGCTCGTTTCATTTGTTTGCCAACAAGCACAACCTCAAAAGGTAACAAATGAAAACTGATATGTATATGACATGATCAATAGTATCAACACCTGAAATTCGTATGTTTCTCTGTTCTTTTGTTTCATTTATGTTTTCCCAATTCTATTAAATGATATTCCAGTTTGCTGGAACAATAAATTTGAAAGCACCAAGTGAAGCCATCTTAAGTAAACATGGGTATCTAATCTCCTTTAGATCGTGACCGCTTGACATCTCTTCTTGTTTATGCTTTTACAATACTTTAACTGATTATAATTAATTTTAAAAGTAGTACACCATTTTCTATTTTCTTATATTGTTGGGCAAGCCACATGAGTGTGTGCTTCAATTTGTTTTAGTAACTAAAATTATTAATCTTAATGCTAGAAACAGCTTAAAACTCTGGATGAGAGTTACTAATTTGCAACTTCAAAGTTATACAAAGTGGGACTAGCATTGTTATCTCTTGTGGCAAATCTCTCTTCTTTATCTTGTCTTGAATTTTTGAGAATGCATCAGGTATATGCAAGATTGTTTCTCCAATAAGCGCTTCAGTCCCTACTGGTGTTGTTTTGATGAAGGAGAAACCCGGATTTAAGTTCACGACAAGAGTTCAACCTTTTCGACTTTCTGAGTGGGATATAGATGACAAAATCACTTTTTTTATGAGTGGCAGGTTGGTCGCTCTTCCATTAGATGATATGCATTGTAATCAATATCATAATTCAAGAATATGTGATTATTGGTAAGTTTTATAGGAGCTATACCCTTCGGGAGTATGAAAAGATGGCAAATAAGGTTTTTGCTCGGAGATACTTCAGTGCCGGATGGCAAATAAGGAACTTGAAGGTGATTACTTTCCTAGGGTCTTTTCTTTCAATAACTTTCTGAATGGAAGTGTTTGAAATAAAATAAGCGATTACGCACATAATCTTTTCTGTTACATTAGCATGGTGGGGGAGGGGGAGGGGGAGGGGGAGGTGTAGGGATTGGGTGATGGTGGTGGTGGTGATGTAGGGGGAGGGGGTGGTTGGTGTGGAGTGGGTGGGTGGCGGCTTTGGTCGTGGTTGAGGGAGGGGGTGCGGATTTGGTGCGTGTACGCGTGCGTGCGTGCGTATACGCGTGCAGGCATGTATATAAGAATATGTGCGTGCGTATAATACATAAGAATATGCCATGATACTCTCTTCGAAACATATAATATATAAGAATATGTCATGATACTCTCTCTTATTGCTATACTTGCATGTCATGCCATGTTGTTAACGTTTGATTTATATTTGCAGGCCTGGACTTCTAGACAAGGTGGAGCTAGTGATGAGGATGATGATGATCATGAGGACTGATTTGTTTTTTTACCTTTGAAAACAATGAGTGTGTGCTGTATAAACAATATTTATCATGGTGTGTGTTGTATAAATAATTTTAATTATGTTGGGATATTTTTAGTAAAATATATGTGTTATATTTGTGTGGGAATGAATATTATATTGCTCATTGAACATGTTTTTAAATTTATTATATTATTGTATAGGTTTTTTAATTTTTAAAATAATTTTTTAAAAAAAATATTGGAAATATTTAGTCACGGATTAGTCGTCGCTATAGACCCTTTTAGCGACGGAAAACATACACGGGGACATGCTAATAGCGATGAATTTTCCGTCGCTAATGTTACTTTTAGGGACAGATAATGTTACCTTTAGCGACGGATTTTTCGTCGCTAATGCTACTTTTAGTGACGGATAATCCGTCGCTAAAGCTACTTTTAGCGATGAAAAATCCGTCGCTAATAAATTTTTTTTAAAAAAAGAAAAATGGAACGACGGATTTTTCGTTGCTAATTTTCCGTCGCTGACTTTTAACGACGGAAAATCCGTCGCTAAAAGTAATTTTAGCTACCCTCAAAGTATGGACGGTATTTTGACGACAAAATTTTATTTTTTCCGTCGCTAAAACTTTTAGCGACGGATTTTTGACTTTTAGAGACGGATTTGTCCGTCGCTAAAAGTCCTGTTTCTAGTAGTGTACCTATCATGTGATCCTTAGGTGAGATTGGTTTGTATCTTTTGAGAAGCTCGATGAGGGAATTATAGTCATGGGAAATAATCAGTCCTGTGGCATTTGTGGGATAGGTACTGTGTGGATCCGGATGCATGATGGATTAGTTCGTGAATTGAAGGAGGTGAGATTTTTTCCTCAGCTAAAAATTTTTTTATCTCAGTTGGAGTTTTTGAGGCAAAGGGATTTAAGGTGACCTTTGAAAATACTGTAGCGAATGTTACTAAGGGATCTTTGGTGGTGATGAAGGGAGTCTGTAGTCAAATTTTATACTATCTGAAGGAGAGCACCAAGATTGGTTAGGTTGCTTCGGCTATTTCAGAGGCGAATATGAGCAGACTTTGACATTACAGGTTAGGGCACATAGGCGAGAAGTCACTGCAGGCGCTGTGTAAGCAGGAGTATTAAAGAGAGCCAAGAGTGGTAAAGTGGAGTTCTGTGAACACTGTGTACTTGGAAAAAAGACGAAGGTGAAGTTCGGGACATCCATTCATAGGACGGGGGGTATCCTAGACTACGCGCACACAGATGTTTGGGGTCCCATCAAGACTGCATCACTTGGTGGTCGATATTGGTTCATCACGTTCGTAGATGACTATTCTAGATGTTGTTGGGTTTACACCATGAAGCATAAAAATAAAGTCCTAGATTTGTTTGTGGAGTGGAAGAAAATATTAGAACTGCAGACTGGGAGAAAGATCAAGACGTTGCGATTTAACAACGACGACGAGTATACCTCTGACTCCTTTTAGCAACTATGTCAAGACGAGGGTACAGATTGACACTTCACGGTTAGTCATACATCACAGTAGAATGGGGTGGCAGAGACGTTGAATCAGTCTTTACTAGAGAATGTCCGATGTTTATTATCACAGAGTCATTTGGAGAAGATTTTTTGGGCTGAGGCACTTTGATAATCACATTTTATTATAATTTTATATCCTTATTATCTATTTTATATGAATAAATATACTACTAATAATTATTTTTATCTTTAATTGTAGGTTAATCAAAAATAAAAAGTCCAATATCTCTTCTCTCAACAAAGCCCATGAATTAATGAAGAATATATGCAAATACATGAAAGAGCCCAAGCCCAAGTCCAAAAGCCCAAAGCCAAATGAAAGAGGAAATCAATAGATTGCAGAAGGAGGGATATGGGTATCGATGCCAGCATCGATACCCGTATCGATACTAGCATCGATGTTGGTATCGATACCTATGTCGTTTTGTTACAGATCAATGGCTCGAATTTGCTTGTTTTGGATAAAATTTCAATCCAATGGCTTTCATTCACTGATTTTGACTATAAATAGGGGTAAAGAGTGAGTGGTTGAGTGTGTGAAAATTTTTATAACTCTATTTGGAGAGGATGGTCATTCTTAATTGAGAAGGCCTTCCAAATTTGTAACTTTTATTATAATTAATAAAATAATTTTTTCATCACTTTAAATATTTCTTCTCTTTGTTGGATGTAAAGATGGAGATAAAGAATTATTTAGAGGTTTGCATTTCTTTTATTTTTCTCTTTTATTTTTTTATTGCTTATTAGTTTAGATTTATTTCTATACTTGTAGTTAGATTTTATTTTCTTATTAAATAGCCAAGAGGCTAGAACCCTCTTGTCTTGGATTTATTTCATGCTTATAGAGTAGATTTATTTTCTTATATTTAATTCTTACAATTTATTTTGTAGTTTAGATTTTATAATTTATTTTGTAGTTAGATTTTAATTTCTTGCACTATTCACCTTGAGGCTAGAACCCTCTTGGGTTTAGTTTTTCTTTTTGTTTATTTTTATTTTCTTTGATTCGCCTTTAGGCTAGAACCCTCTAGGGAATCGTTATTTTATTTTCTTATACTATTCACCTTGAGGCTAGAACCCTCTTGGGTTTAGTTTTGCTTTTTGTTCATTTTCATTTTATTAGATTCGCCTTTAGGCTAGAACCCTCTAGGAAATCACCTTTTTTTAAGAAGTGGATTCAATTCTAGATTACCCATATCTTTAATTGAATTCGCCATCTTTACTTTCTTACATTTTCTTTTTATTCTTGATTTTCCTTTTTGATTCTTGATTTTATTCATCTTTCTTTTTCACCTTATGAAAATCATTCATTCTTTGTCACATCTACTCTCACTTACATTTTGTACCGATTTACACACTATCACTTCCACTCTCTCTATCTCTCCACAATCACATTCACTCATCACTCCTATTTGTCACGCACACAATATAAGAATCGATTTATATTTTCTCCTACAAAACACCTTCCTCGTGGGATCGATAACTTTTTATACTATAACTTGACACAGTTGTGCACTTGCAATATTTTTGGGTATATGTTTATGCCGCATCAAGTTTTTGGCGTCGTTGCTGGGGAGGGTGCTTAAGTTGGTTTTAATTATTTTGGTTCTTTAACTTGTGTGTTTCTTGTGAAAGAACTACTTGGAGATTAAAGATCAAGGATTGGAGATTAAGGATTTGTAGATTCGCTTGTGGTAAGTCTTTTTCCTAATATTTTCAATTCCACATCTTTAGCTAGTTTCTCACAATTAATAACAATTAGGATCTAAAAAAGATTTTATTTTCATTGACCATAATAAAATTCACCATCCACTTTGACATTGACTAACAAGATAATAAATCCAAATAATTTTCTCCCTTCTCATTTGTCTGATTGTTAACCCTAAAAAAAAGACTTTCTTTTTACCATCCTTTTTAGTCGTTTTTAATTCCTAGGGTTGCATTTCATATAGTTAGTAGGAATTAACCAAAGTGATTTGAGCATCTTGGTTTGACACATACTTGAAAATATTTTTAAGGGCAAAACCCCATAATCAAGATAAGGTGAGGGATTTCATCACCTTTTTCTTAGCCCAAAAATCACAAATTCCTCACTATATAATCCAAGCCTAATAAAACTCATTAGACGTCGGCCATACGGAATCGAGCTCAATAAGGAACAAAGAATCTTTAGGTGAATCGGTTTAAGTTTTCTTGGATTAGTTGGTGTCTAAGGCAATATTTAAGGGTTGCGTAAAGCGCTCTGTAAGGAACAAGGTACTTAATCGATCTCTGATCAACTTTTGTTCCTATCCTTACATGGCTAACTAACCGAGTAAAACTTTTATCTTTTCACTTAAGGAATTTTTTGGTTAGGAGCTGGTCTAGCTGAGTTAGGCTTAACCCTAGAGTTAGCATGATTGAAAAGTGATTGTTTTTTATTTGTTTTTCCTTTTTTTAAAAAAACTAACTTTTATTTTTCTTTAAAAAAAGTATAAAAAGAAATTGTTTTTGGTGCATGAAAAACGTGGATTAGGGAGAATACACATCGACAAATTTGTTTTGAACAAATGGCTAATCCACATGTTTTTCAAAATTTATGTTATCCCAATAGGATTGAAATCCCCAATGAAGCTCGGGTGAATGATTCATTTTTTCTAACCTACACCCCAGGTTGGGCAAGTTACACAAACATTACATGGAATCAGGGAAACCACTCCGGAACTCAAAACTTCACTCCCTCTTCGACCCAACATTTTCCTAGGGGAAATACAGTTCTTTTCAATTCTCATCCACAATTTTAACAACCCGGTCTGTCACATCAAAATCAGTCTCCTCATCATCAAGTTGTAACTCACACTCCTCTTGATACAGATCGTGATGAATGTCTTAATATTTTAGAAAAATGTTTTGAAATCATAATTAAGGCCTCCACACTAGCCACAGATATGTTAACTCAAACATCCTACACGATGAACTCCTTTATGCAATCAACCGAACTCATACTTAACTCTAACACTCAAGCCATAGCTAGATTAAAAACCCACATTGATCAACTAGCTAGTGCCATAAGTGAAGGAGAGGAAGGAGAAATTCTGAGTCAACCCGTGGTCAATCCTAAGGACACTCAAATGAATGCACTACAGTCAGGAAAACAGGTCGATAATCAGGAAAGAACACCTTTAAGCCAAATTCTTGTTCTAATTTATTCTCCTTCTGATAACTCAATTTAGGAAAGACCAGAGGAAGAAGAAGAAGAGTCAGATCCAAGTTTTGAGGAAATTTTTGGTGAGTAGCTGAAAATATTAGGAGAAGCAGATCAAGTTTGTCAAAATAAGGAAACTGTGTTAAACAATTGCTGCTTTTAACTAAATTTTGAAGAACTCTTTCTTGATGAACTAAGATTTTTGGAAAATAAACAACAACCAAATTTTTACACATCAACCATGAATCATAGGGTTGAGGAAATTGTTAAAGAAAATTTGGTTATTAGAAAACAAACATTCATAAATCAAGAATCTAAGTTCAAAACGCATGACACCAATAAAACCTACCTTCCATTGCCACAAGAATTATTGAACACCTGATATGCTTGAAATTTCAGCACAGTATTGATTATATCATTTTGAATTTGTTTAAAACCCGGGAAAGAATTTTCAGCAATAATGTAGGATTCAATGTAGAACATGAGCTCTTCATATTGAATATTTTATTCTACATTGTTTATTTTGTTTATTTTAACATAATAAAATCTTCTCTTATTTTAGAGTTTCTTATTCAGCTGTGAAAAAAGAGAAAAAAAAAGAAAAAAAAAGAAAAAAAAGAAGAATAAATTTTTGATTCTATCATCCTCAGACCAATGGTAATTGTAGATTTTTATCAACTGATCAAATATAAGTACTTTACTTCTTATCTGTTTTACTTTGTGCATCATAGAGTTTGCATTGAGGATAATGTAAAATTTAGGTTTGGGGGTGGGAATTAGTTATTTTTTCTCTTTATTTTATATTTTTAGTTGTATTTTTATCATTTTTTCCTTTTCCTAAAAAAATATAAAAATATCGTCACTTGCCAAATTGATAGAGTTATGTAATAATTGATTTATTTGATAAATTTTAAATTTTTTAATCTCTAGTTTGTTATTTACTCAAGTTTACCTTTTATGATAACTTTAAATAAATTTCTTAAGAAATGATTTTCAAAATAGTATACTTTACTTAAGTCTTAACTTAGATTTTTATTTAAAATAATAGAATTTATGGATGCTTAGCTTAGAGTTAAAAATAATTTTTCAAAGTGTCTTGACTTACATATTTTTCAGAATTTATATACATATATAAAAAAATTGCAAAAGAAGAGTGCGAAAAATTGGCACCAAAAGAAAAAAAAGAAAGAAAGGAAAAAAAACTCTTGAATTCAAGGTGATTCTATCTTATAAAGCTTAAGCTGACCGAGTAATTAAGCCTAAGGAGTATTTTCATACTTAATGACCTAAGCACAATCGGGTTGGGATCCATTGGCCCAAAACTCGTTAAATGGTCGTTTAGAAAGCCCGTTAAAGTAAAAAAAATCACCAAGGAAGAAAGAATTTAAAAAAAATATAAATAAAAAAATAAAAATACTAATAAATATTATATATATATATGGTTATATTTCTATATATGGTCTTAGAAGATATTTTAGATCAAGCAACTTGAATATTATTTTAAACAAAGAGTTAGCATATTCTTTTCAAAACTTTTAAATTAAATTTCTAAGTTTGGCTTGGTTTTGTATTGCTATAATGAGAATATTTTCTAGAAAATTTACCTTAGAGTTATATATAAAAATGTTTTCTTGAGTAATAACTAGCTTCAATTATCAAGTAAATTTAGTTATTTACTAACTTCTTTAATTTGGCAAGTTGGTCAAATTTTGTGGGTAGATTCACTACAAACCATCACGAGACTACAACTCGTCCACTAGGGTAACTTAGGGGTTTAAAAACTAGTTGTATACGCTAAATACAACCGCGATTCCTATGAAAGTGAGTTAGGTTTTCTTTTTTTTTTCTTTCTTTGCTAGAGGATTAGCAAAAGTTTAGGTGTGGGGGTATTTGATAATCACATTTTATTATAATTTTATACCCTTATTATTTATTTGAATAAATATGCCACTAATAATTATTTTTATCTTTAATTGTAGGTTAATAAAAAATAAAAATTCTAATATGTCTTCTCTCAACAAAGCCCATGAATTAATCAAGAATATATGCAAATATATGAAAGAGCTCAAGCACAAGTCCAAAAGCCCAAAGCAAAAGCTGAATGAAAGAGGAAATCAGCGGATTGCAAAAGGAGGGATATGGGTATCGATGCCAGCATCAATACCCGTATCGATACCAACATCGATGCTGGTATCGACATATATCGTTCTGTTACAGATAAATGGCTAAAATTTGCTTGTTTTGAATAAGATTTCAATCCAATGGCTCTCATTCACTGATGTTTACTATAAATAGCGGTAGAGAGTAAGGGGTTGAGGGTGTGAAAATTTTTGTAACTCTATTTGGAGAGGAGGGTCACTCTTAATTGAGAAGGCCTTCCAAATTTATAACTTTTGTTATAATTAATAAAATAAATTTTTCATCACTTTAAATATTTCTTCTCTTTGTTGGATGATGAAGATGGAGATGAAGAACTATTTGGGGGTTTGTATTTCTTTTATTTTTCTCTTTTATTTCTTTTTATTGCTTATTAGTTTAGATTTATTTATATGCTTGTAGTTAGATTTTATTTTCTTATTAAATAGCCAAGAGGCTAGAACCCTCTTGCCTTAGATTTATTTTATGCTTATAGAGTAGATTTATTTTCTTACATTTAATTCTTGTAATTTGTTTTGTAGTTTAGATTTTTCAATTTATTTTATAGTTAGATTTTAATTTCTTGTACTATTCACCTTGAGGCTAGAACCCTCTTGGGTTTAGTTTTTCTTTTTGTTTATTTTTATTTTCTTTGATTCGCCTTTAGGCTAGAACCCTTTAGGGAATCGCCATTTTATTTTCTTACACTATTCACTTTGAGGCTAGAACCCTCTTGGGTTTAGTTTTTCTTTTTGTTTATTTTTATTTTCTTTGATTCGCCTTTAGGCTGGAACCCTCTAGGGAATCACCTTTTTCTAAGAAGATTCAATTCTAGATTGCTCATATCTTTAATTGAATTCGCCATCTTTACTTTCTTAAATTTTTTTTTATTCTTGATTTTCCTTTTTGATTCTTGATTTTATTCATCTTTCTTTTTCTCCTTGTGAAAATCATTCCTTCTTTGTCACATCTACTCTCACTTATATTTTATGCTGATTTACACACTATCACTTCCACTCTCTCTATCTATCTCTCCACAATCACATTCACTCATCACTCCTATTTGTCACGCACACAACATAAGAACCGATTTATATTTTCTCCTGCAAAACACCTTCCTCGTGGGATCGATAACTTTTTATACTATAACTTGACACGGTTGTGCACTTGCAATATTTTTGGGTATATGTTTATGCCGCATCACACTTACATACGGAGCCACCTCATTAATAGGCTACCTTCATCTGCAATTGAGAGGAAAATCCCTATGAAAAAATGGCCGAGAGAGCCAGCACACGACTATGACCAGCTTAAGGTATTCGGGTGCCCTGTATTTTATCATGTGAGAATAGATAAATTGGAATCTCGAGCTAGAAAGGTCATATTTATAAGATTCAAGCATGATGTCAAGGGATACAAGCTATAGGATCCAGTTGATAGAAAGATTATGCTGAGTAGGGACGTCACATTCGATGAGACTTCTATCTTAAAGTTTCCCAGCTCTTATCAGGTGGAGAGCGACCCGACGAAGGAAATATCGTAGGTGGTGGAGATTGATGCATCTTCACATTATCCAGATGGTACAATATACATTAGAGTACCAACTGAGGTGACGCCAGGTGAGCACGACGACGACGAGGAGGATA
Organism: Asparagus kiusianus; assembly: GCA_022839385.1. Lineage (NCBI taxonomy): Eukaryota > Viridiplantae > Streptophyta > Magnoliopsida > Asparagales > Asparagaceae > Asparagus > Asparagus kiusianus. The sequence goes on from BQKN01000084.1 coordinate 495,776, forward strand.
CGGGTGTAGTTGTATAGGATCAGAGACTGACGGCTCAGGTTCAGGATTCTATTACAGTTCAGAGACAGAGGAGAGACATACGAATGCCAGCACGGTATACCGACACAGTAGTTATATATAAACTTCCGATGGAGAGTATCGATGAGTTGGTGCTTACTACATTCAGAGAGACCGAGCAAAGTTCGGAGGCTGATTCGTGGTAGGTGTCTATGCAGGAGGAGATGGACTCTCTTCACAAGAACGATACATAGGAGCTTGTTGAGCTTCCAAAGGGGTGGAAGGCAATTGGTTACAAGTGGATATACACGAAGAAGAAGGGCATTGAGGGCACTCCATTGAGGTTCAATGCTAGGTTGGTTACGAATGACTATGCACAAAAGGAAGGTATTGATTATAATGAGGTTTTCTCTCCGGTGGTGAAGTATTCTTCGATTCGGATTTTGCTAGCTTTGGTAGCATAATATGTATTTAAGTTAGATCAGTTAGATGTGAAGATGACATTTCTTCATGGTAATCTTGATAAAGAAATATATATATGACTCATCAATTGGGATTCCGAGCTATAGGGAAGGAAAACTTGGTTTGCAGATTGAAGAAATCGCTATACGGTTTGAAGCAGTCTCCTCGACAGTGGTATAGACAATTCGATGATTTTATGATTGGTCATTCGTACACTCAGAGCTAGTTTGATCCTTAAGTATATTTTCGCAAGTTGAAAGGAGGTGTGTACATCTATTTATTACTTTATGTCGATGACATATTGATTGCCTCTATTTCCAGATATGCTATAGATAAGTTGAAGGCACAACTTTCAAAGGAGTTTGGGATGAAGAATTTGGGTGAGGCGAAGCGTATTTTAGGGATGGAGATCGGCAGAGACAAGAAGAATGACAGAATTTGTTTGACACATGTGGTTTATTTAAAGAAGGTTCTACAGTGATTTCATGTTAGCATGGATACGAAGCCAGTTAGTGTACCATTGGGAGCCCATTTGAATCTTTCAACCGATCTTTTACCAACAACAGTTGAAGATCAAGAGTTAATGCCGAAGACTCCATATGCGAGTGCGATTGGGAGCTTGATGTACGTGATGATATGTATGAGACCAGATTTATCACAGGCGGTGAGCATGGTTTCGAGATACATGCACGATCCAGGAGTGGGTCATTGGGACGCTGTGAGATGAATTTTGAGGTACATTCGAGGTACGCTCAATGTTAGTTTGGTTTATGAGCGGGACACTACAGGTAGGTAGTTGTGTATTGGCTATGTTGATTCAGATTATGTCGGGGATTTGGATAAACGTCGGTCTACGATGGGGTATGTGTTCACTTTGACCCATACGTCGGTGTGTTGGAGATGCACCTTACAGTCTATGATGGCTTTGTCTATGACGGAGGTAGAGTATATGATGATTACAGAAGTTGTGAAAGAGGCTATTTGGCTTTCGGGACTTTTGGAGGAACTTGGTATATCGTAGAGGTCCGTCACTATTCATTGTGATATCATGAGTGCTATCTATTTGGCGAAGAATCAGATTTTTCATGCGAGGACGAAACACATTGACGTTCGTTATCACTTTGTTCATGATGTTCTTGAAGATGGTGATGTGAAGATTTGTAAGGTTCACACGAAGGATAAACCGACGGATATGTTCACAAAGGTAGTTCTGACCAATAAGTTTGATTATTGTAAAGACTTATTGCACATTCGTGATTGTTGAGACCGTTGGCGACAATTTGGGTGAACTACGTGATGATTGATTCCTTAGGTAAGAGGATACGTAGGCAGTCTTTACGATGCAGCCGGTTTGGATTAGTTGATTTTGATGGGGGTGAGATTGTTTGGACTCTCGTTTGGATTTCTAACTTGTTGTGGATTAAATCCGTTGTCGTGAATTAACTTCACGACGTACTGGATACACCAAGTAGGACGTTTGGTTGCTTTGGTGTCGGCTCGATTTTAGAAAAACTTTACCGAGGTGGAGAATTATGAACGGTGGAGTCATGTGGGGGCCACACCCATGCTTGTGAGGCCACAAGATCCAGCGGACAAAAGATGAGTCCAGCGGATCTTTTGAGAGGTCACACCCACACATGTGAGTACGAGTCTAGCGGACAAATCACAAGTCCCAGTTTCGCATAACCGCATCACTAGGCTATAAATACCTATTCCTAGGTTTTTCGTTCTGCGTGCAAGGAGAAAATTGTAGAGAGAAAGGCGGTTGTGAAAAGGAGCTTCGTGAAAGGGAAAAACACGGCTGTCTCTTTGGGCTACATGCAACAAGAGAAAACAATGGAGGCTTGGCAGCTGCTTTAGAGTTTGAGCATCCTTTTGAGAGAGATATTTGTGTGAGATTTGAGAGCTTGTTTGAGGGTTTAAGTTGTGTGATTGTAAACCCTATTTGTATTCTCTCTGTCTAATAGTAGATCTTCCCCTCCTTGCCTCATGGACGTAGGTAATTTGCCAAAATACGTAAAATTCGTTTGTCTCACTGTTTTGTGTGATTTGTAATAGCTTATTTAGGTTCCCTCGACAGGTCAGTCCTAGAACTGATGAGAGGAAGAGCAGATATCCCACTTTGTTGAGATATCTTACTTTTGGTTCTTGTTTCCTTGGTGAAATGAGAATTCCTATTGTGATCTTACTCTCTTGTTGCGCCGAGCTGCTGGCGAGGTGCTGCCGAAATTTCTGCTGCGCACAACACTCTTCTTATCCTGTCAACTCTATTCATATTTCTCTTTCACATTGTCATTCCACTTAAGTATAATCTAAAAGGTTACTTGAGGATAGACCCCTTGTTCTGTCACTCAATTGCTGATAGACCCCTATAGTTCTGTCATTGGAGATAGACCCCCTGAGTGATTATTTTCACTCTTTTACATTGGGAAAGAGAACATTGTTTTTTGACAAATACATCTCCTGAAGGTGAAATAGTAAAAGATTCATTCAGAGGGTGTATTGGACAATAGTACAAGGTGTCTAAAATCTACAACGATATAACTACAAGGGGTCTATCCGTAATTGGGTAATATAACAGGGGGTTTACCTGCAAATGTCCATAAGATAAGTTTGTATAATGTTTTCTTTAGTAACACTATACTTGCGTCTATTCATGCTGCCACCAGGACATTTTCCTTTCAAGCCTAGTACACATATATCACAGTTTATACATTTCACCAATAGTATCCAGCAAATGGTTTTAGTTTGGCAAATTTCATAGTCTTAGCACTTGCATTTTCTGTTTTAGCTGATCCGAAGAAGACGAAACACTTGGGTGCCCTAGAAGGAGCTAATGAGAGATTGCATTTGTTCAAAGCAAACTTATTGGAAGAGGGATCTTTTGATTCTGTGGTTGATGGATGTGAAGGCGTCTTTCATACTGCGTCTCCATTCTTTAATGCAGTCACGGATCCACAGGTTCATTTCTTGATTTTTGATAAACCAACAGCATCAGTTCTTTGATTGAAATTTAGCCTCATTTGCTTATTTTGCTGCCCTAAATTTTTTGGGTAACAGAATATTGCATCAATAAATTAGGATTACTTGGTGGCCTTTTTCATTCTATCTTTTTCTTGTTGTTGTTGCACAAATTATTTTAACTGATAATGGATCTTTGGAACTAATTCATTGACTGAGTTTTACTGCACCTCACACGTTGGGATACAAATATACATGCATTCAATCATACACATGCACATTCTCATACACTAACATAGTTGCACATACACTCACATAGACATACACTTGCACATACACATACACATCATACACACACACATACACATATAAATGTGTACACATATATGGACATGTGTGCTTATCTATGTCGACACACAACACAAACATATGCATGCAAGCAAGTCTCAAGCATCTAACTGTATCATGAAACGTTATATTTTAAATTTTCAATAAATCAGGCTTCTGGCAATTTGTCTGTCATGAATTTTTATTTTTTTTCCTTACCTTTTCTTTAACTTCTGTTCATAAACATAATAATTTACATTCAGATTTTTTACGAGATCATAAGCTATAATGTCTGATTCAATTATTTTGATGTTCTTGTACATTTTCAGACTGAGCTAATTGATCCTGCCTTGAATGGTACTCTGAATGTTTTGGGTTCCTGCATCAAAGCAGAATCTGTGAAAAGGGTTGTTGCGACCTCATCCACGGCTGCTCTTGCATTTAATGGGAGACCACGGACTCCCGACGTGGTTGTTGATGAGTCATGGTTTTGTAATTTTGAATTTTGCAGGCAGGCTAAGGAAATAGCCCTGTAAAAGTGGAACGATAAGTTTGCTTCAGAATAACAAGGTTATTGGGTAAATGGTAACATTAGTTTGGACCTAAGATATTAGAAGTTTCTTCTAGTGGGACAACTTCGGTTCCATGGCTCCCAATCCAATCATCTTTGTGCACATTTCCTGAGTTTGAGTCATACTCAAATTCCTGGAAAATATAATTTTGCTGACATCTTTCTCTATTCGACTCATTTGCTAATGGAATATAAACAGACGCAATTGACGATAGAACCCCTGTCACTATTGTTGCAGATGGAACCCCTGACTGAATTTTTTTTGACTCTTTTATTCCCAGGAGGCACATTTGTCCGAAAAAAGTTTATTCTCGAGGGTAAAAGAGTCGAAATATTTTCACTCAGGGCAGGCTATCTACAACAATACAACTACAAGGGGTAATATCCGCAACTGGGAGATAGTATAGGGGGGTCCCGCAGCAGTTAACATTGAATAGAGTGTTTCTTTTATGGGTTACTTAATATGTTCCTTCTTCGATGCTTTGAACCATAGTTTCATGTCACATATATTTTGATTGCTATAGCTACCTCATGCATTCTATCTGCCAGGGGGCGCTGATGACCAGCCGTCCACGCCAACTTACCAAGTTTCGAAGGAAAAAACCAAGGGCCTTGGAATCGACTTCATCCCTCTTAAAACAAGCCTCAAGGGGACTGTTGAAAGCTTGAAGGAGAAGGTGTTGGATTTAATGTAATAAATCTATTTGTGGGCACATATGATTAATCAATGTGTATTGCTATCTTTCAGGATAACCCACTGAAGTGATCAATTAAGTTGGGTTAATGGGTATTTAATTATAATCATGGGGTTATATGTGTAGATACCAGGTTGTAATTGTGATTTATTGAGGGGCTAAATTACAAAAGTACAACATCTATAAATAAGGGGTTATGGTCCCTAACCTAGGGTTACAACTTTCTCTAATTTCTCTTCACCCCCATCTTGAGAGAGATATTCGGCTATAGAGAAGAACCCTAAGGTTAGAAGATCCAAAACCCAAATCAAGATCCATCAATGGATTCAGGTATAAGCTTCCGCTCTTTATGTTTCTTTTAATCTCTTTGAATTAATCATGGCTATATGGTTTTAAGATCTAAGTTTTAGATCTATCAGAAGGGTCTTGTGAGCTTTTGAGGAGGAAACTAGCAATTGCATTTGAAAAATAAAGATGCCTACTTTGATTTTGCATCACTCGATCTATATGTTTGGGATTTCAAGTATAGACAGTCACTTGCAACTCGTGTAAACTGTTTGATGTACTTCGCTTGTGTAGAATCTTTATATTAAATTCATGCGGTTTCTGCTACATCTTTAGGCAATTGTCCCCAAGCTAATCAAGAAGACGTAAGCCTATGTTTTTTGGTTGTTTGAATAAATTGATAAGTGGGGTTTGATCTTATGGAAGGAGCATGGATGACCATATTATCGATGAGATGTATTCAACATAATATTATCTTTCATATCCTTATGCTGGTAATGAATAGTTCAGTAATATCTAATAACTAGCAAATGACATGAAATTAATGGTGAAAGGCCTCTGAGCATAAGAACAATGTAAACTCGCAGCCTCTATTAACCATCAGCAATCTAATAGCTCTATTAACCACATACATAACGTACAAATATAATCTCAATATATCCTTCTTGATTATTTTTTATTTGGAGCTAGCGACTTACCTTCTCAATTGTTTTTCTTCGTGACATAAATATATATCATCATAATCTTTCCAACTTAAATCTTAAAGATTCCTGTGATAAAAATATCAGTTCGGAAAAAAAAAGGAAGAAGTGAAGTAATAAAAATGTTAACAAGAAAAAGTGACCCTAGCTCCTATTTTGAACCATCTCTCGCTAGCAACATTTTGCCATGTACATAGATCTTACAGCAACTTATGACTTGGAAATTGAATAGTGAAGATCATGAATTTACCTTAAGGGGTGTTTGATGAGTATAAAGTGAAGATGAAATTGTGAAAATAAATCACTTTTAGATACTAAATTGTAAATTATGTTCCCCTTCCTTTCTTTCTTCCTCTTCAAGAGACGCTCGGATGAAAGCAATAGAATAATGAACTCTCCGATCGACTTGAGTATCAACGACTTGAGTTCCAGCCTAGTCTAAGTGCATTGAGCTGTCAAATTATAACATTATAACCTCAATCTCACTAAAAATCTCGGAGTTTTAGTGCAATCACATCAACCTTTGACATGATATCAAAATGTCCCAGTTCAGTTTCCACTGGTTGTAAATTTAAAACGCATTTAAAAAGCAAATTGATACTGCTTGCGAGCCTTAATAGCAAATATATCACATGTTAAGAACACGGTATTAATTTAATAGAAAAATATACCAAAATCGGAGTGGGATATCAAAATGAAACACCATTGTAACTTTAGAGATACAAAAGTGTTAAAATAAATACTTTGGGGGTGTCAAAGTGTAATGAGATTGAAATTTAGGTATATCAAAAGTGTTAAAAAAATTCTAATCTAATCTAATCCAAAATTATAAAAGTGAAACTTTGGGTAAACTTTAGTCTCTCAAAGTGAAAACA
>BQKN01000084.1:502659-538776 GCA_022839385.1 Asparagus kiusianus
TATCTTAAGAGTATCACATGAGAATTTTTGGGAAAAATTTTCACATTCACGTAACTAAAGATGATAAAATGTAACTTTTAGAAACTTTCGGATACTTAGGGCCTGTTCGTTTATTTCCTAAAAACCAAGAAATGGAAATGGAAAAGGTGGAAATCTCAAAATAATCCATTTCTTCCATTTCCATCCCTAAAACTAACCCACAACATCTAATAAAATATTATTTTCATCCAACAACTCATCCACATCATCTAATAAAATATTATTTTCATCTAACCACTCATCCACCACATCTAATAAAATATTATTTTCATCTAACCACTCATCCATCACATCTAATAAAATATTATTTTCATCCAAACATCACTCAACTCATCTCTTTTCATCATTTCAAATCACTCACATCATCGAATAAAATATTATAACAATTCACCTCATCTCATTAACATTTCATTTCTTTGTTTTCATTCCAAAAAGTTATGAAAACACTTTTCTTAATCTTTCTTCACATCACCCAATAATACAATGACAACTCATCTCATCTCATTTCATTTCTTATTTTTTAGAATGAACCAAACAAAAGAAAACAACAAAACTACAGGAAATAGGTTTCTTATAATTCATTTCCTTATTTTTTTGGCCAACCGAACAACATCAAAACTAGTTTTCTTAAAAAATCACTCATATCATCCAATAATAATGTGACAACTCATCTCATTTCATCTCCATTTCTTTGATTTCCTTTTTTTAGCCAACCAAACAATTCAAAAACCTATTTTTCTTAAAAATAGTTTTCTATTTCTTTGATTTCTCATTTTTTTAAGGCAAACGAACAGGCCCTTAAAATAAAACTATTTACTACACGATATTTACCTACAGCTTTGAATAAACAATAAGCTACTAAAATGTAAATTGCCCCCCCTATAAATACAAACGCCCTAAGGGTAAAAACCCGCAAACCCTCAAAATCTCCCTCGATCACCAAAGCCTTCCATGGCCGCAGCAAGCCCAAACCCCGCGAACTTCGGCGGCCGCTCGAGCGTCCGCATCGCCGTCATCGGCGATTCCGGCACCGGAAAATCGAGCCTCATCGCGTCCATCGCCACTGACTCCTTCCCCGATCGCGCCGCTCGCGTCCTCCCGCCCACCCGTCTACCCGCCGACTACTACCCTGATCGCGTTCCCCTCACCATCATCGACACTTCGTCTAAGTCTCTCTCTCTCTCTCTCTCTCTCTCTCTCTCTCTCTACTTTCTCTCTCGTCATTGTTATGATAATCTCGATAAGCTTATGGTGATCTTTGATTTGGTGCAGCCCTGAGAACAAGATCAAGACGATCGCGGAGTGCCAGAACGCTGACGTCATCGTGCTAACCTACGCCTGCGATAGGCCGTCGACGCTCGATCGCCTGAGCACTTACTGGCTACTTGAGCTACGAAAGCTCGAGGTTTGTTTGGTTTCCCCCCTTCTGATTTGTTGCGTTTGCTAGGGTTTTGATGGTTCAAGATTTGACGGTGGAGTATGGTTAAATTGCTGCGGGTGTAGGTCAAAGTGCCGGTGATCGTGGTGGGATGCAAGCTGGACTTGAGGGACGAGCAGCAGATGAGCTTGGAGCAGGTGATGTCCCCGATCATGCAGCAATTTCGGGAGATTGAGACATGCATCGAATGCTCTGCCCTCAGGCAGATTCAGGTACTGAGAAATGTCTCACCTTCTGCATCAAAACTGACATTTTAATTGGTTTTTTTTGGATGAGGTAAAAATTTTGTGGCAAATGAGTCTCACATTGTCAATTGCATATTAGGATGAGATAAAGTTGGGTTTTCCTTATGGTGTTATGGATGTTAGATGAGTCCTGATGTTGTAGCCTCATGCATTGAAAGATTTCATGTTAAATAAAGTGTACGGGCAAAAAAAAAGGAAAAAGAAAAAGAAAAGGGAAGCTACTTTGGTTCAAAATGTTGGCGTTAGCTTTTGGAGCAATTGGTTTGGGTAGGAAATCATATTCTGTAACCAGGGATTGCTCGCAATTCTGTCAGCATTTAACTGATATTAACCGATATGACAGACCTGACTACCATAAGAAACAAAGTCATGGACTCATTGGTCCCGATGACAGACAGAACATGCTTCAATAACGATGGTTGGTTAAAAATGGCCCATATGTTACTAACTCTGATTTCTTTAAAAGGGAACAAACAACCAGTGTCATAAATGCACGAGGTGCAAAGTCCCTTTATGCGCACATGTGCAAGCCCAATGCAATGTGTGTCAAGTGAAGCGAGGCATACACCTGTACATAATTTTTCAAGATAGATGATTAAAAAAGAAAGAACATGTTTATGAATTTTCACAATAAAAATGTCAAAATAGATAATATCTACTACCAAATCACAATGTAAAGTCTTAATTCATAATGCGAACATATCCAATATAGTAGTGAAGTTAATAATTCTCCAAGTGAAAAGTCAAATCAAGACTAGCATCAAAGCAAAATCAAATAGTGGAACCAATTAGGTCCTCAATCAAGCTACTAAAATGACCAAATGGGTTTTTTCTTCTGTTTTAGTATACGGGTTATCAAATATACAGAGTGATTGGAGTGTTAACGAACAAAAATATTTTAGATTATGTCTTGCATGCGTCGTGCACAAAGTGCAAGGCTCTTGCGAGGCACAAAAAGGCATTGCCTTGCATTTGCTAATCGTCCCACATCAGATACGGGGGGCTTCACCACCACCCCGCATCGTAGGGCGCATGAGGCTCAAGGAGGCAGTGAGGCACATACCTTTGATAGCGTTGCACACAACTATCAGGGAGGTCTTGGTCTATAATTAAATTCTGCGTAATCAGAAGAAAGTGGCAATAAGTTGTCAGAATAGTGCTTAGAATCCACTATACAACTGTTTTAATGTTAATGTCACAAAGATCTAAGCTGTAAAGTTAACTTGTGCAAAATTCTGCTGGATATATGATGTATACTTCTTGATAAATTTCCCAACTGAGAGATCAATATGTCACCTTCTGTAGTCTGGGCATTTTGATTGGCGTGAGCAGTCATTATGGATGCTGATATAGAAATGCTTCAGTTACTGACTTACTGTCATGAAACTCATGTGTGCATTTTTTTTCCATATATGACTTATCATTTATAGTATTTGTTTTGTTTCCTTTATTCTGGAACTTAACAAATGCTAATTTGCAGGTTCCTGAAGTCTTTTACTATGCTCAGAAGGCAGTGCTTCATCCAACCGCCCCATTGTTTGATCAAGAAACACAGTCATTGAAGCCTCGATGTGTAAGAGCTTTGAAAAGGATATTCATTCTCTGCGATACTGACAAGGATGGAGCACTGAGTGATTCAGAGTTAAATGAGTTTCAGGTTCTGCTATGCACTTTACTACTATACATGAGTATTCTCAACTGCAAGCTTACTCTTATTATTTATATTTTCATGGATTAAGTTTCAACTGGAAGATGATTGTGTTCAGGTTAGATGCTTCAGTGCACCTCTCCAGCCTACTGAAATTGTGGGAGTCAAGAAGGTTGTGCAAGAGAAGATGCCTGAGGGGGTCAATGAACGGGGCCTTACTTTGACTGGATTTCTTTTTCTTCATGCCCTGTTCATTGAGAAAGGTCGTCTTGAAACAACATGGACAGTCTTGAGAAAATTTGGATATGACAACGATATTAAACTTAGGAATGATCTCCTCCCGTCATCCACATTTAAGCGAGCTCCTGACCAGGTATGGATATTGGTTATTATGAATGTTTTCAGCAAATTTCAGTCTTAAAATTTACTAAGTTCTGTTTGTAAAGCATAAATGGTTGTAAATTTTGAAGTTTGACATAAATTATGATGTGCTTAGTAATAAAGAATATAGTTGAAGTTTGACATGAATTATGATGTGCCTAGTCATAAAGAATATAGTCTATGCTGCATGGATATTGTTGCTTGGATATTAACATGAAGGAGAATTACCTTTGCCCAATCTCCAACGCATATTCAGCACATGGATACTCGATTCCTGTCGGGTATCCCTGTGATGTACGCGCACACACAAAAGTCCTATGCATAATAAAGGTGTATAACAGGTATATCCTCGATGAAGTAAGTTAAAAATCTAATTTATGCAAGACATGCTTAGAATCCCATTTGATATGCATTTATGTAAATTGTCTACTTTCCTAATTTTGAATTGTGATTTCCTTGTAGATATTAATTTATAAGTTTAATTACGCATAAACTTTCAGTAGTGACATTTTTTTGAACTCACTATTCCCTTAGTTTCATTTTGGCAGATAGATCCCCTAGGCTCTAGGTGAATTTGTTGACTCTTTTACCCTTAATAGAAAGACTCACTTATTTAACCCAAGGCGTTCTATCTGACAAAATTTCACCTAGGTAAAGGGGTTAAAAAAACCCTTTGGGGGTCTATCTGCCACAATGAATACAGGGGTAGTAAGATAAAACAGCGATACTACAGGGGGTCTATATGCAATTTTTACATAGCATGGAAATCTTTCACCTCAACTTTTTAACCATAATACTCCTGTACATGATTACATGTTATAGATGAAACATTTTGCTGCACACAAGTTTATTATTTTTGTATCTACTAATTCTCATATCTTGAATTTTCAGGATTTGCCATCTCTAACTCTGTTACACATATCATATTGTTTTTTAGAAGATCAATTGGACATGATTCTCATCATGCATCAACCAATTTAGAACTGTGGTCTCCTCATTAGGATATACCAAATGCCTACTTTTGCCAATAGTGGTTCACAATGACATATTTTCAGGCGACCATATGCTTAACTTTGCTATTGTTCTATGCAAAATGATTGACACATGTAGTCCTTTAATCTTTCTTATTTTTGATCTTACAACAATTCTTTTGGCCCGACACAATTTTCTTTTGTTTCTTCATGGGGGTGCATCGAGACTTTCTAGTTTAGTCTCTTTGCACTTAGCAGCATAAAAGTATTGCCAAGTCCATGCTTTGAAGTTTTGGAGATTATGGGGGATTTCATTCATATCAATTTGTTGTTACTTTCCTATTTGATATATATTTGCACACATGGAACTGTGGGGAGGTTGTCCACTTGCGTCTTTACATTTCAAAATTGCTTCTTGTCCCAATGGCAGATATCAATTGCTATACCAACACTTCTAAACAAGTTCTAAAATTGTACAAAATTATGACAGTTAACATGTGGTTCATTTTGATACATTGCAACTGTTCTCCTGGAACTTTTTTGAAGGTCCTAATATATTTTGTATCTTATGCAGAGTGTCGAGTTAACAAATGAAGCCGTGGAGTTCTTGAGAGAAATTTTCCATATGTTTGACATTGACAAAGTACGTGTTACTTTCTTATTCTGCTTATCCTTTAAATTTCTTTTGCCTAAGAGTCCTATACTTGTAATAGTGTATGCCTTGCTTCTTCACAGCCCGTTTTGACCATCCTCATCTTTTACACAAATTAATCTAGCATATTCAAATTTCAAGAGACCCTGAATCAAACCAAGCCCTGATTCCGGGCCGTAGAAGGTTAGTGGTGTAGCACCGGTACAAAGGAAAAGAACCATCATTGACCATCATCATTTAGATGAAGGTTATGCATAATATGTATATATGTGTATATATAATATGAAAATATGGGTATGAGGTGGCAGGTGACAGGTGCAGTGTTATCGAGGCGCAAGGCGCAATGCGGGGCGCAAAGATCCCTTACGCGCACCATGCACAAGGCGCACAACGAGACGCGCGCCTCACTAATTGAGGCGCATAATTCAAACTAATATTTGTCAACATCATAAGACAGAAACATATAAGCAACATATTAGTTACCTACACCCAAAATTATGAGAATATCAACTTAAATCATCAAATTATGCTAACTGAATTTTTAAAGTAACAAAAAGATACAAGAAATATGTATTTAAATCATCAAATTAAGTGATTAACAATTATGAGCATATGTTTATAAATTGTTACATAAAAAGACTAAGAAATATAATTAACAAACATGACTGTTCATAATTTTCTACTTAGTATTCTTAATTGATATTTGCTACTTAGCATGAAAAGATGAAGAATGAATGTAATAATTACATATTTACATGTTCATAATTTGCTAGTTAGCATGCTAATTAGAGAAGGAAGTTACAATTAGCAAACAAGTATACTAAATTACTAATTATTGTTTTCTTTTTATAGGTTAAACATGAAAAGATGAAAATAGATTAACAACTAGTAAGAAAGAGTATATTACATGATATAAATATGTAATTATGTAAATTATTTTAAAAAAATTGAAGAAAGTATGTTACATAACGCAGGTGCGAGGCGCACGCGAGGCGCGCGCGAGGCGCACGTGAGGCTCGCTGCGTGCAGTGCCGGGGCACATTTCCCTTAGGCCGAAGCGCCCCGCGTCCGGGGCGCGCCCGGGGCACTCGCCTCAATAAGCCTGGACAGGTGTTTTACTAAATGAGCTACCAAGAGATAGGATAGTGTGAGGCTCATCCCACTAGCCATATGGAGTAGATGGATGCTACAGAAGAGGGAGGGTGCTATATATACCCAACATCCCATGCGTGTGGGTGTGTGCATAATTACACAATACACAGAGTAGGGAGGGAGGCTACTCACGGTAGAGAGGGAATTCAAAATTTAACAGAGGAAGTTGAATTGGAGCGTGACAATTGTCTTTGCTGTGCTCTTCTACTCTCTTCTTGTCTCGGGAAGATTTTCCAAACTTAAATTGAAAGTAACAGTGAAATGACATTTATTTTCTCTGGCAGCTAATCATATCTGAACAAATACTAGGCTCTTACTTTTATGATTTGTTGTTCAACTGTTTGTATATGCACATATTTGCATAGATGCTTCAGAATATGATTCTAATATAATAAGAACTGTCACCCAATTTAGATTTGCTTGAACTGTTATTTCTTTATTTCTGCTGTCCTGAATACATATTTTTGGTTAATAGGATGGGGCTTTGCGACCAGCTGAACTAGATGATCTTTTTTCAACTGCACCAGAAAGGTGAATTTGTGTTCTCCTGTAGAAAATAAGTTTTTTTATTTACTTCTACACATTCCTGACGTTCTCAGTTCTGATATTTCTGCTGCACCGACATGTGTGGGCCGCTAGAATTGTGCGAATCAACATGTGTATTATGTGCTCACATGTAAATTTCTGGATTTCCTCTGTTGATGGATATACAATTTTTACATAGTTTTCTGGATTTCTTTTGTTGAAGGATGCATGTTAAATCAGTATAAATTTGGTTGGAAGTCTTTAACTGTGAACAGTACAGACTGTTATCTTAGTATTAGAGTTGAAACAACCACTGTGAATTTTCTTCTTGATCTCATAGTGAATTTATATTGGGGCTTAAGATAATCTTCTCGTTCTTTACATGTACTTGAGGTAGACCAGGAAAATGAGATAAAAGTCGTGTCTAGTCTAACAGGTTGGTTAGATTTAGCTCAGACTTGATTGGACCTGACAGCTTTTAAAGTTTGTTATGTTGGTTTCTATTATACCTGGGCTGATCTATTATAGTTAACTTGACCGAGTTTTGATTGGATCCAATGAAATATGTGCCTGTCCTGTGATGTCAACTGGTCATATTTTTGTGTCTGTTTATCGCTTGCTCTCTCTTCCTATCTTCTTATCCTCTCAATTCCTTCCTGTTTTTCTTTCTCCCTCTTCTTTGTTTTGCTCTTTTTCTAATGTGTCTGCATATGTTGCTTGATGGTATTGTGTGCGCTTCGCAGAGTGGGATGGACTGTATTGCCTTTTACAACATTGTTTCTGGTGTTGATCTGGTCATCCATAATGATGCGAACTAAGAATTTCTTGAGATTTATGCAAAATTGTTCCTTGGTTATATATCGGCTAATGCAGCTTCGCGTTTAGGAACTCTGTTCGTCTTGTGAAAGATCTTCATAATCTTGGCAATACTAATTTTTTTTATTTGTATCAGTATTGCTGTTCTTATGTTCTTCTGGAATTTACATATTGTTTTGGGTATTCCTGTTATTAATCATGTTTTACCTTCTCATGAAAAATATCTTGTTGTCCATACCTGGCTATTTGAGGTGCCAGTGGGCCTGATGTGGATGAAGGAGGATTCTAGAGAGGGGACGGGAGGGAGGGATTAATCACTTTCTATAACATTGATAATATTACACATTTATGCATAGCAATATTTAAATTGATCTGATATCCTTGATATTTCATGATATAATTAGAGGTGAATGTAGGAAGTCATACTTGACTGGTGATTTGTCTGGAACTTTGGATTTTACATCGCTAAGAACTACCAGGACTATTATCTCTATGCATTAAAGATAATCTATTGTTCATATAGACTTCTGCTTTTTATTTGAACTTCATCTCATCTACTTATGCCTCTGATCATTTTTTTAAACCATTGCAGCCCTTGGTCTGATTCCCCTTATAAGGATGCTGCAGAAAAGAATGTTTTAGGGGGATTATCTCTAGATGGATTTCTGTCTGAGGTATTTGATCATGTCTTGTTTCTCAATTTGCATACTTTACCATGTTCTTGCATTGTTCCTCATTTAGATCAATGAAAAATTTATGGAATTTCTAGACTACCTGCTTATTACTTAGTAGCTTACGTTTTAGATTTAGACTGCGATATGTTTCACCTTGTGAATTACACATCTTTTTATATAATAATATTGAAACGTACTAGTCCTTTTTTCTATTTTGGTGGTTGATTGTGCTAAAATCTGTTAATTAGCAGATAGTTAATGCATAATTTATGTAAAATTTAAACCAGTCTCTTGCTATGACTATCATGGAGTGACACATGAATTGTTTACACCAGCGATTGTTTTACATTCATCATGTTTAGTTCTTAACTCTGCACTCTCAAGTTAATGAAACTTATTGGTGAAGTTTACATGTGTCTAGTCTCGGTTGCCCTAAAAAATGAGAGAGAAAATGGCACACAAACAAACATCACAACTCAAAAGAGAAACCTGTTTGATTTGTGTTTTGTACAATGTTTTAAATATCGGCCGCAATGTCGGACATGGCGGCCGATATTGCGGATTCGGAGCCTAGCCGCCACGAAATTGTTGAATTTAATGCGTATGGTGTTTTTGAGGTCATGTCGGGGACATGTCGGAAAATAGCGGATATATCGGGCGACATTTCGACCATCAAATATCGGCCAAAATTCAGAAATATCAGTTTCACATTGACATGTTGAAATCATATGATTTGCAATATCTTTCACCTTCTATTTATGTAAAGTTTCACATTGTTTCCTATCCACTACCCATATGGGTGCTTGCTGTAGGTTTTAATTACTTGTTATTGCATGTGTTTTCTTTATAATGGAAGGCTATAAGAACACATGAATTTATTTGTATTAGTTGCACATATACTTTGGTTTTACTAGTTTCTTGTTTGGAGAAATGACAGATATATAATAAAAATCCTGCAATTGTTAGTTGATGCAGTTAAGTAGTTTAGAATAGCAATTACGAGTTTAATTTTCAATTTCAATAGAATTTTCTTTTTGTTCCTACTAGTATAATGCACGCGCTTTGTATGTGAATATTTTTTTTGTAATCTTTTTCTTTGAGTGTAAAATTATGAAGTGACTTTTATAATAACATAAATTCTTAAATTGAACAATTAATAAATCTTTACATTAATAAATAAAGTTGTGTATAAAGAATTGTATTAGTAATTTTTATATTCTGGATAATTATTATACTTTAATAAGAATTGTCTAAACATATTCAGTTAAGCTGTTCTAGTGTCTATTTGTTTTTCTATGCAAAAGCAAAAACTTGGTGGTTGCTTGTGAAAATGAAGACCCTTCTCATATGTACTTTTTCATATGTTTAGACAATATAATTATCAAGTATGTGAATATACCATTTATGATATTATATCAACCTATCCGATATGGCAATCCGATATTTTTTTCATGTCCCTCGATATATCCCCGATTTCCGCTATCCGACATGAATTTTGGCCGAGCGACATGAACCCGACATCCGATATTTAAAACCTTGGTTTTGTAATATTCTTACAATGAGAAACACTTGAGTTTTCTTCTTATTTTTTTTCTTTTTTCCTTTTTTTTGTGAAGTGCAATTTTAAGACTTATTGTTTTCTGATTATTATACATTACAATTTTTGTATTAAAGGATTGATGCAGGACAAGTTAAAATGGATGAATGAATGATCAAGCAGATACATGGTAAATTACACAAATGATATGCACTAGGAGTCAAATAAATCTAGATTAATTCTAAAGTACAAGCTAAGAATCTATATGCATAAATTATGTATCCTAGAAAAAAGATAAAAATCAAACTAGAAGACAGCTTAAGACACATAATGAGATGTTAGATAGAATTGCTATATAACTACAAAAGCATAAACTCTGCATAACCCGTGTTTAGTTAAGGAATAAGATATGGACCTAAGGGGTTGGTTAGAGCTTACACCTATGAAGTGAGAAAATAACACATTCATGTGAGCTTTGGTCTTGATCCTCCACTTAGTACGCTCGATAATCAATAAATCCTAATAACAAGCAACTCCATCCTAAGTAACCTACACCAAAAGTATGAGCAAAATCATGGGAAAAGGCTTTCATTGATTTTATTTGGTCAGTTTGATATCTCTACAAGATTAATGGATACTAGGTTCCTAGGAGAACTACTTACAGCAAGGTAAAAGAGAATTGAGTTAGGATATGAGCGTTTTTTAGAAGAAATAATTATTATAAAGGCTGAAGTTCAAAATTTAATTGGAAGGATAACATTATTCAAGTTGTACAGAACCTGCAAGAGGAGAGTCTGATACGATAGAATGGTGTTGCTTAAAGAGAAGTAGGTAGGACATTTTTCTCTTTTTAGTATGAATTGGGCAGCTATACTGTTATCATATATAAAGTTTTTGATCTGGTGCTTGTAAATTTCTTTGAATGTCAATGGGGTGGTGAGTGTGCATACATTTGTGTGGAGGACAGTATGGATGTTAGACCACAATGATTAGTAGCTACCGTGGAACAACTCAAGAATTATGAGATAGCAGTATTCTTTACTTTGAGATTACCTAAAGTGACTATCTAGCTGGTATATCTTACACATGTGGTGTTTCTATGTTTCCAATTTTATATTTTAGTATTTAAATTTACACTTAACATCACATTCTTTTTTGTAAAATATATCAGTTGTATTTTGAGAACATCCTGGACCTTGGAATAACTTGTGCTTGTTTAGGATTTCATCCATCTTTTTTAAATTGCAGTGGGCACACATGACACTTCTTGATCCAGCTAGTAGTTTGGCCAACCTTATATATATTGGATACAATAGTGATCCTTCATCAGCATTTCACATAACAAGAAGAAGGCGTTTAGATCGTAAGAGACAGCAATCACAAAGAAATGTTTTCCAGTGTTTTGTCTTTGGGCCTAGAAATGCAGGGAAGTCCGCGGTGTTAAATTCATTGATTGGAAGGTCAAATTCTAAATTTCTCTTCTTTTGAAATATATTTCAATTAAAACTAATTTTGTTATCGCTATTTGACATTTTTTGTTCCTTTATGATATTTATTATTTCACTGAAATTCATATTGCTTTTCTTGAACAGGGCATTTTCTGATAGATACACTCCCACAATTGGCGAACGTTTTGCAGCTAATGTTGTTGAGCTTCCTGGAGTATGTTCACCTCTATGCTATCTTCATTTTCTTCTGTTAATTATAATCAGCTTGCACTCAGTTTTATCTTTCTCTGGAGTATGCAAAACTGCTTCTTGCCATAAAGAGGATGTAGGCATTGTGGGTTATTTATCCTTTTTTTGCTTATCTTCTGCTTTTTTTAATTCTGAAGAGTAGTTTCTGTGTGTGATACTTGGATTAAAAGTTTCCATGCTTAAATTGTGTGGTTCCGTATCATATTTTCTTAATTGTTCATTGTTAAGTTTTTGTTTTACCTCATTTGGTATCTATGCTCACATTTTGACATGGCATTAGTAGATAAGAAAGGTACATACTTCTAAAAGCATATAGACCTGCTTTATGGGTAAGATCATATACCATATTACTTGACTTTCAAATATTTTTTTATATTTAGGTTCCTTCTCATTAAATAGGAATTGTCTCAAATATTAGTATCTATCCTTAAAAAAACTGTACTTCGAACTGACTTGACATTTCTGCATCTTGAATCATCCTAGCCACCATTGTGTTCATTCTCTTTTATGAGTGTCTTCTTTTATTCCTATTTATGTCGCTAGGAGTGTCTCTTGATTATCTCTTGGGCACATTGCCTTACATTTGCTCCCTTTAGCAAATTCATCCTTATCCCTTCTCCGAGACTAGTTCTTAATCTATTAGAACAATAGAGGTTGCTATTTTGTTTCATGTGGGTAAACTGCACAACCAATACGTTAGCTGTTCCTACCATAGTACTTTGGCAAGCAACTTCTTGTATATAGAGTTTCCTTTGCCAGGGGTTCAGTACCCATTTGGGGGATACACCTGGTTATCAATTGTACCCAAAAAATTAATCAAGTTATTGAGCCTTTGTTACAGGCTTGTCTCCATAACTGAGCTTATTTCATGGAGAAGGCTGAGATGATAATGATGAAATTTATTTATTGTTACTCTAAATATTTGGTGATTTAGTGTCTGATATTATTCTCTGATGGAAAGTTGCTTCTACGAAAGGGCCTACTCAACCCCAAGGCAAAAATAATTTGCTTCTCTCATCTTTAGTTATACTCCACTCCCTGATAACTACCATCCTGTTCCATATGATTCAAACAAGGGTATCTGCATTTGAAAGATGTCTCTACAACTGCTACTTAGCTTTCAAGTATTGTACTTGAGAATGTCTCTCTCCCTTTTTGTGTATGGGTATGCAATATCGCGGGCATTTGATCATGCTAATTAATTCAGTTCATATTTTTGTTATTAGAGAACCAGGGTGATTTTAATTTATGACATGATTGTAAAATTTAGGTAGTTACATTGTGTCAATCACCCGGTATGGTTTTGTGCACTGTTTTATCATCGTAGTAACTGTCAACATTATGTATCTCAGAATATAAGTTTTTTGTCAGCTTAGTGATGCAAGCTCTTATATTTTCGAGTGCCATTCAGTTTTTACCTGATCCCATAATGCTTCTTGTTTACTTAATTATCAATGAATATAATGTGTATCAATACAATTTGATCCATGATGCAGGACATCTTGAAGACCAGATGAGCTAGTCTTTTTTAGGGTTTGATTTCTTTTGTTGAAATTTTAGGAATTTTTATTGGGTTTTATTTGTTAGTTAGGATTTTTAGGTATTATTTTTGTTGGTCTTTTAGTTAGGAAGTTGTTTGATCTGATTAGGATTTTATTCTATAAATAACGATGTACTTCTTCATTTGAAGGGGGAGAGAAAATTTGAGAATAAAGATTATGAAAATTTAGCATGTGTTACTTGTAAGCGTGTGTGCCAAGGTGTGAATCCAATAAGTGTGAAGCCAAATCTGATTAGGTGTTGTGCATGAAAACAGTCTAAATCCTAATTTATCTCTCTTTTCATTCTTTTTTTTTTCACTTTAGTTTTCAGATTCAATCTAAAACTAGAATTGAATGCCTTCATTGCACAGTGTCAATTTTGTTCTCTGGGTGTTCGTTCTCTTCCTCTATTGTCTAACGTTTGTCTGTGTTCTTGTGTTTATATTTGTGTGACTAGCACTCATGTAATAGGATAGTGCTTACATTTGCCAGACAGTTCTTACCTAATTTCATAATGCCTCTTGTTTACTTAATTATCAATAAATACAATGTGTATTGATATACTTCGATCCATTTTGTGCTCTCGGTTATTGGTCTCTTTCTCTACACCTTATATGTGTAGGTGTGCTTGTGTTTGTATTTGTGTGACTAGCGCTTGTGTAATAGACTAATAGGATGGTGCTTTATAGTTCTCTAGGGAACAGACTTGATCTTTATTACCAGGCTACCAGCTAATTACACAGTGGTCACATGATAAAATGTATATGCGCAAAAAATTATGTGGTTTGAAGTTTTCTCACTTATTCATCCAATGGTTGTGAAGATTTTAAAGTTAGAAGAACATAACCGTTTGATGGACGACCAAAAACTTTTGAGGAATGTATAGTTTCTTGTGTGCATACTTTTTGTTATAATAAAGGGAGTAGAACATCCATGATTAACCCATCATGTTGTTCAATATGAATACAAGCTTTAATATTCGAGAGTTACTATAAAGCTCTACATTATTTCAGTTGATGTATGTTACCTGGGTTCTCCTAACTGAAGCTGTACCCATACCTACCATGTACATGTAACTGTAGCTGTACCCAAACTCCTCGTACACTCTTTGCATATATGAATACATCTACTCGGGCATGTACTCACTTATGCAATATATGGTATAAGTTAAAACACTTCTCATATACTTGGACGCATCATGTCATAGTGTCATACACTTCATATACACTTCCTAAAACTTGTGCAACATAGGTCTGGTTTCAAACTATTATTTTAAGGGTCACCTGGTTGTCTAGTTCAAAAATGGCAGTTTTCTGATCTATTGCACATAATAAAAGAAACATAAAAGTACTGTAGGAACTTTAATTTTTATAACACGTGAATAAAAAACAACATTGATTTTATGTAAATTATTAATTTCAATATATAGTGTATGTATGTGTAATGTATATAAATATTTATATAGACATGTTCCCACCTCTGCATACCCAACATTTTACAAACTTTCAGTGTCCCATACCTGTACGGCTGTACCTGTTTCTTTGCAACTTAGCCATTCATACATTTGTGTCTTATGATGAACCTTCCAAAACCTAAGTCAGTTGTAGAACAGGTCATGATCCTTTATTCTACACAATAATTACAGCACAGGCTAACTTGATGAAAACCATAACCAATATTCATGCTCTTGCATCTCCCTGTTATGTGGAAACTCTGCTTGAAAAGTTTCTTCAAATGACAATAAGCAACAATGTCCAGCTTTTCTTCTGTTCCCAATGATTTAGTTATCTTCTTTTACTGAAATTCTAGGAAGTTACTGACCTTTTACCTTTGTCTAAATATTTCCTCTTTCACTTGTTTATGTTCTTTCTTTTGCGCTCTTAGTTGCTTTGTTTCTTCCCTCTCCAAAAGCGATGGCCTATTGCTACTGGATAATTTCCATCAATATACTATTCTGCAGATTTAATGCGATTTCTGTATGGGTTTATCTTGTAAACCCCCTTAAACATGATCAATGTGTTGCTGCATGCTAAACGTTAAACAATATCAATTCCTGATTTATACTCATCAATTATCAGTTCCCTTTAGAGCCCCAAAGCTGCTGCATGAAATATTTATTTCATCCATGTTGATCTTGTGCTTCAAGTAATTTTTTGTACTTGTTTATGTAGGGTATTAAGAAGACTCTTGTGATGAGAGAGGTGCCAGAAGATTCTGTGCAAACACTTTTGTCCAACAAGGACTCCTTGGCAGCTTGTGATATTGCAGTCTTTGTTCATGACAGGTATTGAAGAATGTATTCATGAAATTGCTGTCTGGTTCATGGCAGCTTTTGATATTACAGCTCAATGGCAATATCATTGGTTTGCAATCTTTCAAGTGAAATATCACTGCATGTTCAGCGGCATCACATATTACATACTGCAGAATGTTCCCAGTTTGCATTTATCCTGCCACTTGTCGTGATCTCTAATCTGATATTATTGACTTGATAGTCATCATGATGTCTAATCCGTGAACATGTGGTGAGTATCTCGCTTCATAGTTGTGGTTTGCGAAGTATGTTAGTTGAGGGCTTCGATACACGGCCATCTGCTCTTCTATGATTTCTACTGAACTAGTAGCTAAGTAGGTATGTGCATTTCAAAAGTTTAAGTTATACATGATTACTTTGAGTAAAAGAAAGGTGCGGATGGAGGAAATTCGGTAACATTGATAGGTGATAGACATTGTTATAAATAGTGGTAAATAGCGTCGCAATAGCGGCGTTAATAGCGTTAGCGGTCCCTTCCCGCTACGCTATCGCTCAATAGCGGTGACATACTACGGAATATGCGCTTTCGGCTCACAAAAGCGACCAATAGTGTGCCATAGATAGCGGTAAATAGCGGATGATTGCGGGCAAATCCACTTTTTGACTGATATTTAAAAACGGTCTGAGGTGTAGTTTTTTAAAATTAAACTCGACCCGCAACCACTGCATCCTACCGCCTCCCGTGATTTCTGGCATATTCCCACTACCTCCCACAGCCTCCTGCACCTCTCTCAGCACTTCCTCTCACCTCTGGTCGTGAGCTCCCCCTAATACAGTCCTTTCACCGCTCAACTCATCTTCTCGAAGACAATGACTCTTTGACTCCTCTAGTCATCTTCGTATTATATGACAGTTACATGTCTATTTCATGTTTAGGCTCTCTTTAAATCATCAAATATGCACTTTTAGATTTTCTAGATTTTTCTTTAATTTTTTTATTTTTTAAAATTTTTATACATATCTAAATTAGACCGATGTTTGACTTTGCGATTTTTACTGTTATTTTGTCGCAATAGCCCCCAGTAGTCTCAGTGATACCTCACCGCTATGCGACGCTATCTGCTATCGATAAACTTGATGATAGAGAACCTTGATAGAAGCCAACATAGAGACTCATGCTTTAAAAGGTTTTATCTTGGTGAGCTTGGTCCAATTGGCATTCTCTACGAGAAGGTTGTGAAAAACATTGTATAGAATGAGGACCGAGCTTAATTTGGGGACTTTAGTGATCAAAAAGGCCAATTTTTTCCCAAAGAAGTAAAATGATAGTTAAAAATAGGAGAAAAGGAAAAATTAGGAAAGGGAAAAACATAAAGTAATGATAAAAATGGAAAAAGTTTGAAAGGTGTGTTTTTCTTAAAACTATAAAGAAGGCAAGATCCCTGTTGATATTCATTCATTCAATATATAACTATTATGACCATATTATAGTCTGTTAGACTTAGAGGATAACCAACAATCGGAAATGCGGAATTAAAATTTATTGATTCAAAGCGTTCCAAGATCTTTATCTCTGCCGGTCAGATTCAACGCACTCCATGATAATCACTGTTGAACTCCCGTTCGCAGTGACGAAATGGAAATATGATTCACAACTCAAATGCCTCTTTTAACTCTCTTGTTTTTTTGATGGCTATAGTTCCATAATCACTGTTTTGAACTCACGGATTACTGTTCACGAGAGAGAGAGAGTTACTATTCACTAGAGGGGGAGATTTTATAGGCTTTAATTTTGGGCATAGTTTCTATAACTACCTATGATGGAGGGGTTATGCGGTTATGGGTGTAACCACACTTTCCACATCATACATCTCTTACTCACACATGACAAACATAACTAACCTTCGTCACGTTGAAATAGCCAAACTTTGAGTCAAGTTTATACAAACAAATGAGTCATGCGACCAACGAATACACCTGTACTTGGGAGCTCCAAACTAGAAACCCGTTAGGGTCAGAATGGAGACATCAACCCGAAAACATGAAAACAATTAAATAATAGTGTACTGCAATAGCCCAGACTTATTTGGTTACACAGAATTAAGCGTATCTAAATCCCTCATTAGATCCATGCTTAATCCTCCTCTAAATTTCACATGTATCCACAATCGTGTCCGCTTGCATTAAAACGACACAACTGGTTAGCCGGTGAATACAAATGATGTGTATAATTCCAGATTAGTCTTCCTTTCGCCCTCATGCCACTTAGTCTCGAGCTAACTGCTTGCTCCCGTTAGGTCAAATCAATCATGACCATAGGCGACACACTAGAGTAGCTATCATTAACTCTTCACTTCATGACATAGTCAAAAGTCATATAGGGTACAAATGAGATCATTTTTTGACCTTTGGGACTCACACGGTGAGGAAGCAGGGACTCATTCACTCACTTCCATATTTGGTCGCTAAGTATATGCAGTATGAAATGCATGCTATGGTGGAATATTTACTAATTTAGAGTGTATGTCTTAAACTCTAAACATCATACAGGTCTCAGTTCAGTCTCACCATAAGCGCCTAACTCGAGGTACTCGTTTGCTCACTTTCAACAGCGCCAAATAAATTTCTTGTACCTGACGTTATGTACATATTTCATGAATGGTAGGGAAACATTCATGCCGGCTCTTTATTCTCTTAAAAACCTCATCTTGATCCTTACCAAGGCGACATTAAAATTTAAGTTATACTTGCTTTCTTAGCGCTATAACTAACCTATGTCTCATCTTTGCTCGCTTCATCAGCACCAAAAGGTGATTGCTCATGTGAGAGAGCCAATCTTAACCTATCGACATACTTTTTAGAATTTACTAGTTGCCCAATGATACTTTGTGCCACTAATATATGTGAATATATATCTACTCAGCTTAATCAATCATACAAGTGCAACAAATGTATCATCTCATAATACAAATCATATAGTAGTCTACAAATCATAAGTACAGTCATATTCTACGCAGTCCTAGGGATTTAACATGTGAAACTTATAAATCTCTAGTAAGAGGTTTGGTAAATGGATCTACAACCATCCGACTCGTAGAAATATGTTGTAAGACCACCTCCTTCTGTGCCATCATGTCTGTAATAAAGTGATATCTCAGATGTATGTGTTTGGTTTTCCCATGATCCTTGAGAGCCTTGTATGCAAGTGTAGTCATACTGTCACAGTTGATTGTCACAGGATCAGATGCATCAGTGATAATTTTTAAGTGCTGCATGAATCTTAACCAAATTGCTTCCTGCACTGCTGCAAAACATGCTATGTACTCAGCCTCTATGGTAGACAAGGCTACACAAGATTGGTTCTTACTGCTCCCAGATATGGCACCACTGTTGAGCAGAAAAACATACCCTGATGTTGATTTGCGTTCATCTATATCACCTCCCAAAGCAGCATCATTGTAACCTATTAAGTGGAAATCTCTACCATAATAACACAATATATAGTCTGATGTCCCTCTAAGATATCTCAAAATCCTCTTGATCGGCTTCCAATGCGTAATTCTTGGATTTGCCTGATATCGGCTGACAAGTCCAACAGCATAACACATGTCGGGTCTTTTACACATCATTGCGTACATGAGGCTTTCGATAGCTCTAGAATAGGAAATCTTGGCATCTTTTCCTTTTCCTCTGGAGTCTTAGGACCCATATCAAGGCTTAGGCTTAAATTTCTCTCTACAGGAGTATTTATAGATTTGTATTTATGCATTTGATATCGCTCAAGCATTTTTTTAATGTAAGTCTCTTGAGACAAACCAAGTAGCCTTTTAGAGCGATCTCTTACAATCTTTACTCCAAGAACATAACTAGCTTCACACATATTCTTCATCTCAAAATGAGAGGATAACCACATTTTAGTGGCATCAATCAACTCCCTTTTATTTTCAACTAAAAATATGTCGTCCACATGTAAAGATAGGATCACAAAACTATTTGGGGACTACTTGATGTACACACAATGATCATCCTCCATCATAATAAACTCATTTGCTAAAATGGCTTGATAAAATTTTAGGTTCCACTATCTTGAAGCTTGCTTCAGGTCATAGATAGATCGACGAAACTTGCAAACTTTGCGCTCTTAACCTTCAGCCACGAAGCTATGAGGTTGGTCCATATAGATCTCTTCATCTAATTCTGCATTGAGAAATACAGTTTTTACATCCATTTGATAGATATCTGAATCCATATTTGTGACAATAGCTAAAATAAGATAAATCGAGACAAACCTAACAACTGGTGAGAAAGTTTCCTCATAATTGATTCCCTCCTTTTGAGTATAGCCTTTAGCCACAAGACGAGCCTTATATTTATCAATAGATCCATCTGCCTTGTGTTTTATTTTGAGAACTCACTTGTTCCTAATTGTTTTACGCCCAGGCGGAAGGTCAACAAAGTCCCAAACATGATTGTTTTTCATAGACTCCATTTCTACCTGCATTGCATTAATCAATTCCCTAGCAGTGGGACCTGCAAGAGCTTCCTAGATAGTTTTAGGCTCTTCATCATCCATTGGAGCTATCATTCATGAAGGTCCCCCCCTCAATCTCAAAATGACAACGAGGGATCCTACCTCTAGCACTTTTACGTGGTTGAGGTTCCACTTGATTTCGCTCCATTGGAGTTAGGCTACCAGATGTGCCGCTCCCACTAGCTACATGAGGATGGGGAATTTCATCTATTCTGCTACTTGATTTGTCATGAGTGACAGAATCCGAGACTTTCAATTCATAAAATTGGAAATCCTTAGTTACCTCACCTCTACTAGGAAAATCCTCCTCCAGGAAGGTGGCATTTCGTGACTCAATTTCTATCACACTTCTATCAGCTTCTTCACCAAAAAAAAAACATATCCCTTAGAATATTCAGGATATCTAATAAATACACATTTCTTTCTTCTTGGACCCAACTTTTCATACCTATGATAAGTTTGGTGAACAAAAGTTGTTGATCCACATGGCCGCAAATGACCTAAATCAGGTTTTTCACTGGTCCATAGCTTATGTGGAGTGGAAGGTACAGACTTACAGGGCACACTATTAAGAATGTAGGTTGCAGCCAATAATGCATCTTCCCAGTAAGATAAGGTAAATTAGCTTATGCCATCATTTTGTTAAGAAGGGTCCTATTCCTCTGCAACACCATTTTGTTACGGAGTTCTAGGTATAGTTAGTTGTTTTGCTATCCTTTTTTCATCACACAATTTCTTAAATTGCTTAGGTAGATATTAACGATCACAGTCAGTTCTAGGAGCTTTGACTCTTCTGTCTAATTGATTTCAACCAATCTAATATAGCGTTGGAAGCAATCTAATGCTTCTGACTTGTGGGAGATCAAATAGACATGACCATATCGAGTAAAATCATCTATGAATGTGATGAAATATGGTGCATCATGTCTTGCCTTCACATTCATTGGGTCACATGTGTCCAATTGAATAAGTTGCAGGGGTATTGTGGCTCTCACAACTTTGCCAAATGGTTTTCTAGTTGTTTTTTCAGCTAAACAATGCTCGCAAGTAGGTAAGTCAACTTTAGCGAGTGGGCCAAGAAGACCCTCGCGAGCGAATCGTTTCATTCTCTCTTGCCAAATATGTCCTAATCTAGCATGCCATTTTAAATCATCACAAACATTATTGTTAGAATATGCAATAAAAGAAAAAAATTACTTATATTGTTACAAATAGAAATAGTGTCCAACACCATAAAATCATCTAACAAATATCCATGACCATAATAACTAGTTCCCAAATACAACATAACACAACTACTTTCAAACACATTTAAAACCTAAACCTAGAAGGACTAGAACTGAAACAAAACTTTGCCGGATGTCAAGTGCATACAATACGTCATGAAGATACAACGTGCACCCACCTCGCAAATCTAATGCAAGTGCATACAGTACGTCATGAAGATACAACGTGCATCCACCTCGCAAATCTAATTTGCAGGTGCCGATCCCAAGGACCTCTGTGTTAGAGTTATTTCCCATGTAAATACGTCTACTCCCAACTGGAATTCGACGAAACTCCATGTATGCTATCCAATCTCTCACTATGTGTTCGGTTGGTGCTAAGTCTATAGTCCAAATAGGAATGGTTTCAGCAAGCATCAAACAACTACTAAAAAATATAGTAGAGTCGGACATTGTATCACATACCTGCAGCTTAGTGCACTCACGAGCTAAGTGACCCAACTTATTGCAATTGTGACAGACCATCTTTATCTTGTCTTTCTTGCCACCGCGCTGTCCACGCTTGGGCTTGGCATATCTAACCTTTTTAGGATTCGGTCCAGTATCTCTACCCCATTTAGGTGCTCCACCTCTGCCTCTTCCACGCTTAGAGCCAAATGCTCTGCGCGAGCTAGCCTCAGCCATGTAAGCATCCTGCTGGGTTTCTTAGTCAGAAGGCGATCCTCCTCGAGCTCCACATAGCGAGCAACATCATCAAACGTCTTGATGTTATCATTATGGGTGAGGTTAACCCGCATGTGCTCCCATGAGCTAGGTAGAGAACAAATGATAGCCTGAGCCTGTTGTTTGTCAGAAAGCTTATGTCATGCCGCTCTCAACTCGCTAATCATGTTTGACATAATAGTAAGATGTTACCTCATCGAATGATCATGTCACTTCTTATAATCGTCAGACTTGAGAGTGAGCGTGCGCTGTCTAGTAGTGGAAGTTCCACCATATTGGAGCTTAACAGCATCCCAAACTATCATAGCTGACCGATACCTCTCAAAACGCAGCATATCATCTCTCATGCTACTCAACATCAATATGCGAGCAACATTGTCCTTCCTCTTCTAAGCTTGGGAGGCTTCATGATCACGTTTATGCTACGCAGTGTTGCCCGGTTCAAGCTCAGTCACTGATTGTGTTATGGTTTTCCGCATAATTTGCTCTTCGAGAAGATACTGAATCTTGCGATGCCAAACATCATAATTTTTCTCATTCAGTTTCTCCCTCTTATTGAGGTCAACAACAATGCTCTTGGTAGCAGCCATAACCAACTAGAAACATAATAAATAGCACATAATTAATAACTAGCATAATTCATAAAAAAATTTGCTGCATTATCTTGAATAATTTAATAATAATCTAAGTCATGGAATCGAAAGAAATGTAATACATCCAATCATCTCCCATTACAAAGTTTTAACATTATTAAATCATTCAATTGTGCGCAAAATCTAGGAATTAGGCGAGAACATTTCTTTAAAAAAAATCTACCAACCTAAAACCTTCCACTCAAAAAAAAATCATGACATGTTATTACGCATGCTAATTAAAAAAATAATTAAACATGTCAATTTTTTTGTAGAAAAAATACAATTAAATTTATGCTAAACATGCAAAGAAATAACAACTTATAAGCTTCTATAGGGTCAAACTGCAATTAATCAAAATATCTGGGTAGAACTGTAATTTTATAGAAAACTAGGTCAAACTGTAATTTTTCAGAAATTGTGTCAAATCTGTAAATTTCCCAAAATGGGTCGAAATTTCAATTTTCCAAAAAAATGGGTCTTTTTGCAAAAAAAGAAACATTTTAGACTAAATTGTAAGTTTACACCAAAAAGTTGGGTCAGTTTCAAGTTTTCGTAAACTCTGGGGTTCGTTGCAATTTACGCAGAACAGATTTCGATTCTGTTTATAAATTTCTGGTAATATAAGAGCTTATGTGTAATTTAGTAAAAACTATCATTTTACTGTGTCTACAATAAAAAAAATTTAGGGTTGAATTGCAAAACCCACACATCATCTTCAACATTGTACCATAAACTATGTTGCATCATCTCAACTTTGAATTACATAACTTTTCGATCGACAGTCCAAAAAATGTAAATAATATGTCTATGGAAAGCTCTCATGTAGATCTATACGTAGAGATTTATAACTGATCAAAAAACTTAATAATCAGAGAGATATATGATTGCAAACATCAAGCTATTCAAAACGTATTGAAAATTCAAAATTAAATAGCTCTCAAACCACATGATGGTTTCAAACGAAATTTTACAGAGATGATCAAATATGTATAGTCTATTATTTGTGCCAATATAAGATCATAACAATAAGTATATTAGAAGTTGTCATTAAGCATCTAACAAGCATTTTTTTAATGGGCATATATCAATATCAAACAAAATGAATGATCTTATTTAATCCGAGAGCACGAAATCTAGCATTATGGCTCTGATACCAATGTTAGACTTAGAGGATAACCAACGAATCAGAAATGCGGAATTAAAAGCTACCGATTCGAAGCATTCCAGGATCTTTATCTTCGTCCGCCAGAGTCACGCACTCCACGATAATCGCTGTTGAACTCCAGTTTACAGCGTCGAAACGGAAATATGATTCACAACTCAAATGCCTCTTTAACTCTCTTGTTTTTTTATTTATGGCTATAGTTTCATAATCACTGTTTTGAACTCTCAGATTACTGTTCAAGAGAGAGTTACTGTTCACCAGAGAGGGAGACTTTTGTAGGCTTTAATTTTGGCATGGTTGGTTTTATAACTACCCATGATGGAGGGGTTATGCGGTTATGGGTGTAACCACACTTCCCACTTCCTACGTAATCATTGCAAATGCTTTTATGAGCGCAATTCTTGATTATCTAGACTATGAATGCATGCCATTTTCATGGCTGGATCATTTTGAGATGATGGACAATTTATATGGTAAATAAAACTATTTCCTGAACTATCTGTACGTCAAAATATAAAATTTTAGAATGAAAACAAGTAGCTATAAAAGAAAAGATGATATCCATGTTTAATAAGAAGATATTAGTTATTGCCCCTAGGCTCTTCAAGCTTGTCCTGATAGAAAATTTCACAGCAATTAAAGAAAATAGTTTGTAAATATTGACTGATCTTATATAAGCACTAACAAACATATATGGAGTCAAAAAGGTCTAGACAGAGAAACAGCCATAACCATAATCCATGGTAATACAATGCCGAGTGTCAAAGGACGAGGCGCGAATTATGTTGGAAACCATAAAACACTAGAGATCCTTCTCAAACACCAAAAATTTCTGACTCAATGTCAAAAATGCAAGTGTAACTGATGATGATCATCATCAAAAGTGCCAAGCAGAACAGTCTACTTGGCACAACTCTGCAATTTGATGTCATAGCATTGTTAAATAATATGTACTTGCTGAGAGTATGTTGCTAATAATTTTTCTTTTGCTCACCAGTGTATTACAATTGAGCATCTAAATTATGTTGTTCCTTGTGTATATGAAGTAAGTATACAGACAATCACACTGATCATCATCGTCATCAATCGTGGCAAGTAGCAGCGGTATACGCTACTTGGTATAAGTCTGCAATTTGATGATGTAGACAAGTACATTACTTATCCAATTTAGTGAATGTTTATTGAAAGGCAAGAACATAATTTCACTAAGAACAGTTATTCCTCATTTCCTCTTATGTGCTCATTTGAAGTTTTGAGCATATTATGAAGTAAAAGGTTAAACAATTGAGTTTATTCTGTTTCTGCAGCTCTGTTGAAAATTCATGGAAGAAAGCAACCGAGTTGCTTGTGCAAGTGGCTTCTCATGGGGAAAATAGTGGCTATGAAGTGCCTTGCCTTATTGTTTCTGCAAAAGATGATCTTGATCCATATCCTTTGGCCGTACAAGATTCTACAAGGGTACTTTGAACTTCAACATCCTTCTTTACAAGTTCATGAAACAACTTTAGTAGCCTTTATTTTTATTTTTATTTTTTGTGGCATCATAATTTTAACTGTACTATATTTAGCTGATTTGATTACTCGTTATTGATAACTGGAATAGGCTTTCCATTGCTTGCTTGAGTACCATTAAAATTCTAGTATGAGAATAACTATGCGTTGTCTGGTGTTCTAGACATGGAGCAAACTTATGTGCAGGTCAAACGTCTTTTAGTATGTAATATGTATAGTCAGTCTCTACTGTCCTGTAAAACTTATGTATAACTTTTTTTCATGAAGATGGAGTTGGTAGTGGAGCTCAAAGGTCCATGAACTACTTGATTATTATACAACCAACTGTCTACATTGGCCCAGAGATTCCTAGGTCCTGGCTAAGCAAACAGTGGACATGAAGAATTTTGTTGTAAATGCCAAAGAGCTGGTAAATAATAAACCCAACTATGTAGCCATCCATTTAGCTGTTTAAGTTACTTGGCCAGAACCAACTCCTGGAAGTTCATGGAGAATAGAACCTGAGGATAGAAATCTAGAAGAAAGGGGAATGATGTCTTTCTAGAGAAACTTGCGTATTAATCTTGACAAACAAAGCAAGACGGCACAAAATGATATCTCACACTTTATCTTTTGACTCCACATTTATGTAAGACAAATGACAAGATCGCTAATAACTGTTGTCTACTCAGTTCCTCTGTTCTGGATCATCAGTGGTGGAGCTAGGAATTTATAGTAGTGGTTCACAGTGTATATAGAAAAACGATATTACAAAATTTTCTCCCACATTCTATATAAACGGAACTATAATGAAATATATTTAACTGAATATAATTACTGTTGACCTATCATTGCATAATATCCTCTTTCAAAATACCACTAAATACATCCTTTTCAATTTAAATTACTAACTTTTGGTTCATCTACATTGTCATCTTTTTTCTTCTAAAAAAACTGATATTAGGCTCTTTGACAATGCTAGCTCTTTTAAATTAATGGGTCATCTAGATACATGATTACTTTATTTAGGCTTAGGCTATTAAGGATTAATGAGTTGCTCATTTTTAAAATGGTGTCACTATGTAATTAAGTTATACATTAACCTATGTTTTTTTCCTAATTTCTATTTTAAATGATGTCATTTTGTAATTAAGAGGGTGGTGACACGCCACCCTCTTACAAGTACATCCGCTGCTGGGGATCATGTTACGATATGCATCTCTAGATGTGTAACTTTTTTCCATTATAAATAGGTCATAATGCTTTTTTTACTTTTTCTGATTGAAGGTTAGCCAGGATATGGGAATAGAAACTCCTATTCCTGTCAGCATGAAGTTAAGAGATCACAACAATTTGTTCCGTAGAATTATTACTGCTGCACAACATCCCCATCTTAGCATCCCTGAAACAGAAGCTGGGAGAAACCGCAAGCAATATCGTAGACTTGTTAATCGTTCTCTTATGTTTGTTTCAGGTATTGATTTACGTCTAATCAGTTGCTAGCAAACTCATAGCATTAAAATTAGGGTGTTTTGCCTATAAACCCAAAATTTTGCCCCCATTTACTTTCCCATATAGTTCTATGTGTTCTCGTACACCCAAAATACAAAGTTTGATTATCTTTGAACTCAGCATATAAAATACGTGTATAGCTACATGCAATGGGTTGTATAGTTTACGTACTATAGAGTGTATATCTGCATGCCCTGTTTTATGTAGTTATACACTTCAGATTCTATACTTCTGGTTTAAAGGTAACAAAACTTTGTATTTTAGGTGTACGAGAACATTTAGATTACATGGGTTTTGAAGTAAAAATTGGGAGTAAAATGTTGGGTTTATAAGGGGGAAAAAACCTTAAAACTTATTATTCTTCTTGACTTGTTTAATTCCTAGCTACCTATTTCTCACATAGGGTTCAAGTTGGCAATTTATTTTTCATGAAATCACCACTTGAATTGTTAGATATAGGCAGCTATACTTGAGTAATGTGTATTGCTTTCACTTAAGAGGGTGATGATGGATGATATGCAATTACTTATATGATGTTTAATGAGATGTCATTAGACACCGAAATTTGATCGTAATATTAAATTCAGGCCATTTGTAGATGCTGTATGCATGCATGCTACAACACATGAACTACGATACTTCATTATCAGTTACGTTTCTTTCTTGTTGTGCGGCCAATACTTTTCATGTGCAGAAAGAAAGGATTTTATTCATTGTGCATATGCTATACATCATGTGGAACTGGCTTGCATCAATACCCTTGACTACTTGAAGAAGCAATTGTGTCTTCTATTTGAACAACATTGATGACTAACACCTGTCAAACTACTGCATTCAAGATATTAGTACGAAAATTCCACTTCACATGCTTTTAACCGTAATAATTGGTAATCTGGGAGGGTGTGATACTTCAATTTTTATGATCCTTTGAGCACTAAATGTGCCATAAAGAAATAAGCTGATGACATTTTGACAGATGTGAATGCATGTTGAAGCCATCTTAGGGTTATGTATGTCAATACATTTTTTAAAAATTTTCTGGGTAGAATTGTAGACCAATTTTCTCCCCTTTGCCTGTGACTGGCCAAAGACAAATATCCAAGTGTATGTGCAGCAAAAACACACACACACACACACACACACACACACACACGCACTCATCACAGATGCACCCCACTTTCACTCAACAAACCCAGAACAAACACAACATCCCTCTCCATCGCATGCTCGCAAGGCTTGACCAAAAGTTTGAAGACAAATTTAACAAACTTTAATTAAATATGCTTTGTTATTTTGTTCATAACACTGTAGTGCATTTAATGCAGTTGCAGAAGTCTTCACAATGTTTAATTCATTTATTTAATGATTTAAGCATTTAATGGCGAAAAGTGTTAAATCCTTTGATGTGTAATAATGTATGAGTATAGAAGGGAGCTTAATTACACGAAACTGGTTCTCTTTTTTTACTGTACCAGGTAAGTCACTTAAATTTATTCAATTATGGTTATGTAATTATATTACATTTTATTTCCAAAACATTGTCACTGTAGGGATTTCCTGGGCGCACAGACCGACAGTGAAAAGTATTTGTTTTAAAGCTCAAAAGGACAAATCATGAACTTTTAGACTTTAGCTTTGCTTTTGCTAGGATTGTGCAAATTTGGGATAGTATGTGAATTTGGTCATGAAGAATAAGCAGACCAAAAAATAAAAAACTGATTATTTGATTTAATTTTTGTTGCATTTTGTGTGTTAAGGTGAAGTTAAATTGTAAAAGAAGTCAATTAGCTCATGCCATGGTTATTAGACAGATTGGCCTTTACTATCAATATTATGGATTTTATGTGCAAACACAGAAACCGATTTCATATAACATTAACAAAAAATGAAGCTTAAGATCGTTTGTTTTCTTTATTAGTTTCAACGAAGGCATAGCCTGAGCTTGAACCTGAATTCTCTGATAACCTAAACCCTGGCTTTTATCAATGAGCCATTTCCAGTGGCAAATTGATTGTTCCTTTTTCTTTTGGCAAGAACTTATGTAAGAATATTATCATTATCCATTATCCAATAATTTTCTTCATGCTGTTTCTCGCATTACTTTTATTCATATTTATTGATATTCTGAAACACGAAATCTATTTCCTCGGCATTGCAGTTGGAGCTGCAGTTGCGGTGGTGGGATTGGCTGCATACAGGGTTTATGCATCAAGGAAAAATACTTCCAGTTGACCGTTCTTTGATCTTTGAGGTTTGCCAGAGCCAGAAGCATCCTTTTGGTTTTTTCTATCCATCTATAAGTACATATACTTTTCTTTGTGGAGGCCCACTAATAATTTTTTGGATACAGCAGAGAACCATCTATTTCTGGTTTCAAAATTTCCTCCTTCCTGGATTAAGAACTTCTTTGGAAAACAGAGTGTTATTGGTTGTCAATTTGGATCCCAAGCTGTGTCGCTATTTCGTGTTCCGCCTTTTTTTTCTTTTTTTTTTTCTTTTTCTTTTGTTTGGGTATTGAGAGCCTGAATTTTTCTACCCCAATTTGGATACTGGCAAGTCTTTTGCTATTCAACAGTTAGATATTTGGGGTGGGGGGAAGAAATATATTTGCACAGAAGTTTTTAACTCAAAATTGGTCTCAATTATTCTTAGAAGACTGATTCAGTTTTCCTGAGTTCAATCAGGTTGAATTCCATGTACTATCTCTTACTAGTAGGAATATAATAGAACCCTGAGGAATCTGAGACTAGGATTGTAATTTTTGCTGAACTCCTTATATTATCTATTACTATGATAACGGAGCCTCTAATGGGTCTGAGGATAACATTGTAATTTTTTGTGCAATCAGGTAGCGGCTTGATGCGCGAACGGGGCATGTGAGATAGGGAGTAACTCGAGTTGATATAGTTGTTGGACTTGACTTTGAGCATTATGCAGTACCTGGCTTAAATTGTGGAATTAGTTGGATTTCAGAAATTTTGCCATTTTGTAGTTTTAGTTTGTTAACGGTTTCTTTAAGGCTTTTAGGGCTCGTTTGGATGATTGGATGTATTATAAGACTAGATAAAAGAAGTAACTTTAAAAATGATAAAAGTAGTAAGTAGTGGAAGTATTAAATATTTTTTATTTGTTTCATATATTTGTAGAAGTAGCCAGTGAAAATATTGTCTCTGGAAGTAGCATTAAATCTGACATATAACTATATCAAATAAAATCAGAATATCATAATGCTTACAATAGTATTAAATTTATTTTTTAATAATAATACCTAATAGGGAAAAAAAGTGTTCTCTGTACAATCTATACTAATATTGAAAGAACAAACTAGAGGTAGCAACAAAATGGATGAAATGGATGAATGATAAATAAATAATCCTTTCTAATTGTTTGAAAAGGGTAAAATTGTAATTTTACTAGGGATGATTTCTTCATTGTTTCATTTTCCTTTTTTCTAGAATATTTTATGTAATTTAATAAAGAATGTTCGTTTCTCTATATCACAATTTTTTATAGAACATTTTATGTCACTCAAATGTCGTGAAATGAATATGAAGCGCAATAATTGAACATTGTTTTATTATTTTATGCTATAAAAATATTGAAATAGAGAACAGTTTATTCACACTAGTATACGAGGAAAATACAGAAGTCTAATAATTCAATATCATTTTAATATTTTATGTTATAAAATATTGAAAATAGAATATACACCTACACACATAAGGTTCTAAACATGTATCTATTTGACAATTTATTTACACTAATATACAAAGAAAATAATGAAGATGACATGATTAGTGGAGGATTTCAAGTCCGAAAAACGAAGATAAAAGCTCTCAAAAATCATTTGACCCTCGTTATTTCCACATACTATTAAATATACATTCTAAATCCATATTACATATGAAAAGGGCCTTGTCAAAACTTTTATTTTTATCCTTTTAAGTTTGATAATTCTCAAATATGTCTTTAGTTGTAATTAATCATTCACTTATTATATATAGCGTCTTAATAATTATGTGTTTCCTCATGTTTTCAAAACAACTATTATTTTATTATTTAATTATGTTAGTTAATAGAAATTTTAAAATTTATCCTTAATTTATCTTCACATAATGTTTAAAATTCTAGAAATGTTAAAAATAATGAAAATTTATTAGGCTTACGCCTTATGCCTTTGGGTTTCACCTCTTACGGAGGACTACATGTTACCTTTCATTTTATTAGCCTTTTAAAAGTATGATAATAGTATGAAAAATAATTTGTATCTATTGTAATTGTAATAGTATTAATAGTATAATAATTTTAGTAGTCTTTTTTAAATTAATAGCTTACACTGTAATTTGATAATTATACAATTTAATAAATTATTTACTAATAGTGTAATAAACTAATTATGAAACTAAAATATAGTTACTAATAGTATTATAATTATGTTATGTATAATATTATTATATTTAAAAGAGAGGAAATTATTTAACATATTATAATTATTTTAATAAATTATGAATAAGTTATAATAATTATCCAAACTATATAATTAATCATATAGTTCTTTATAGAGTTTTATTGTACAATTTATTCATTGAAACAAAATTATAATTGTTCAAAATTTATATTGCTATGCAAGTGAGTTCATTATTTTGCAGCCAACAAAAAAATTTGAAAAACATAAAACACAAGAGGTTTGCCCTTGTGCAAAGCACATGCACTATAATGGTACAATAAAAATAATATTTTTTTATGTCCTGAGACTCAGTAGCGAGATTAGTAGATAATCTCGAGTTAGCAACGGGTTGGGGTTGGTACAAATGATGAGGGTCCCCTCGTTCCATTAGACAATTGATCCCCTATCTGGAACGAGAGAGTTGCCAAATGAATACGTTAGAGAACTGGCGTTGGGTTCTCCTGTGGTTCCTCCGACGATCAAGTTAGTATAGAACTTGAGTGGAGAATCAATGAACTGAATAAGTTCAGGATATGCAAAATGATGAAATTAGTTGGTCAGAAACAGCGTACTTGCGTCCCCTAGGGGGCCTCAGGGATCCTCATCAGTGGGCGATGTGGGTCCATATATATAGACCCGACTAAGAGGGGTAGGAGCGTAACTCTGGTCAAATCTAGGTAGACAGCTGGATTGGTAGATAGCTTGACAAGTGTCCACTGCCTATGCGATGAGTCATCATTGATCTGATGTGATGACAATTGAAGAGGTATGAAGGATGATTAGTCACGGAGACTCGTGGCACAAGCAATGATGATGATAGACATCTATTAGTGTGGAATTCAAGGACAAACCACCTTCCGATCTGGCTCTACGAATGGGGCGATAAATATCGCCCTTTTAGTCAGTCTTGCAAGTTGTCAACCTGGCTTTGGGTAAATGAGGGTGGTCGACTCGACTGATGAGGTCGAGTGAGAGCTTGTCTCGACTCCGGCTAGCACGGGAAGGATCGAGTGCGCAGGCCACCCGAGTTGCCCCTAGCTGGGGTGATCTGATTTGATTAATACTGATAAGGGACATGTTTCGGCTTCAAGAGGAAGATTAACACTTGGGTTAATTGTTGTCATAACATAAGCCCCCTTTTGTTGGACTCGTGGTACCCGAGATCTAGTGAAATAGGACTATAAGTGGCTAGGTCCTGAGGTGCATTTATGAGGGGTGTTGAAGAGTCTTTTCGGATGTGATGTTGCTGACATCATCAAAGATCTTGTGTTGTCACTGCCTTGAATCACATGTGGGGATTGTGGGCGAATTAAGACAAGGGGTACTTTGGTTCTGGAGACGTTGCCTCATATTATGGAAGTTCACAAATCTTCAAACTCTTTGACTACAAAAGAACCCTGACCTTCACATTTTCTTCTCCGGCGAACTTTCGATATAACTTGATGGCGTCTTCAACAGCTGGGAACGAAATCAGAATCAATTAGCCACAGAAATTCCACTCCAAAGTGCCATCATCGCAGCTAGAGACTGTATATTGGAGATATGATATTCCTAGGGCATTTGCCCTGACGACGCTGCCGAAATTGTAGGCGGTCTATGATCATGACAATAGTCAGGCTCCAGTATACCTCAAGCATCTAGAATATAGGTTGTGCTTGCCATTACACCCCTTCCTCCACCGCTTTTTCAAAGTGTTGTGGGTGTCACAGTCGCAGATGAAGCCAAATTCCATCGATACTTTGGTGGGTTCATCATCATCTACCACTGGTTAGGAGTCGAACCAACCTTAAGGGTCCTCGGTCACCTGAAGGTGAGCGAGCATGAGAGGCACTTTTACCTCCAAGTCTTAGGGGGTAACATGATCGTCGTCAATGCTCCTAAGTCAAATAAGGACTAGAAGGAACAGTTCGTGTGGGTGTCCAAGGATGACTCCACCTTGACTTTCTCCAACTGGCCTGAGATCAAGAATGATGTCTTGAGACCTGGGCTGCTGTCAAGCGATGAGTAATGCGCACTCGACATGATAAGGGCTAACACCGGCTCTCGTCAGATTAAAGACTTTTTTGACAACTCGGTCCTGAGAGTTTTTGACATCTCTTTAATTCCCCCAACTATGGATGATGAAGCTCGAGCCGCTATGCTGACGCTGGGCTCAAAAGAGGCGGAGATGGTGCCAATGGCTCCGCCTGTTCAGACTCGGGGAGGGCCCTTGATGAGGCCGAAGAAGCACATCCGCCATGATCTAGCCCCTGAGGAGGTTGAGGGGGTCCAGGCTCATGCGACCGAGCTAACTGTCGATTGGCCAGGTCGAGTGTTGCTACTGCTCAGGCTGAGAGGGCCGAGAAGAAGAAGAGGCTAAAAAAGGTGGGCAATCGAGGCCCCAAAAAGATGGCTAACGTCGTTATAGAGGTGGGTGCATCATCTGTTGTTCAGAGGGATGCCGGCCAGCCACCGGTAGAGATCCCGCTTCCTCAGGCTATGGAGGAGATACTGTTGCCGCTGATACTACTATTCTAACCCAGGAAGCCGAAGTTTTCATTATTGACGATAGGTCCCTGCTAAAGAATAGGGGGGCCAATATCCATATGGTCGAGGCTGAGGAGGCCGAGGACCCTGCAAAGGCTAAGGTAGTCCCTAACACACCTGCTGAATCGACCTATCTATAAGGGAAAGAGTCTGCCATTGAGGGGGTGCCTCCTATCGAAAGGTTCGGATGGCCATTTCCTCATTGCATCGATGAGCTCGAGGCGAAAAAATAGGATTAGCTGAGGCGACAGGAAAACATTAGCGACGGCCAGCACTCGTCGCCAATAAGTATTGGCGACGACCAGCGTCCGTCGCCAATAAGTATTGGCGACGGGTGCGCCACCATCGCCAATGAGCATTAGCGATGGAAGCGACGACTTTATTCCATCACCAATGCACATTGGCAACGGGTCAGTGCCTGTCGCCAATGCGTATTAGTGACTGGCTATCCCGTTGCTAATGAGTGGCCCTTTAAAAAATTAAGGGTTATTTTAATATTAGTCCCTCAAATCTTCAATATTTCAAAAGTAGTTCCCCAAATCATGGAAATTACTAACACATCTAGGGGTGGAAATGAACCACGTAATTAACAAATAGTTCGATAATTGTTCGAATAACTATTCAGTCATATTCGATTCGGTAGTTCATTTAACACTAAACAAATATTTTTTAGTATTTGAGTTTGCTAATGATTAGAATTTGACCAGACGTATATTCGATTCGTTTGTCTAGTAAATATTCGTTTAAAATTGATCACATGTTATTATTTATATTATTGCATATATGATGTCGTATTTTTAACCACTTACCATTTCTACTTAAGTTTTATATACCGATTTTAAGACTTAAATAATCTTAAATTTGTTTTCTAATTAAAATTTTGATTTAAATATATAGACATCATATATTATAAATGAATAATTTTTATTTATGGATTTTAATACTACTTGAAAATTAAATTCTTTAGCGGAATAAATATACTTTAATATTCGATAAGTATTCGTGAGTTTTTGGCTTCGACTTTGATTAGTTTAGAGAAAATGATGAGAAAAGTGAAAATGATGAGAAAATAGTGAAAGAACAATAAGGTGATCATTTTTAGTTATACGTGTTACGAACATGTAACCATATTGATCTTACTAATGACATACCAGAACTTATCATAGCCAT
Source organism: Asparagus kiusianus (assembly GCA_022839385.1). NCBI lineage: Eukaryota > Viridiplantae > Streptophyta > Magnoliopsida > Asparagales > Asparagaceae > Asparagus > Asparagus kiusianus. The sequence continues at coordinate 537,656 of BQKN01000084.1, forward strand.
TTTCGATTAATTAGGAATTCTATGTTAATTTTAAAATTTATTTTTCTTTTATTCTTTATGCTAGCAGATTCGATGACCTCCACTACTCTTGGCTTCATTTACAGATGAATTTGAGCTTGCAAATATCATTAATGAATTTGAGAGGAGCTAAATGAGATTTAATCACTAAAGAAATGGATGAAAAAAGTTTGGATAAAGTTCTATTGGAGTTTTTATAAGGTTAAGAGGAGAAAGAGCCGTCAAAATTGAGTTAGAGTGAAGATGATATATGTTGGAGAAAAAAGAAGTTTTAATGGATTTGGGTTTTCACGTTTTAACGGGTCAACTAGGTCCAAACGAGTTGGATTTTTAATGGGTGCAATTTTTTATAATTATGTCAAGGGAAACTGGTAATAATAGTTAGATTTAAAGGAATATTTCTTTAAATCTAACCAGTGTTAACCAGGGGACCTAATTGTAAATATTATGATGATTTGAGGGATGTAATAGAAATTTCCATGATTTGAGTGAGTAATTTTGAAATATTGAAGATTTGAGGGACTAATATTGAAATAATCCAAACATTAACTTTGAACTCAAGGATGTAAAATGAAAATTGGTAATAATAGTTAGATTTGCGGGTTGCAATAGCAATTTCTATTATTTATGGGACTAATTTGAAAATATTAAAGCTTTGAGGGGCAAAAATTAAAATATCCTAAACACTATCTCAAACCAAACCCTAGCCTCCACCCATTTCTCATTCTCATCCTCTCTCTCTTTCCCCTCATTCTCCAAACCCTAGTCCACCTGCCACCCTTGCCCTCCCCGCTCCCCCCCCACCCGCAACGGCTACCTGCCCGTAGCATCCATATGCCCGCCATTGCCCCCCCCACCTCTGCGCCCGCGCCCGCCGGCCCGTCGACCTACCAGTGACTGTGCCGACCATCATTGTTTGCCCCTGCAGTAAATTTTTTTATATTTTTCACCTTACAGTTTTAAGACAATTGTTATTCTTTACCTAACTAATTAAATTTTTGGACTTTGATTGTACTAAATTACAGATTAATTATTCAAACGCCTCCATCCTCAACTCCAACCATCGTCGACATCCTCCACCCCCTTGAAAGGTTTTTAGTCTT
>BQKN01000084.1:559755-600444 GCA_022839385.1 Asparagus kiusianus
AACGTGTTTTTCTGCCCTTTTTGATTCCAGTCTTCGTCTCGAACTTTGGGTCTACACATTAGACTAACAGAAAGAACTCATAAGATGCTGGAGTTGGGTTCTCCGGTTATTCTTCCAACGATCAAGTGAGTAGATAATATTGAGTGGGGAAATATGAAGTTAGCTATTAGTTGGATCAAAAAAGACCAGAGAGAGTTACCTCATGCAGTTCCTCTCCTTTTTATAATGGACCCGAGGGGCAATAAGGTAACTTAGGTCGAGTCTAGCTATGTAGTTGAGTCAGCAAACATGTGGTACGTATCGGCTGTTGAGAGATGTGAGTCACCTGGTCATTTATTTTGGGAATGACTGGGTCCGATGAGTTATAAAGGCTATGGGAGCTAGAGAAATAATGACATTGTCAGAGCAGTTAATGCAAGGACAGACGGCTGTCAGCACGGGGTTTTCTATTTGCTCGCAGTTCCTGTTTGATACGGAGAAAACCACTGACTCTTTTAGTCCTCTACCTGATGGCTGTTGACGCCTGATACAGCAGGCCAAGTGGGTTTTATTCACAGGAGCGACTGGCCAGGTTGGTCGACAAGTACCGTATTTTGTCTCGGTTATGCGAAATGTCGGTCGAACAATTGGTCAAGTTGGATTGCTCGGGGAATTAATTGAAGGGTTGACTGAGTAGTACCGTATTTTGTCTCGGTTACCAGAGATGTCAGCCGAATAGTTGGTCGAGGTGAGGCAGAGATTATTTTGGTTTTGACTTAGCTGTAAAAACTACATGACACGTGTTCACTGTTCAGTGGAGATTGACAATAATATTTTTTAGGGGTGTAACACATCCTCTCCCCTTGCTAACTAAAAAGTGTAAACAAACACATTGTGAGAGGTTGGTTCAAAAAATTTGCTAGACGTGAGACGCCACAAAGTTTCGGGGTGTTAACAACAAATGTACAGGGTTAAGGGGCTTTATAAAATTTAACCACTAATTAATGACCGGCAGCACGTTTGGCGAAAAGTAAAGGAAGAAGAGCAAATTTAACGTCAGGGCCACAATCTCTAGAGAGAATCAGCATGAAAATGCGTTCCCCTCGCAAAGAAAGGGCGAAATAATAAAGGCCGATAAGGACAGCTGGGATGAGATCAGAGAAGGTGATTTCCTTGCAGATGGGAAATAGGGGGTGGGCCCATACCGAATCCTATGCAAATCCTAGTTGTTGGTGACTTGATCTGCTGCCTAAGCCAATCCCCTTGGGTATTTTTAGCAGTGTGCACATCTAGTTATGTACGCTTGAGTGTTTGGCACAATATAGTACTGGTTAGCTTTTACTTTTTTTTTATATTGCTTTTACGACCCTGCAAAATCAATAAAAGAATAAATGCCAAAACTCAGGGTTTGTTTGGTAAACCACATAAAATTAAATCAAGCTCACTCATAGACAAGTTTTATCTAAAGCTATTTTTAGCTTTTTTTAAAAGATAACGAAGCCATCGAGAATTGAACCAAAAATCGTGAAAGTTATATTAGAGCCTCCCAATCATCCGGTTTACCTGCGTTGCTCTAAATTAGTTCTAATTTGTACAAAGAAAGGAGCTCCCAAATTAGAATTGGTTTAATAACCAAATTTTGGCGTACAATATTGAGTCAACTTCTGGCCTAGCAATTTGCCAAAGACAAAACACCTAATACTAGGCCAAGATGAATTCTAAACCATTTAATCCTAAACTACTTTTGAAGATTGCCAAACAAAACCCCACACCACACACACACATCTTGGTGTATTAAAGTAAAACTTTATATTGCAACATAAACAATATACATGCGATCACTTATTTCGTTATATAGGCAATCAAGATATATATATAGACAATTAATCTTTATTTCTTAGTAGTCCGTTTCACAAAATGAGTTGCTGCCTCATCCTACAATATTCCATAATAAATTTTAGGGATGTATGCAAAGCTATTATTTAGGAGAAGCAATCACGAACAAAAGCAATTTACAAGCACCTACACGTGTAAACCATGCAATTAAGCACGAATGGACGTGGGATTTCCCAATCCAAGGTGTCCCCCACCACGTACACCAAAATTAAAAAAAAAAAAAAAATCTATACGCGAGTAGGGGACAAAGAATACTGCTTCAACAGTAAGCTTTTAGAGAGAGAGCGTGGGTCCCATGTTGCTTTGTTTTAAAGTCAAATCCAAAACAAAAAAAGGCAAAAAAAATACGGAGGTATTTGGAGAGGAGATTGCTGGGAGATTTGGAGGAAATCTTGTCGGATCTTTCTTTGATTTGCTTCTGATTTCTTTTTTCTTTTGTCACTCCAACACAGCATCCTATTCCTATAAATTATCCCCCCCGACAAAAAATAAAATAAAATAAATATTCTACTTATAAAGCTTCACACAAAGCCTTCAACTTTCTCTTCATCCTTCATCTTCGTCTTCTTCTTCAATCAGAAACCAAATGGCGGTAGCAGCCGACTCACAGTTCCACGTTCTTGCTGTGGATGACAGCATCATTGATAGGAAACTCATTGAGAGGCTGCTCAAGACTTCATCTTTTCAAGGTATTTTGATTGGAAACACAAATTGGGCAATACCCATTTGCTAATTTTGATTATTTCGTGGGTCTGATGTTGGTTTTTGGGTTCATTCCAGTTACTACTGTGGATTCTGGGATCAAGGCTCTGGAGTTTTTGGTGTCCCCTGATCAACAAGTAAATTTTCTAGATGACCCCTGTTTGCCCAAAATGGTCCATTTTTTTTTATAAATTTGGATGCTGATATTGGTCTTGATTTCAGGAAATTGAAGTGAATTTAATAATTACAGACTACTGGATGCCTGGGATGACAGGATACGATCTACTCAAGAAAATTAAGGTGCCATTTTTTTCCTCATTTTCCCCTTTTTATTTCGATTATCTGGGCTTGGTTAGATTTCTTATGGAGAATTATTTTGATGTATCAGGAATCATCATATTTGAAGGATATCCCAGTTGTGATCATGTCATCTGAGAATGTGCCTGCAAGGATCAATAGGTGAGGATTGTCAAAATTACACAAATCACCCCCTACCATTTCCATAACACCCCCTAAAATTTATATAAGAGTCACAGAAATTTCCTTTAAAGGTTACAAAAATGAAGTTTTACCCCAAATTTGTACAAAGTGAAATTCTTTAGTAATAGGGTATGACAACCCATATGAACATTCATATAACCATGTATATGATTGTTACATTAAAATTTGTCAATAACATCAAAGTCTCTGAAACAAGATTTTTCTGACATTCAAATAGTAATCTTATCTTTTTTTATGATTGTAGATGTTTGGAGGAAGGAGCAGAGGAATTCTTTCTGAAGCCAGTACAGTTATCAGACATGAACAGGCTAAGACCTCATCTAATGAAGACCAAATCCAAAGAAGAGAAGAGCAGTGAAGAGGAGGATGATGCAAACAGCAGCGCTACGAGCAAAAGAAAAGCAATGGATGTTGAGGAGATTATTTTGCCAGAGAAGACAAGACAAAGATTTCTACCCAAATTACAGTAAAGTAATGCTAGAAATCCTCAAGAGATCGCCAATTTTGTTTGTTTAGTAGATATCACAAGTATAGGGAAGTTATTTTCTTTATTATTTGAGCTTTTTGAGGCGGGGAATCAAATGACTGTAAATTGATGGTTTAAGATAAGATGGATTAATAGGAATATTTCAAAATTTGTTCATTTTATACTTGTCTTTGGATTTTATTTGATGACAGCTTCCCATTTAGAAAAGATTTTAAATATAGCATGAGAACAAGGTTCGAAATATAATCATGTTTACCCCCTGATTTTTCCTTTGTAGCAATATATGCCCTGTTCTAAACTCTTGATTGTCTTGAATCAATAACACCCCTTACGTATGTATTTTCTTCGTGGATTAGTACCGTACTTCAACAAGATCAAAATAGGGTGTTTTTTAACACGTATTCTGAATGAAAACTTGTTAGAAAACTTATGAATGTTTGTTATTGATCTAAAATATAAGTGAATAGCTTTTGCCTTCGAGAGAAATAATTATGATGGAGTTTGAATTCAGATGCAGATAGCAAACCCTACTGCGAGCCCCATGCTCATCCTTCGCGAGCTCCAGGGCCGTCTCAAAGCATTTTTGAGGCTGTCCGTGAAAAAAATATTTGGGGCATTAATATTTAAAAAAATAATTAAATATTAGTTTTTAAATAATAGATTTTATATAAAATTTAATTATCTGGTTTTTTGAGATGCAAAGTTACTAATTAAATTTTTATATTCAAGCTCTGATAATAATTTCTTTTCAATTGATAAAATTGCCAAATTATTTAATCTTTCTTGAGATATTGTTGAACTTAAATAAGATTTTATTAATTTTAATTTTGAAAAACTTCTTTTTGCTGAAACTATACTAACATGTATTGTCTTTTAGTATTCTAAAAGTTATCCATGCATTAGGAAAAGAATTTAAATTTTTTATAAGGTTTAGTATCTCAAGTGCTATTTTTAATTTAGGATTTATTATTTCTTTTAAAACTTTTAGTTCTGAAAATAAATCTAAACCATCAATATCAGATAACATGTCATGTTTTAAAAAAATTTCAAGATGCAAACATTTTTCTTTTAGAAAATCATCACCAAGCAATTTTAATTTTTTTTACATCATAAACCAACCAAAATTATCTTCATATATCTTAAACTGTTCAAACCTAATTTGAAGTGAAGAAATGGCATGATCAACTATATAATTGAAATAATTAATTTTAAAAGATTCTTCAAGGTGAAAGTCTCACCTCATTAGTTTCATTCTCATCAATTTTTTTTCTTTCTTCTAGTTACACGTTTTTCACGAAATTTTGGTTCTACATTCATTTCATTGGCAATCTCTTTAGTACAAATCATAGCAAATGTGAACCCATTTTCTCTATAGTCATTAAAAAAATGAAACAAGACCTTTTAGCTGATCTAATGCAATAGCAATATTCATATATATATATTGTAAAAATTAACTAACAGTGTTAACTGCAAACAATATATCATACCCAATAATCATACCTAATAAAAATTTAAAATTTTCAATCCCATATGTTGCTAAATAAATTGCTTCACTTTTTGTTTTAGGATCATCACTAGCTTCTGCTAGTTGATATAAAGCATCTCTTATTTGTGGAGCTTGATATTTTATTGCTTTAACACTTTCAAGACGACTTTCCCAACATGTTTGTGACAATGGTTTAAGAGTTAAATTGGAAACATTGCATTGCAAAATTTTCCATCTTTTTGTAGAAGAAGAAAATAATGAGTATATACGTTATGAGTATATATGTTGTGTCACACCAAAAAATGTTATAGCACTAGGACAAGAATTAGCCATATCACAAAGCACTAAATTAAGACTATGACAACCACATGTTGTACAAAAAGCTCTAGAATTTATATCTAACAATCTTTTTTGTACCCTTGTTGTTTACCTTTCATATTAGACCCATTATCATATCCTTGTCCTCTTATATCATTTATATCAAGTTCAAAATTTCTTATTACACTAGTAACACTAGTAGAAAATAACATTTTACCTACGGACTAATAGCGACGGCAATTTCCGTTGCTATAACCCTAGTTATAGCGACGGACATGTCCGTCGCTATTATTCCGTCGGTAAATAATTTTTACCGACGGAAAATCTCATTTTAGCGACGGATATTATCCGTCGCTAAATTATTTAGCAACGGGATCTTTAGCGACGGATATTTCCGTCGCTAATGACTTCTTTAGCGACAGAAATTTCCGTCGCTAAAGAATTCCTGAGGGAAATTTTTTGGGCGCGGGCGCCTAAATATTTTGGGCTGCCCGCGCCCGAAAAAATCCCCTTTCCCCCCCTCTCCTGAATTTCCCCCCTCTCTCCTCCTTTTCCCCTCCTCCACCCTGTCCGAAATTCCCCGCCTCTCCTCTATTTCCGGTGATCTCCGGAAGCCTCCGCCGCCGTTCCTCTTTCTCCCCCCTTAATCTCTCCTCCTCTCTCCCTCTCTCTCTCTTCCCCCCTCAATCTCTCTCTCTCTCTCTCTCTCTCTCTCTCTCTCTCTCTCTCCCCTCCTCAATCTCTCTTTCTCCCCCCCTTAATCTCTCCTCCTCTCTCCCTCTCTCTGTCGATCGACGCCGGCGACGAGCCGACCAACTGCCGCCGGCCGCCGGCGTCGGCCGACGAGAGAGAGGGAGAGATTGAGGGGGGGGGGGAGAGTGATTTGTTAATTTTTTTAACTGTAATTTAATTTTTATATTTAGAGTTTAATTTTGGTAAAACAAAAAATAGTATAAAAAACCCAAACCCTAATAAAAAATGTTAATCTTGATGAAATTATGATATAAAAAATTAAATTTAATTAGTGTTAGGGTTAGGGTTAGGGTTAGGGTTTGGTGAGGGTTGGGGTTAGGGTTAGGGTTAGGCGAGTGTTAGGGTTAGGGTTAGGGTTAGGGTTCGGTAAGGGTTAATGTTAGGGTTAGGGTTAGGGTTAGGGTGGGGTTAGGTGAGGGTGGGGGTTAGGGTTAGGGTTAGGGTTCGCTGGATGTACCCCGTGGAGATGTATTTATTATTATAATATTCATTTAATATTTGTCAAATTACGTACTTCAGTTCCATTCTGTCACAAATCATGAAACTATATGCTTGTAGGTATTTGGGTTTCATGAAACAACTGATGCATAATCGTGCACGTCCTTAAAGATCGATCGCAGAGAACTACATAAGTAACGAGAGTTTGAATTTTATCTCTCGTTACTTACGGGACGTGGAGACAAGGCTAAACCATCCCCAACGAATAATTGACGGTACATTCTACAATGATCGTGGGAAGGATACTAGATTCCCCAGAATGGAGCTAGATCAAGCCCACACATATATCCTGAGCAATGATACTACATTTAACATATACGCGGCGTAAGTATTTAACTGTTTGAATCAGATTATATCACCTCACAATAATTATTAGTTATTAGTTTATTTTAATATGTGTGAGTCATTTATTTTAATTTTCATCATTATTAGTTATTAGTTTATTATTATATTTACTACACTGATTTGTATCTATTTTTTCTTTATATGCTGAAGCGATTTTTCTTTCTTGACGATAATATTTGTGCCTGGACATACTGCTTCGGGCAAATTAATTTATCGTTCAAGAGATGGCGGTTTGAGATAAAGAAAAAATATTTTGTCCAAATAACAGAAGATTGAGAGCAATTCTGGCGTCTTGACGAGCGTGAGGATGGAGTAGATTTTTTTGCACTTTGCGATTACTGGGACACGACTGAAATTCAGGTATTATTGAAGTATATATTTTTAATTTATTGTTTGAATTTCTATATTATTTCGATTTGACATTGTTTTACAGGCTTAAGCTGAAATAGCAAGGAGGAATCGCAACGCGCCTCGCAGTTACGAGCATCACGGGGGCTCCAGGTCCTTCAGCCAGCATTATCATCAATTAGAGCTTGAGGTATATAATATATTAGCTTTTAAGTTGAGTATAATTTATGTGTTATGGGTTAATGATATATTTGAATAAAATAGGGAAAGGGATATCTCAGACATTTTGCAGATCGTATTCTGACTTCCTGGAGCCCGAATTACACCGATGAAGAGAAGAAAGCAAAGAATAAGGATCTGACTGTAAGTAGCAGTTCATTTATATATTCAATTTCATATCAATGCATCATTAGTAAGTCGACTTGCCCGGGTTGTTTTGATATATCGCAGGAGAAATTACATGCCAAGGTACAGGAGCAATTGACTCAGTCTCAGGTCTGTTCTAACACTCCTGCCCGGCTAAGTAGAGAGGAGGAGGACTCCATCATCGAGACGGTCATTAGACCTAGTAGGAAGAACAGATACCGGTGGAGAGGATCCGAGCAGAGGCCGCACGAGTCTAGTAGCACCTACGAGTCTGCAGCACCACAAGGAACACCAGGAAGCAGTTCATATCAAGACTTGATGGAGCAGCGATTAAAAGCGATTGAAGATTGACAGTCGCAGCAAATAACATATCAGCGGGTTGCAGAGGAAGAACGGAGGCGCCGGGAGCAGACCGTATTGGAGTTCATACAATTCATGTCGACTCTGCCTCAGGAGGCTCAGGAGGCATATAGGAGACGGTTTCTGTCGTCACAGGTAATATATATACTTTGTTTTTTTTAATTAGATGATATCGTACATATTGATACACACTGATACAAACTGTTACACACAAACCCTAACTCTAACCCTAACACAAACCTCAAAATATATACTTATAATGTTTTTATGTGATAGTGGTGTTGATGGTGTATGCGTGCGTAGTGTTGATGGTATTAGTTGGTAGGTTGGTTGGTTGGTTGGTTGTGGTGTTGTGTTGTGGTGGTCGTTATGTGATTGGTTTGTGGGGGGTTTGGTCGTGGTGGGAGGGGAAGGGGGTGTGTAGAGTGTGATTGGTTGGTAGGTGGGGGCTTTGGTCGTGGTTGAGGATGGGGAGTGGGGATTTTGTTGTGGTGGTGGTTGAGGGGGAGGGGTAGGGAGAGGGGGAGTGTTGTTGGTTGGTGGGTGAGGTTGGAGGATTTGTGGTGGTGTTGTTGTGTTGTGGTGTGATGTGTTGAGCAGTTTAGTGTTGTGTTGTGTTGTGATGGTGTAGTGTTGTGTGTTGTTGTGTTGTGGTGTTGTGTTGTGGTGTTGTGTTGTTGTGTTGTGATATTATGGTGTTGTGTTGTAGTATATTTATATTTGCACTCTTATTAACGTTTACACACACTTGTTAACATTTGATTTATATTTACAGGCCGGGACTTCTTCACAAGGTGCAGCCGGGGGTAGTCATAATGTGGCTGATGTTGAGGATGAGGATGATGATGATCAGGAGGATTGATTGTCCTTAATATAACTTTGAAAACAATTTCCTGTGTTGTATAAACAATATTTATTATGTACCCGTCGAGAAACTTTTACTTGCTTTTATTGAATTAAATGTGTAATATATGCGTGAGATGTGATATTTGCATGAGATTGAATATTATACTGCTGATTGAACAGGTTTTTAAAAATTATTATCGATATTGTACAGGGTTTTTTCAAATTTCAAAATATTTTCCAAATTCCTTTTTAAAATTTTTAGCGACGGAAATTTCGTTGCTAAATACAATTTTAGCAACGGAAATTCCGTCACTAAATGATTATTTAGCTACGGAAAACATGCACGAAATCATATCTGACTAATTTAAAACAATATTAGCGACGGATGTTATGTCGCTAATATAGTTTTGGCGACGGATTAACCGTCGTTAAAGATTTATTAGTGACGGCAAAACCGTCGCTAATGTTTTTTTAATTTTTTATTTTTTTAAAATAGCGACTATTTTGCCGTCGCTAATAAACCGTCGCTAAAAATTAGCGATGGTAAGTTCGTCGCTAAAATTATTTTTAGGGACCCTAGTAATAGCGTCGAACTTTTAGCGACGGAATTTTATTTTTTTCGTCGCTAAAAGTTTTAGCGACGGAATATCGACTTATAGCGACGGATTTGTCCGTCGCTAAAAGTGGAAAATCCAGCAGTGTAAGCTTATCAAAAAGACCTTTCCTTGACGTATCATCCACTTTTAAAAATTCTAAAAAATACTCTTCTATTTTGATTGGATTTGTTGAAATATCTACACATCTTAATATAAGAGACATTTTTTCTTGATGACTTATATCTGGGGTACAATCAAGTATAATCGAAAAGTATTTGGCTTCTTATATATTTTTTTAATTATAATACTTTTTATTTTTTATCCTAATATATTTATTAACTCATTTTGTATGTTATGGCCAAGGTAATAATTATGTATTTCACCATTTTGAATATGTTTAAGGTGTTCTTGCATTATAGGATCAAATTCTGCAACCATTTCAATTAAACTTAAAAAATTTCCATTGTTATCTTGATAAATCTTCTCATTTGTGCCATGAAATGCCAAATTATTTTTTGCAATATTTTTAACTACAACAATAATTATTATTAATACATTCCTCCAATGCTCTTTTTCCTTGTTTATCTTTTCTTGTAAATTTTGATCAATAGTTTTATTTTTAAGTAATCTCATTTCAGCATCAAACCAAATATTCATATAATATGTTCACTGCTTGTTTCATGACTTTTAAACTTGGTACTAAGATTTTTCCAATCTTGATATCCTTCGTTTGCTCACTACTAGAAAATAGAGTTTTACTGTAATGACCGTAAATTTCTAATACGGGTTTAAATAAATTTTTGGTATTTAAATATTAAATATTATTTTTCTAAAAGAGTATTTGTATTTTTCACAATTTTTTAGAAATTTTTGCGATTTAAAAATACGATATTAAATTATTTTAATGGTTTTGTTAATTATAAATTTAATTATTTCGGTAAAACTTTAAATTAATAGTTAATTATTCATTATAGTTATTGTTATTATTATTATTTTGACTATAAAATTTTAATATTTATTTGAATAAATTTTTTTGATACTTTTAAATTATTATTTAAAGGAGTATTTTTCCATGTGTTTTTCCATGCGGTATTTCACTTTGTTTCTCTCTCTCTTCATCTTATTTTTTCTCTTCCACCAACCCCAAACCGCTCACTTCGTTTGACAAACGCGGGCAGACTACTCAAGCCGCCCACGAGGATGCTGCTGCCCACGCGCATCCTGACTCATTATTTTATTTTATTTCATTTTTTATTCAACTTTTTCTATTTAAGCCCTGCCTCTCTCTCTTTTCGTACTCACTCACACTCTCTCTCTCTCTCTCTCTCCCTCCCCATCTCCATCTACTTCCCAACACCGCAGACCCCTTCCTTCTCGAGCTCCGCCAAGCCTCCCCGCCGCTCGAACCTTGTCAGCCGCCCGCACCCAGCTCCAACCATCACCGACCACCATCACCTCCCCTCTCAAGCTCCATGCCACCCCATCAAACTCCAGATCCCCTCCTCGACCCGCTGCTCGCCTCTCGCCTCCGGCCAGCCAACCACCGAGGCCGCCGCCAGCCTCCATCTCCAACTCCTCCGTCCGCACCCCAAGCCGCTCCGTCAAGACCCCTCCACGAGCTCAGTCCGACCCGACTTTGCCCCTCTCGCCGCCCCTTCTCTCTCTGTCGAGCTTCCCTATGCCCAAGCTCGCTGCCGCTGACAACCACCAGTCGCCTCCCCTTCGTCGACCTCCTTAACGCCGCCCTCCACTACCTCGAGATCCCCTCTCGCCGCCGCATCCAGCTCCTCGCCTCCCACCTTCCCTGAGCTGCCTCGTCGCCGTCGAAATCCTTCCCTAGTTAAGCTCATCAGCTCGGTTCAGCCCCAACAACTCCAGCACCATCAACCCCCTCCATCTCCAGTTTGCCGACCGACCACGCCAACGTCTCAAGCCCATGAACCACCTCCCTGCCGTACCCCTTGCCCCACACCATGCCCAGCTCCCCACCAACGCCCCCATCCAGGTTTGATCCACTGTCGTCGGCGTTAAACTCCGACAACCGCGACCACAGCCGCCGACGAGCCCGAATCAGTGAGCATCGCTGCAGAAAACTACAGTTCGGAGCCAACTTCATGCGCGTTTTTCGGCCAACTCCGACCTTCGTTTTCGTCGATTCATTCGCCGGTGCGTAGCCCTTCGTGTTGTCTATCACACGGTATATTCCTATCATTTGGGCTCCCTATCTACATCTTGTTATATTAGTTTGAATATCACACGTCATATTAACACTCTTATTGTAGTTTTAGCCGTCGATTCCGCAAAACCCGTCGTAACGCTGTGCAACCACCCGACGACCCCCCACTACGGTCCACGATATACCCAAGGCAAGATCCCACTTGCTCATATCTGAATTTTGTATTTATTATGAATTATCTGTAATTTTAGGTCTGATATATTTATCTGCATGGGATTGTTTGATGAATAATATTAGATAAATCATAATTATGTGATAAATAGTATTTTTAGTATAATTATGATAAATTAAAAGAATTTATTTCAGTAGCAGAATCATTTTTGGATAATTATATAAATTAAAAATAATTTATTTGAGAATGAAATCATTTTAGGATAATTATAATAATTTTTAGAAATTATCTTGTGGAAGAAATCATTTTAGAATGATAAATATTTTTAAAAAGAAATTATTTTTGAGAAAATCGACTATTTTGAATTAATGAGAATTTATCTTATAAAAAGATTATTTTTGAATTTATGAATGTATTATTTTAAAAGATTATTTTTAGAATTATTATAATGAGAAAATAACTTATTTTAAAAAAAGGATTATTTTGAAAGAACTCATTTCGTAAAAGGAATTATTTTAAGTAAATAACTTTATTATTTTAGAACAATTTTATGGTTCAAATTCTTAATTTTGATTATCTGATATGCAATGATATTATTGCTCATGATTAGTTACATTGCTTATTGTGATTGAGAACCATAGTAGTTATGACTTTAGTGGCCCTACGTGTCGTGTACCAGACCTAGAGACATGTGTATGTTGACTTAGCAAAACAAGAAGAGTTGGGGTGGGAAAGTCATGGTTCATGTGATCGGATAAGGCTGTTGACGTATCTTCCAGGCTCGCGCCAGTGGTTGGTGTCGCCACTGGGGTTGGTTTGTAGGGCTAAGTATGTACATCACTTTGGTCAGTGGGAAATTTATTTCGTCACCCGGGTTCTGTTTGAAGTTCGAACCAGGCAGAAACGGTTTGCGTGTAGTCCTCTAGGCCGCATGTGTAGCGGGATTGGATGCACGTAGGGGATTTGTGAATAGTCAGTTATCCGATGACAGGAACGTTGACTCTATGTGAGATATGTATCAGTGACTTGTTATAGAATAGTTACATGACATCGTTACTCGGATGATTATGAGTTATTGTGAGATACGGACCAGTTATATTTCTTTTCATACATAGATCGGGATTAATATTTAATTATCTATAATTTGATACTATGGTATATACATGAGGGTTTCCTTGTTTGGATTATTTCGCTCGACGTACTACGTCTTGAGTTGTAGATCTTTAAGTATTAATTCTAACTAGTGTATGACCCTGTACTTGGATGATTATTCTGATCGCTAGCTGCATGATCGACTTGTTACTTGGTTGATTTCCTTGGATTTATTATGATTATTCTATTCTAATAGTAAATTATATTTAGATTATTAGTATTTCAGTTGCATGTTTCCATTGTTATTACTATTATTGCATTGGTCGCACGATCGTTCTATTCTTCCTTTTAAGATCTTGCTGTGTGCCATACACCCTGACGTACACCTGTTTCCTCTGGTGTACGTCAGATTCATATGATGGTCAACTTCAGTTCGGAGTCGTACATGAGCCAGAGGATTCCCCGCAGGAGTGCTCTGCAGACCGAGCAGAAGAAGCCGAAGCTTAGTTATTGGTCCTCTATTTACTTTTATAGCACCTTCCACTCTGTTGATCGATGTATTTTATATTTTCTAGCATTTCTTTCAGATGGTCTTGTATAAGGGCATGTTGACCCGAATATTATGCCTGGGATGATATTCAGTTGTGATATGTATATTTTCTGTTCTGTGTTGTTTATTATATTCTCGCTATTTGTGATCGGGGACCTGTGCCTTTGCATTATATTTATTTTTAGACACTTAGCGTATTGGATTGAGAAGAAAAGAAAAGAGAAAAAAATAATAGTGTATATTTCTTCTCAATCTAATACGTCGTGGGCTTGCTCGCGTTCCGATTCCCTGGTATTTTGGGAAGCGGGGCGTGACATTTACCTACGGAAATATAGTGACGAAAATTTCTGTCGCCATAACGTAATATATAGCGACGGAAATTTTCGTCGCTATATTTTCGTAGGTAAAAATTTTTTGCCGACAGAAGTGGGAGTATTAGCGACGAAAATTTTCTGTCGCTAAAAACCTTTTTAGAGACGGATATTTCCGTCGCTAAAAATATTGATGGGAAAAAAAATTAGGCGCGGGCGCCCAAATTTTTGGGCAGCCCGCGCCCGAGAGAGGGATTTATCCCCAAATCTCTCTCTCTCATTTCCCCCCTCTCCTCATTTCCCCCTCTCCCTCTTCTGTTCTCTTCGCCGGGGACGCTACCGTCGATAGAGGTTCGCCGCCCAGCACCAGATATCAGCAGACTACATCGTGGTTGGGGGCTGAATCAGCGGCCTCTGCACCGCCTAGACGCTCGCCACTCGCCACACCGGCACGGCCCCCGAGGTGCTGGTGATGGAGGCGGGGGATCGGGATGGCTATCTATGGAAGGAGGGGCCTAATAGCTTCCAGCCCTCGGATCCAGTCCTCTCCATGGCAGTAAATTTCACCCATAAAACCCTAGGTGGTTTTCTCTTTTCTCATTATTTTGTTTTTGCACGAGCCCACATTGTTTGTAAATTACAAGTAAAACCTCTTGTTCCTAGCCATACCAGCTTTGCTGCACGACATTATTAGTGTGGATACGTTGTTGTTCATAGGTCAATAGTGGTCTGAAGGATGAGCTCATGTTTGGTGATCCCGATGCCCCTCGTTTTGTTCTTTGGAATGGAAAACCCAGGACTGTGCCCTCAAAACCAACTGATTTGCCCTTCTTTGACCCGATGAGCATCGGTGATAAACTAAGGGCTAGATTTGGGGTTGAAGTTCCTTTTATGCAATTTATTAAAAAGTTGTTACGATATACTATTTTTTTGGGGTTGAAGTTCCTTTTATGCAATTTTCTTTATTTGTTGTAAATTTTTGCAGATAAAAGACAAGGCTGGGAAATCAAGTAACTCTGCTGCTATTTCATGTTCACATTGCCTGGTATTGGCCATATTCTGTTTGCTTTATTAATTTTACTTTTTTTTCAAGGTTCTGTTTTCAGATTTAATGAGATTGTTTTGTATTTCTTTTCTAAAAAATAAAAAATACAATATCAACAGGTCTTTTGGTCTTTAGTTATAGTATAATCTATCCAATCAGAGAGGATAAAAAAATACACCAACAACATGATCTGTGCAATTATTGATTTCGATTTTTAATAGTTTCTCGAATCCATATTGTATGTCTATCTCTTAAGTCCTAAGACTCCTAACCATTAACTCTGTTGTGCGCGGCTGAAGTTCTCGAAGCGCATGAACAATAACTCGAGATAAATCACAACCAATAAGCAAATCACAATCACGACAAGAACAATGAGTTTAACGTAGTTTGGCAAGTTGCCTACGTCTACGGGGCAATGAGGGGGGAGTTCTTACTATTAGAAATCAAGAGAATACAAATAGAGTTACAAATCTCACCGATCAAACCCTAAAACAAAGATCTAGATCTCTCACAAATCTCCCACAATTGGATGCAGTAATTCTTTCCAAAAGACTGCTCAAAATCGTCCTTGCTTTCAAACAAATAATACAAATTACTCATTCTGACGCCCTTCATCACAATCATGGACCCTAATGTGACCTTCAAACGTGCATCCATCAAGGTCACCTTATAGCCTGCTGCCTCCAAAGCTCCAAGTGAAATGATGTTCATCTTCAATTGTGAAACGAACCTTACATCATCCAACTCCCGAGTCACCCCGTCACTCATCTTAATCCGAACGGTACCAATACCACCAATAGAGCATGCATGTCCATTATCCATGAGCACAACATCCTCTCTTTCCAACTTCTAAAAGCTAAAGAACAAATCCCTCCTAGGGCAAACATGGTAAGAAGCACCCGAATCCAACATCCACTCTGTAGAGTTAGCAACACAAACTAACGGTAGTGCAGACAATGAATAGCCTGAAGAATCCGAATCTGAATTGTTGCCACTAGTCTTGACAACCTTCACCTCTGAAGCTTGTACAGCTTTCCCCTTATTCTTCTCGGCTCGATCTAACTTTGGACATTCAGCTTTCCGATGTCCATCCTCTTTACAAAAAACACACTGATTCCTACGAATCCCATGATGTGCATCTCTAGGCTGCGACCTCCTGCTTCGGTTTGAACCACGGCCATGAACTACTAATGCATCTCCCGATGCCTTCTCGGAGGGTTCATCGACACTCTTCCTCAACTCATAATTCACCAACGCTGAGGTCACCTCCTTGTATCTAACAGTAGTTCTTCCATTAATCATAGTTAGGACAAAAGTACCATAATCATCCTCGAGCAACGAACACAAAATTAGCATCGCCTTGTCTTCATCCTCAACCATGATATCCATACTGGCCATGTCTGAAAGTAGCTTCGTGAAGTTGTTAACATGCTCCCTGATGGAAACTCTCCTCTTCATCTTGAACTGGTAAAACCTCTTCTTCAAGTGAAGCCGATTCTCAATGCTCTTAGTAAGATACTTTTTATCGAGTGTTTCCCACATCTTCTTCACTGATGTCTCGTTCATCATATCATAAATAAGATCCGACATCAAGCATGACCGAATAACTCCACACGTCCTACTATTCATCTTCTTCCAAACTTTTTCTTCCATATCAGCAGGTTTCTCTTGTAACTCAAGAGTCTCGTCCAAGTTTTGAGCGTCCAACGCATCCATCACCTGACACCTCCACAAACCGAAATTGATCTTGCCGTCAAACTTTGGAACATCAATCTTCATGTTATTGATGCTCAAACTATGTATCATCTTCGTAAGAGACGAACCTGATGTGCTTAATTCTCCCATGTTGTCGATCTAACTCTTCAGATAGGAACCTTCACCAAATCCTTCGAACAAGCCTGAAGCTCTGATACCAATTAACTAATCTCACTAACATATCTCTTAATCTCTCCAAATAAACCCTCAAATAACTGCTCAGAAAAACTCTCCTTTTCCTGCGCTCTAATATCCCCAAACCAATCTTCAATCCAAGCCAAAGAAACCCTAAATGTTGGTATTTATAGTAAACACCAAACCTAATAAGAACAGGAAACACAAAACAGGCCCTGACCCGATTAGCGGTCGACCGCCCAAAGCTCGCGGTCGATAGCGATCCAGCGACAGAGACCAAATTCGCCTACAAGGTCTCATGGTCGACCGCAACGGTCGACCGCGCCAAATCCAGACTCCTACTCTGGCTTGTGCACATTCATGGTCGACCGACCTTGCGTCGTGGTCGACCGCACAGCACCTAAAACGACTCCTACGCTTCCAAACCTGTTCTGATCCAAAATTTCTTACTGATTCTACAATTCTCTACCTCGACGAAGTTTCTTCCAAAAGCTGAGCCGACACCGACCAAACCAAATGCCTCACTTGTTGAGTCCAGTATGAAGTGAACAATTCACGACAACGGACTCAATCTACAACAAGTCAAGACCCAAATGGGAGTGCGAACACTCTCCCAAACGTTCGTATCTACTCACCAAATCGGCTGCATCAAAACTAACTGCCTACGTATTCACTTGCCCAAGGAATTAAGACTTCATGTAGTTCACCCAAACGGCCTCTAAAGGCCCTTAAACAAATAGAAAAGTCTACAACTCCACCAATATCATCTACATCCAAATCTAAATGATCCCCAATGTGTGTCACCTCAGCTAGAATCCTAAATGATGTAGTATGATCTGGAGTATGTGGAGTAAACCCCATCGAACATGGAGTAGCATCACCCTCCACCTGCTACGATATCTAAATAACCTGATCAACACTCTCTACCTGTCGAGAGTCAAAAAGTGACATACCAACTCAGAACAAAATCAGAAGCTCCCAACCGATAATCAAATAAGCCTCTGAATCCCAAACGCGTAATCAGATCAAATCTCACATCCTCGATGTGACCAAATGCTGGGTAACCAAATATCTGACGCTAACCAAAATCTGAAACAGCTCCACTAGATCCAATAACTCCAAATGCAACAGTTGGCGACCTATGACTAAGATGCCCCAAATATGTCGAACCTCCTAAACCAGAGCCAATGCTCGACAACCAACGTCGATCCCCCTCCAGAAAGGAACAACCAATCAAAAATATCATCTTATCTCGTCGCCATAATGTTTCCTCTCCAATGAAGTGTCTCAAACTGCCATGAGCTCGGCATAAATGCAGAAATAGGTCCCTCTTGTACCTCACGCTAAAATCAGAATGAAGTACCTTCACCTTCTACCAATACACTTCTTCAACTATTGTTGACTACTAGGACTTTAAAACTAACAGGACTTGGTTGCAACCTACAAATACCTAGTATAATCCCCAACATAGAAAACCAAAATACCAATTTACCTTCTAATAATGCCTCCTTGGAAGGCCCCTAAATGCCTGAATGAACACCAAATAGAAGACCCCTCAATCATCGAATAGAAGTGCCAACGTCCACCTCAGTCTTCTTGCTCATACCAATGGGTTCACAAGACTTCAAACTGTACGTTAAAACACTCCTTAACAACCTATGCACATTATTACCAATCAAATAACCCAGCATCAAACAACGCCACATTCTAGCCGAATCTGATGAAGTCGTCATCTCCCTATCAATAAGAATAGGAAACACAAAACAGGCCCTGACCCAATTGGTGGTCGACCACCCAAAGCTCGCGGTCGACTGCTCAAAGCTCGCGGTCGATCGCGATCCAGCGACAGAGACCAAATTCGTCTATAGGGTCTCGCGGTCGACCGTGCCAAATCCAGACTCCTACTCTAGCTTGTGCACGTTCGTAGTCGACCGACCTTGCACCGCGGTCGACCGCGCAGCACCCAAAACGACTCCTGTGCCTCCAAACCTGTTCTGATCTAAAATTTCTCGCCGATTCTACAAACTCCATAGGTTTTATATGGAATTAGACATAGTTGAACGGCGCTAGAGTTTACTCTTCTAGTTTTAGAATAATATACGGTCAAAATAAGAAGAGAACTATGTTTGAAAAGATGCAATGATTAAATTGTGTAATGAAACCTACTGCTGTTTGAGGCTGGAGTTTTTTTAATCAAACTGGGAGGAGGACCATTTATATTGTGTAATGAAACCTTCTAGTTTTTGAAAAGATGCAACGATTAAATTGTGTAATGAAACCTTCTAGTTTTTGAATTCTAAATTATATTGCTCTAGAGGTTCATGCTTGGATATTACTCTATGTTTGTTTTTGAAGGAAGAAAATAATCTCAAACTAATAGTTGATGGGCTTTGATAAGTAGTTTGTTTCCCTATCAGTTTAGATATTAAACTATAACATAATATGCTTATACATTGTAAATGACAATCATGTATTTGGTGATTTAAGGGAAGTTGATATAACAATCTGAGTATTGTTTTTACCTTTTAAATTAATTGTGTGTTGGTTCATGCTTAGATATTACTTTATGTTTGTCTATGTTGAAGGAAGAAAATAATCACAAACTAATAGTTGATGTGTTTTGATAACTAGTTTGTTTCCATATTAATTGTGTGGAGTGTGGTGCATACGTGCACGCGTGTACGCGTGCATGCGTATAGGCGTGTGTGCGTGTACGCGTGCATACGCGTATGGTGAGAAAGTTGTGGGTGGGGTTAGGGTGTGTGCATGCGTTGTTGCAAAAATTGTGCGTGCGTGCGTATAATACATAAGAATATGCCATGGTACTCTCTCCGAAACATGTAATACATAAGAATATACCATGATACTCTATCTTAATTCTATACTTCCATGTCATGCCATGTTGTTAACGTTTGATTTATATTTGTATGCCGGGACTTATATTTGCAGGTGCAGCTGGTGATGATGATGGTGATGATGAATAGGAGGACTGATTTGTTTTTTTACCTTTGAAAATAATGAATGAGTGTGTGCTGTATAAACAATATTTATTATGGTGCATGCTGTATAAACAATGTTTATTATGTTGAGATATTTTTATTAAAATATTTATGTTATATATATGTGAGAATGAATATTATACTGCTGATTGAACAGGGTTTTAAATTTATTATATTATTGTACAGGTTTTTTCAATTTTCAAAAATAATTGTTCTTTTTTTAAATTGTTATAGCGACGGATTTTTCGTTGCTAATGTTATTTTTAAGGATAGAAAATTTATCGCTAATGTTTTTTTAGCGAAGGAAAATTCGTCGCTAATGTTTTTTTCCTTTTTTTTAAAAAAATAGAGCGACGGATAATCCGTCGCTAATGTTCTGTCAGTGACATTTAGCGATGAAAAATCCATCGCAAAAGGTCATTTTAGCTACCCTCGCTGTATTGACGGTATTTTGACGACATAATTTTAATTTTTCCGTCGCTAAAGGTTTTAGCAATGGATTTTCGACCTTTAGCAACAGATTTGTCCGTCGCTAAAAGTCCTATTTCTAGTTGTGGCTAATTGAATTGTAATTGATTTTTGACTGAATAATTTACAACAAAAGCAAAATACTTTATGTAATTCTTTTGAATATACTAGCCATCTCCTATCATGCTTTTCTCCATTTGGTAATTTTTGAATGTAATGAACAATAGAAAAGTGCCTAGAATTTTTATCATTTGGAAAACATAAATTGGTTTCTCTAATTGGACCTTTTTCAACTAATTAATCTATTAAATTTGTATTTATGTTTTCCCATTGTGCTGGATCATATATATTTTTAACAATAGTTTCATAAATATTGTTAAAGTTTTTATCTTCTTGATCAACTAATTCATCTTCTTCTAAATTATTATTATCTTCTTTGTTAATATTAATATTTGGTGAATTAGATTTATGATTATTAGAAAGTTCTTGACAAATTTCTTTTTATCCTAATAAAGTATCATCTTCT
Source organism: Asparagus kiusianus (assembly GCA_022839385.1). Classification (NCBI taxonomy): domain Eukaryota; kingdom Viridiplantae; phylum Streptophyta; class Magnoliopsida; order Asparagales; family Asparagaceae; genus Asparagus; species Asparagus kiusianus. The sequence goes on from BQKN01000084.1 coordinate 580,466, forward strand.
AGTGAAAATTCAATTATTTTTTCATTTAAATTTTCAATTGGTTTTTCTGAGTTTTGATTTTTAGTATTAGTAACAAACCTATTAAGTGCTCCTTTTTGAGATTGAATAAATTCTTTTGTTTTTCTTTTTTTATATGTTTTACATATCCAGACTCATATTTTCTAGCAGACATATTTATATTCAAATTATAGAAAAAATAGATCCCTAAAAAGCTTAAAATTAAAGAAACAATAAAACTTGATTTATGCCTTGCACTTTCAATTTGATGATACTTTAAAGTCTGACACTATTACCTGCATGAATATGATAAAAGAAAAAACAAATATTAGTTTTTATTTAGATTAATTAGAATGAGCATCTAGGAGAATAATTGGCCCAAATTAAAAACACCATGTAAGGATTAAAATCTAATCAATTTAGTTGAAAAAACATATAAAAAAACATACATTACAGAAAAATTGATGACTTATTCAACCAGTTACAAGAAGCATAATATTTCTTTAAGATTGATCTTCGATCTGCTTATCACCAGTTGTGAGTTCAGGAGATGGATATTTCCAAGACCACATTTTGACTCGATATATGTCTTTTGAATTTCTTATCATGCCATTTAGGCTAACTAATGCACCCACAATATTCATGGATTTGATGAACCGGGTTTTTCGTCCATATTTGGACCAGTTCGTGATCGTGTTTATCGAGGACATCCTCATCTACTCGAGATTGGAGGTCGAGTATGAGTAACATCTTCGATTGGCATTGCAGACTTTGCGGGAGCACCAGTTATGTGCTAAGTTCATCAAATATAAATTTTGGCTATCAGAGGTCATATTTTTGGGCTATGTCATTAGCAAGGAGGGCATTGTAGTTGATCTAGCCAAGGTGGAGGTAGTACTTAATTAGGAGCCGTCAAAAACCGTCATAGAGATTCGTAGCTTCTTGGGTCTGACCAGCTATTATAGGAAGTTCATCCAGGACTTCTTTATAATTGCTACCCCGCTAACACACCTTACGAAGAAGGGTATACAGTTTATTTGGGGATCGGAGTATCAGAAGGTCTTTGAGACTTTGAAGGTAAAGTTGACTACAACACCGGTGTTGATCATCCCAAACAGTGATAAGATCTTTATTGTCTATACGGATGCATCTTTGTCGGGCCTAGGAGGTGTATTGATGCATACTCAGAGAAAGGTTGCTTACGTTTCACGATAGTTGAGGACTCACGAGCAGAATTATCACACTCACGACTTAGAGTTGACAGCGGTAGTCTTTGCACTTAAAGTGTGGAGGCATTATATTTATGGAGTTTAATTCGAATTGTTTACAAACCATCAAAGTCTAAAATATCTCTTCTCTCAGAAAGAACTCAACCAGAGGCAATAGCGATGGGTCGAGTTCATCAAGGATTACAAATTCACGCTTCAGTATGACCCAGGGAAGGTGGACATCGTAGTAGATGCCTTGAGTAGGAAGTGTCGTCACATGATTGCAACTTTGAGGTGTTCGTTGTATCGAGACCTCATACACTTAGTCAGTTTGACTTCAGACCAGTAGTAGGTAGATGCAGCGTATTTTTAGGAGTATTAGCCGTAAAGCCTTTATGGATGGATAGAGTGATCAATGCTCAATTAGAGGACTCTTGGATTCAAATCCGAAAGGGAGAAATTTCCAAGGAGCCCAAGGAAGATTGGACCATCAGATTGGATGGAGGTCTTCGAATGAAAGGCTGGTTAGTAGTGCCCGATAATCCACAGTTGAAAAAGGACCTGATTGATGAGGTACACTATACCAGGTACACTATGCATCCAGGCACAACCAAAATGTACAATGACTTGAAGAGACATTTTTGGTGGAGCGGTATGCGTAGAGGTATTACAGAGTATGTAGCTAAGTGTTTTACGTATCAGCAAGTGAAGATAGAATATCAAAGACCCGCAGGCACCCTACAGTCTTTACCCAATTCCTGAGTGAAAGTGGGAAGATATTTCGATGGATTTTATTGTGGGCTTGCCATGGTCTAACAAAGAGAACAATTCGATTTGGGTGATTGTTCATCGATTGATGAAATCAGTGCACTTCCTACACGTTAAGATAACTTATATGATGGAGACTTATGCGAGGATTTTCATACGGCAAATTGTGAGACTGCATGGAGTTCTAGAGACGATCATATCGGATCCTGACTCACTTTTCACATCGTATTTCTGGAAAAGCTTTCAAAATTCTTTCGATAGCCAGCTATCATATAGTAGTGTCTTCCACCCACAAATAGATGGACAAATAGAGAGGGCCAACCAAGTGTTAGAAGACATGTTGTAGGCATTTGTCATCGATTTTTAGGGTAGTTGAGAGGACCATATTCCATTGATTGTGTTTGCCTATAATAATAGTTATCAATCTACTATAGGCATGGCTCCTTATGAAGCATTATATGGGAGGCCTTGTAGATCTCTAATTTGTTGGGTAGAGCTGGATGATAGCTTGCTACTTGGGAAAGATTGGTTAGACAAACTTTAGAGAATATAACATTAATTCAGGGCAGTATTCTTGCGGCCCAGAGTCGACAGAAGAGTTACGCCGATCAGAGGCGACAAACCTTAGAATTTCAGGCTGGAGACCATGTCTTGTTGAAGGTATCACATATGAAAGGTGTCAAACGATTTGGAAGATAGGGAAACCTTGCCTCGAGATACATTGATCCATTCAGGATTGTAGATCATGTTGGAACGGTCTCATACCGATTAGATCTTCCAGCGTTAGTGTCTGGAGTGCATGACGTCTTTCATATTTTTATGCTCAAGAAACACTTACGCAACAAGGAGCAACAGAGAGTATTTAATGCGCCAGACTTAGAGCTCCAAGCGGATTTGACTACAGTTGAGATCCCAGTCCACATTCTTGCCAGGGAGGACAAAAGACTTAGAACTAAGGTGATCTCTTTAGTCAAGGTCCAGTGGAATCAAAAAGGAGCTGAGGAAGCTTCTTGGGAGTGCGAGGAGGATATGCGTTACGACTATCCACACGTGTTTGAGCAAGTATATTATTAGCTATGTCATTGCTTGTGTTCATATTATCTATATAGTCACATTTATACTTAACGCTAGAATGTGGGTGTTAACACTTAGCTCCTAATCATCCGGAACATATGGTATATACATGGGTTTCCTTGCTTGGATTTTTTGCCCGACATACTAGTTCCGTTTAATTAGGGATTAAGTGGGAGTATTCACATTTTAGACTGTTAAGTATAAATATCGCTTGTGATTCATATCTGATGATTAATGGTACGAGATGTGTATGTGAGGGTTTCTTTGTTTGGATTATTCACTCAACGTGCTTTTCTCATATTATTAATCTTTAAGATACGAATACGAAATTTCGGGGACGAAATTCTCTTTAAGGAGGGGTGAATGTAAAACCCTGAAAATTTGTGAAATAATTTTTGATGAGCTTTATATAATTGGTGATCATTCTGGGATGAATGGATCAGTTTAGAATCGATTTGAGATCGATTCATAGTTTCAACCTCGGTATCACGAGTCTACTGAAAACTATTACTATTTTATTTTTAGTAATTTTTTTGTTGATCATATGAGCACAAGATTTGCGTCATTGATCTTAGAATGTCGATACGGTGCTGTGGGTAAATTTTTGTTACTTTCTAAAAATAGAATCTAGAATCCTATTTTTAAATAATATAAAATATTATTTATATTATTTTATAACCCACCTAACTTCACCTATATTGTGCCACCTACCCCCTTATCTCACTCTATAAAAGCAATCCTCCCCTTCACTCTCCTCACATAGCGGGAAAGAAAGAGAAGGAGAGAGAGAGAGAAAGAAAAGAGAGGAAAAGAGGGAGAGGATTTTGGCTATTCGGAGAGTAGGAACGCATAGAAATTCTAATTTTAGAGATAAATAAAGGAAAGTTTATCTATTTCCAAACCCATCCCCAGAGAGGAATAGAGGGAGAGGATTTTGGCTATTCTAATTTTTGATGATGGCGAACAATCTATGCAAAGAATATATAAAATATGCATGAACCATTATGAATATATAAAAGTAAAATCTTTATGCATAAACCAAAGCAAGATATATTCACAATAGACTTGTTTCTCCCCCCTTGTCAACATGAAAATGGGAAAAACAAATAAGAATGAAGAGAGTGAAAGCTCCCCCTACAAATAAGCGTAGATGAGTATAAAACAAATATAGGAAAGAAAGCTACCACTATCAAAATACCATAAGGAAAATATGCAATGAAGGCTAAGTCAAACATGTAAGTAATCATAAAAACATGCTAATAATAACTTACATATAAAGAGACCAAGTCCTCACTCACGCGCTCCCTGGAAAACTTCCCTAGGGTCACCCATCCTAGAATTTCTCCAGGCCAAGCACACTTAACTTTGGAGTTTTTAAGAGTTGGGTTTCCGAAAAGAAGATGCATCTTGGTGGTATGAGTATTCCAATCAAATCTATCAATACTAATCACATCACCCTCTCAAGGGTTAGGGTATTACATTCCACTACGCCTTAATGCCATTATTCCAACAGTTATGGGTGTAGTTTTTGCTTGTAACGGTTCCTCAACGTTCATGGATGATCCCCAACACCTATGAAGCCCCATGGACCGCACAAAACTCGAGAAAACTATCGCCAAGTCTATTTTAGCTTCCGAGATAGTCACAAGTGTCTTAGAAACTACATTTTGTCTTTATAGCTTCCGAGACAGCCGCGAGTGTCTCGGAAATTATGATTTGCCTTCATAGCTTCCGAGACAGCCGTAGCTATCTCGGAAACTATGAGTCTTCTCATAGTTTCTGAGATATATTTTATGCCTTGAAACTTATGTGATGTGCTTTTTGTACGTTCCTTAGTTGATCTTTGGCTTTGGATGATCCTTTATAACTTAGATAATGACGTTTATCACCTTCTCTTCAGTTTGAGCTATGTGTAATACTCTATAGATAATTTTTGATACATACAGATACCCCCTCTAAAGTGTTTCAGCCTCATTCTTTCATAGAGAATGCTGGAATACTTTGGATATGATACGCCCAACCTTCAATTCTCTGACTTCTCTAGCTTTCGGTCTATTCATTATTTATTTGAATAGCCAAAATTCTTCCGATGCTTCGTTTATCGTCTGACCGTTGTCGAATTCTTAAATTAAAATTGGTGTGTTGATTTCTGAATTTAGCTCGTGTTGTTGAGTAGACGATGAACTGATCATCTTGGTCGGGAATTCATATCTGAATTATGATTGAACTTCCAGGAATTAATCTACGCCTTATTTCAGCAAAATTATCGACGCATTATCTGGCGTCGATCTTCATTGCAGCGTGAACACAGTTTATACTCATACTTAATTGGAATCTAAATAGTTTAAGCTCTTAAGGTGTTGGAGCGGGGAGAATCTGTTTATACTCATGTACTCCTCAGAGTTTTCGGGAATTAGTTTAACCTCGTGTACCTGTTGGAGGTTCAAGGAGATGAAGTTTATACTCATATATTCATCGGAGTGTGGGAAGAGCAAGCTGAGAATACATCGGAGACTCGCCAAGTTAAGCTCTTTGTGTGAGATTTGATTGTAGGATGAGCTGTAGATGCTGATACAGCTACTATCTCTGAAGCTATCCCAGGCGCTCGAGTTATTGAGACCAACTGATGGAGCTGATGCGTCAATAACTATTAAAATTGATTAAAGATGAGGCCTGTACAAGCTTTATGAAGAGAAGATCTAAGAGTTAGAAGAGCAAATTCGTCATGACAAGCTGTATATTATAGGATTTTTAGCAAACCCTCGGCCATTAACGGATTTGATGAGCTTTTACCGACTACCATTTGAGTCGGGCTAGCATGTAGATTGTTTAAGTCTATTCTACATATAACGTTATGCTAAAAGTATGAATTTAAATACATAGACTTTATTATTTTCACAGGAACACACCACCCGACAATGCATATTAGGCGTAGGCTTATCTCTAATTAGGGATTGAAATAATATCCCCATGCGTGTAAAACATGGATTTTAGTTAGATTCTATCTTCTCTTAGGGCAAAGACAAACCCGGTGCTGGAGAGGAAAACTTTTATATTCTATCTTCAAGTCTTCTCTTGGGGCAAAGATAAACACGATACTAGAGAGGAAGAATTTTATATTCTATTTTCTACTACAAAAGAAACTCAAAGTGGGATCTCCACTTCGAGAATCCTAAAGGTAAAACTAAGAGTGGAATCTTCACTCTGAGAATCAAAGAGATTCAGATAACTCTAACTTTTATAGGATTGGTTACCCAATCTGAAGAGGAATTTCTTGTTTATCGAGATGAAATTCTGACTTCGGCCCTAACTATTTAAAGGTTTGGCCATGCGGGAATTTTAAAACGACTCTAACTGTGGGAAGATTTGATCGCCTGTTGTGGGTGGAAGACTCTTGTTTATTGAAAGAAAAAATCTGATTTTGGTCCTAACTATTTAAAGGTTTGACCAAAAGGAAGTTTGAGACGATCCTAATTGTTTAAAGGTTTGATCATTCAATTTGAGTGGACCTCTTATTCATGGAAGGAATCGAGAGTGGATTTTTGCTTTGGTCCTAACTGTTTAAAGGTTTGACCAAATGGGGATTTGAGATGACCCTAAGTGTTTAAAGGTTTGATCGTTCAATTTGGAAGTGGACCTCTCATTCATGGAAGGAATCGAGAGGGGATTTTGGTTCTAGACCTAACTGTTTAAAGGTTTGACAAAGTGAGTTTTGAAATGATCCTAACTATGGAAAGGTTTGATTGCCTGATGTAGGTGGAAGACTCTCGTTTATCAAAAAAAATTTGGTTTTGGTCCTAACTATTTAAAGGTTTGACCAAAATGGAGTTTGAGATGATCCTAACTGTTTAAAGGTTTGATCGTTCAATTTGAGTGGACCTCTCGTTCATGGAAGGAATCGAGAGAGGATTTTAGCTATGACCCTAATTGTTTAAAGGTTTGACCAAATAGAGGATTTGAGACAATCTTAACTGTTTAAAGGTTTGATTATTCAATTTGAAAGTAGATCTCTCGTTCATAGAAGGAATTGAGAGGGGATTTTGCCTCTAGCTCTAACTGTTTAAAAATTTGACCAAGTAGGAGTTTGAGACGACCCTAACTGTTTAAATATTTTATCGTTTAATTTGAAAGTGGACCTCTCATTCATGGAAGGAATCGAGAGAGCATTTTGATTTTGGCCCTAAATATTTAAAGGTTTGACCAAGTGGGAGTTTAAGACCACCCTAACTGTTTAAAGGTTTGATTGTTCAATTTGAATGTGGACCTCTCGTTTATGGAAGGAATCTAGAGGAGATTTTGGTTGTGGTCCTAACTATTTAAAGGTTTGACCAAGTGAGAATAGAGGAACGACCCTAACTGTTTAAAGGTCTAGCCGTTCGATGTGGAAGTGGACCTCTCATTCATGGAAGGAATCGAGAGGGGATTTTAAATTTGGTCCTAACTGTTTAAAGGTTTGACCAAGATGGGATGGGGGAATGACCCTAACTGTTTAAAGGTCTAGTCACTCGATTTGAAAGTGGTCCTCTCGTTCATGGAAGGAATCGAGAAAGGATTTAGCTTTGGGCCATAACTGTTTAAATGTTTGACCAAATAAGAAGTGGGAGTGGGGTACAAATAACCGTAAGAATGTTAACTTGTACAAATCACTCGGTATGGGTTTTCGGTGTCAAGTGGCTAGGATTTAACATGAAGGGGTTTGATAGTCACATGGATCAACAAATTAAAATTTTGGATGTCATGTTAGGAATTCAACAATAGGAGTGTTAAAGGCTTAGACACAGTGGGAGTTTGAATGGATTTAACTGTGAAGAATTTCGGTGAATCCACCGTTAATTAATTTGATCAGTGAGAGTTTTTGTGGTGGAGGACCGTGAATCATTAAGCACTCTACAATTACTCCGTGGGAGTTTCGTGAGAGAAGATTGACTCGATGAAGTCATTGAATCTCATCTCGACGAAAGAGTGCTCTGAAAGTCACAGTAGGAGGGTTTTAATCATCTTGGAAATGATTAAATAGCCACAGTGGAAGGTTCTTAATCATGATTAAGAATGAATTATTCCGATGATTGGTTTTTACTTTGAATAATCAATCGGTTTTGGGTTATCCTTAAGAATGCCATGTGTAGTATGCTCCAGGAACTTCTCATTGGAATGCATTGAGGTATTCCACCCCAGAACTTTGGCAAATCTGAATCCAATTATATTCGACCACATTGTTAGGTTATCCTTAAGAATATTAAGAGTAATATGCTCCAGGAACTTCCCGTTGTTGGAAATAAGGGAAGCGGTTTGTCCTCATATACCCATTGGAGGTTGGGGAAATAGTTTATACTCATATACCCGTTGAAGTAAAGGGAGAAGCAATTTATACTCTTATACTTATCGGAGTCTAGGTCGTCTTTATTTAGCTTTTTTGGCCGTTATGATGCCAGAGTCAATTAAGGATTAAATTTTGTTTTTGAGGCCGAAGCAAGCCTTGGTAGGATGAAAAACTCTCCTGTGGTATGTATAGTATTTTGGATCCGTAGTCCTCTTAGCTCCCTCCCGATCTTTAATAGGTGATAGCTTGATTTTGTCATTGATGAGGAGGTACTTCAAGATGGTTAGAACTTCATCATCTTTAAAAGAATACTCCTTCTAGAACCTTAGATCAGGAGTCCTTCGCTGTTTTTAAGGTTGTTGTTGTGATGTTTGATTAACATCAACAACAATCACATGTGCTGTCAGCTGGCTTCTCTCGGCCTTCTTTCTTCTGAGGGAGCGCTCGACCTGTTCTCCATGAAATTTTAATACCTTCCAGGTGGTTGAGGGGACAACCCCCATGACTTTGAGGACATCGACGGAGAGATTGTGATGGCAGGTCTAGAGTATGAACTTCTTTATGATCGGATCTCGGCAATTCATCTCTTTATTTTGGAAGCATTTGAAGAAGGTGTCGACTGACTCTCCGCTCTTCTTCTTCTCATACAAAAGGGTTCCAATTGACACATCGGTGTCTTCATTGAAGAAGTTGCCGAGGAACAGATTTTTCATATCGTCCTAACAGTTAACGCTCCCTGGCTTGAGACGTTGATACCAATCGTAGGCAGCCCCGTGAAGGGTGCCTACGAATGACCGTACCATCAAGGGCTCATTACCAGAAATCATACCTAAGTAAGACTTGAAGTACATTAAGTGTTGAGTTGGCGAGCCTTTCCCATCAAATGGTGTGAAATTGATCAAACTGAACTTCAGAGGGTATGGAATTGACTCCCACTCCCTCGGGTATGGGCATGAAATGTCGGTCTTTTTCACCTCTTGAGACTACATCAAGGCGTTGATCTTATTCTCAAGCTCTTCCACCATTTTATTATCTCCATCCTTAATTTTCTTTGGGGGACGTTGAGGAGGATCAACCTGACCATCCCTAGTGTTATGGTTATTAGGAGGAAGATCAGCAAAAATGTGTTCATCCACATCTGCGTCACTATCATCTGTGTTGTTTTGAGCACAACGGCTAGTTTCAGCTCGCTGACTTAGCTTAGGTTGTTCAGACTGAGTCTTGAGCTCCCTCATCTACTACATGGCTAATTCTATCTCCATCTTCATTTCAGCTTGAATTTCTTCTTGCTGCTTAGCCAGAGCTTCTTGAAGCATTTGAGCTAATTAATCAGGTGTGATAGTGAATACCTCCCTAGCTTGCCTTATACTGGACGTTGTTGTAGGCGTCAAAAAAATGCTCACAGACATCCAAATACCAGAAGAGATCATTTAAAAGAAACAACTCAACAAAACGACATGTGCACATGGCCCATGGCGCCGCGGCTAAGGCGCGGCGACTTGTGGTGCCGCGGTTGTAGCGCGGCAGCATATGGTGCCGCGGCTACAGCGCGGCAGTCAACCTTGCCGCGGCTAATGTAGAGGGGTTCTGTGACGGTTACGAGGTAGTTATACGATAGTTTTTGAAGTCCACGTGGTGAAATATCAGAAATAGAACGTGTGCTGACGTGGACAAGCAGTTAAACCACGAATAAAGTGGTTAAAGGTCGTGGGAGAACGGTTTCAGGCACGATGAAAACGTGCTTGTAACCGCTCCTTTGACCGCGGCAGCCTATACTGCCGCGCCAATAGCCGCGACAGGGTTGGCTGCCGCGGTCAAAGAGAGGCTACTTGATCAGTTATTTCACCCCATTTTCGCTGTGGTGCACTTCTACCCCTATAAATACCCCCCTATACACGGAATAAAGGACGGAGAGCAGATTGGAGCAGAGGAGACTTAAACTTTTGGAGATTTTGAGAAAGAGAGATCATTTTCACCCTTTGACAAGCATCATTTGGTGATTCCTAGAGATCTAGCTTAGACTTGATCTTTGGAAGAGTGAATATCTTACATCGATAGGATATTCGCTTCAAATCCATACTTCGATAAACGAAGGAAGGATATCAAAACAACCTTACGATCTTCGAATCGGTGGTCCACGAGCTAAAGCACTCCCGGCACAGGCAAAGTCCCACAAAACAGTGTTCGATAAACGAATTCTGTGTTATTTTCTTCAAGAGTTGTAATTTTCTTATTTTCATTGTAATTTTTCTGTAATCGAAAGAAGATTAATGGAATCTACGATGGAAACAACTTTTGCTGAAAACAAACTGGCGACCACAGTGGGAGCCAGCGGCTTCGCTGCCGAAGCCGCCGTGTCGCAGCCGATAAAGATTATCGTCACTGAAGAGATCGAATACGAATTCGATCAAGCCAAATTTGAGGAATACTTGTCGTCCTCATCCTCAAAATCCTCCTCACTCCGCAGGTGCAGGAAGATTTCTTCTCCTAAGAAAGTTTACAAGTCTACAGTCTCTACAAAGGCCGCAGATGAAGATTCCGGCCCAATAGTTGATGAAAAATCTCTCTACAATACCTCTGCCCCGAAAGACTCCAAACCCATTAAGGAGTCGCTGATGGATAGTTCACCAACATTGACGAAGAGAGCTCGTCAGAGGCAACGCCAACGTCGTGCTCGACAACTGGCTAAGGCCATGCAACAAACTGACGGGGTCCACTACTACGCGGACCTAAAGTCAAGGAACAGAAATGTGGTCCAGTTGCCTCAACAGCAAGATAATCATGTTTCTGCAAAACTTACAAAGGAAGAATGGACCCTAGTCAAAAGGGCTCGTTCAACCCTGAAAGAACGGATTCAACGGCGTAAAGTAAAAGCCGCTCGTGCCCGTGCACTTCGTCAACAAGCTCAGAAGAGCAAGGAAGAGAGGGTGTCTGAAAAGCCATTAAAAAATTGTAAAATTTGGGTTCCTAAGATTGAAAAAACCCAAAAATCACAGAGTCATGCGGATTGCAACCGCGGCAGTACAAGCTGCCGCGGCAATGTTTTCGACCGCGGCAGTTATGGCTGCCGCGGCAATATGTTTAACCGTGACAGCTTGAACTGCCGCGGCATTTCAGAGGGCCTTGATGTTCGTCGTGATCGCAAGGCTACAATTGCAGTTCCATTGATACCTAAGACTGGTCCCTCTGCTACAACAGCATCTGCTTCATCACCAATGAAACCCTGGGTTAGCCCAGATTTATCCAAATTCAAGATAACTATGGCGGATCGCCTCGGTCCTTTGGCTGACGATCGAGGCAAAGCCCCAATGAAAGAAACACCAAGTCCAGCAAGCAAACCCTTGGTAGTTTCCTACACAGGGGGTCGTAAACACCCTCCTGTCAGACTTAACCCGGTCCAAGACAAAAGAATACCAGTTCATGATCGTTTAGGACCTGTGAAGACTCCACTCCCGCAAGGGGGTGTATTTAAAAACTTAACCTTGGATCGCTCAGAAACGACAAATAATCGTCCTGTGCATGTTAACAAGGTTCGCAAACCAGAGATAGGTTGCTCAAATCACGGCAGTGATGAGCTGTACTATCAAAATAATAATTCAAGAAAAAGGATTGCCCGAGAAGGTGAGTCTCATTGCGCATGCGAAAGACTCATCAAGGCAGTATTAACAGAATGCGGCTGCTCACAAACCCCAAGACGAGTTTTTGTGTTTCAAAGACTGTCAACCGAAGCGTCGAAATCCAAAATGAGACGTTTCAACCAGAGAAAGCCTGCAAGGCGGCAAGATGAATTCCCTGAGGTCACCATTAATATGACCGGCAGAGGAAAACAACAAATAGTCAACCCTGACCCTGATTTCTCTTCAGAAGGAAGAGTTGAGCGGGGTCTTTCTCAAAGAATGAAGCGGTTGCAACGAAGGGCCAACCGACGCCGAGACTACAAGAGGATGCACGAAGGTTTATCGTTAGAAGAAGAACTATCAGATACCTGTTCTGCGGTCACTTCGGACGATACCGCATCCAGTGTGGGACGAGCGAGAGAATCATTCGCCATCACGCCGGACCAGTTAGCTCAGATACTGCAGGAAGCGTTGGCCAAACAACGCGAAGAGATCAGAGCTGAGATCAGAACGGAGATGGAGCTGACAATGCAGCAGGTACGAGACTTGCAGGCTCAACAGCACCAACCGGAATCAAGCCAAAAAGCAGAATCCAGTAAACGCAATGCCAAGCTTGTACATATAGCTGAGAATGATGACAAAGAAGACGAAACTATTTTTGATGATCCTCCTACAGATAAAGACGATTCTGGAAGCGGTCCGGCCAAATCAACTCTTCAAGTTCATCTGAAAAAGACTGAAGAGGAAGACAAGAAAATGCAGGATCTTGAGAGCAAAGTCAATGCTCTAATGACGGCCCAGGAAGTGAAGAAGACGGGCATTCCATATCCATACCCGAGGGAGTGGGATCTAATTCCTTATCCCCCTAAATTTAATTTGATTAACTTTACTCCTTTTAATGGCAGTGGTTCACCAACTCAGCACTTGATTTATTTCAAGTCGCATCTCGGCGCAATATCAGGGAATGAAGCCCTGATGGTACGGTCATTCGTAGGAACCCTGCGCGGGCCTGCCTTCGATTGGTACCGACGCCTGAAACCCGGAAGCATCAATAGCTGGGGAGATATGGAAGAACTGTTCCTCACTAATTTCTTCGACGACGACACGGAGGTGTCCATTGGCTCGTTGTTGGACGAGAAGCAGAAGAATGGGGAGTCGGTCGACGTGTTTGTCAAACGGTTCCGGAACAAGGCGGTGAACTGCAGAGATCCACTCACCGAAGAATTCATCCTACAGACATGTCACAACAACTTGTCTTTGGATGTGCTGGAGATAATGGGGGTTGTACCCTCTAAGACCTGGAAGGAGTTGAAGGTTAGAGGTGAACAGGCTGAACGATTTCTCAAAAGGAGGAATTTGGAAAGGGGTCAGCCATCAAACAATAATCAAAACCAGAAACAGAACTTCAATCCTCGAGGCAGGGGAAGAGGGTCAGGAGCCGCTGTCGACGCGCATCAGACGTCACAACAGCCGCCTCAACAGCAGCCGCAGCAGTCGTCATTCCAGCTGGCGCCAAATCAGAATCAGCAGCCTCAGAAGCAGTTTAAGCCTTCTGAGCCCAGGTTTCCAAAGGAGTATTCATTCAAAGATGATGAAGTGCCGGTCATCTTCAAATATCTGTTGGATAATAACAAGATTAAGCTTCCACCGGTCACAAACCAAGAGGAAGCGAAGAAAACCAATGACCCGAAATACTGTGCGTATCATAGGAGGGTCCACCATCCCACTAAGGCGTGTTATGTCTTGAAAGACAAGATACAGACCTTGATTGATGTTGGTATTGTGACCCCGAAGCCAAAGGAGAAGAAGGTGGGCGCCAACGCAGTCTCTATTAGCTTTGGATCAGTTCCATTATCCTGGTTTCAAGCCGAGCCAGTGTCAGAGGTCAAGATGCAAACCATCAACGATGACCCTCATGGACAGCGTCAAAAAGGGTTAGTATCACATACGGCCCCTAACGGCGAAATCCTTTGGGTTCATCCGGATCTGCTCGAAGACGAACAGTGGACGACATCCACGTCAAAGAAGAAGTCAAAAGGCAAAAGAAAGGAAAAGTCTTGTTACGGAGCCTCGGCGATTCCTGAGAAGAACGATGAGGAGATAGCAGCTCTACCACTTTCTGATGAAGAACAGGAAGTTTTCGCAACAAGAGGTGGAAATGAATATCATTACCAGTATCCTGAAGCTCCTAATCCTAATGGTAAAACTCTAGTAGAACTGGGGGTGGATATGACCCCACCCGTAGCAACCGAGAGACCTCAGAGAGTTGTTAAGCAGAAAGAAAAAGAACCTCAACCCAAAGAAGTTCAAATTCCGAAGCAGTCTCGTTTCAGTAAACCAATTGGACGAGACAAACCGGAAAGTTCAAATGCCCCATACCGCTTCGATGTCATGACTCAGTTAGCCAATATCCCAGCAAGGATCACGCTGTACGAGTTATTGCGCCTCTCGAAGGAAACCAGGATAGCTTTATAAGAAGCCTTGGCTGATTCTGAGGTATTCCTCACTCAGATTAAACCAATTCCTGAAGAGCCAGAGTCGTCGGCGCAGCATTGCAATCTGGCAGCCACTAAATTCCCTTGCATCGCTTTCACAAAGGAAGATATGCAAGTCAGGAACTCAAAGCATGATAGACCGCTATACTTTACTGGATATATCGGTTCGAGCATGGTCAACCGGATTCAAGTCGATCCGGGTTCCGCTGTTAGCATCATGCCACTTCGTTTGATGTACCACCTCGGGATTCCCGCCAGTAAGTTAGCCTCAACGGGAACTGTCATTTATGGATTCAACACTAGCGGATCAAGACCGTTAGGAAAAATCCGGGTGAAGTGTCAACTTGGAGATTTGAAGTCTGAGGTTACATGCTATGTGATCGATGCAGAAACTTCCTATAATTTACTGTTGGGTCGTCCATGGATCCACGGTAATCTTATAGTTCCCTCCACCCTCCATCAGTGTTTAAAATATGTCGACACTAATGAGGAGGTTAAGACAGTGGTCGCGGATAAGCAACCATTCAAGGGGTTAGAAAATTATTTTACTGACTCCCTTCTATATGGTGCTGAGTCCGAAACTGAACCATCAGCCCATGGCACGGACAGCGGAGATGAAGCTGATACCGAAGCCGGGCTCGATTATAGTGAAGGTCTTGTATTAAATGACATTGAACCTCTTGTAATCGATCTTGACGGTGATGAATCGTCGGATGAAAGTTGTAACTGGCAACTTGCCGATGAAATAATAAAGAATGATTTAGAGTATTCGCCTTGTCTTAATGATGTAATGCAGAAATTGTATGATAATCCTAATCTACACATGCCAATTCGTTCGTCCTGCACTGCGACAAGATATCTGCAAAATTCAGCCGGGACAACGATGATTCTACCTGCAAAGACAGGGGGTGAGAAAGAAATAATCTTTGGGAAAGGGAATCCATCCCCAGCTGCTAATCTTTTCTTGGGTAGTAGCTCAGATGAGGAAAAGCCAGGACAACATTTCTATCGATATAGTTGGCAAGCTAATGATTACATGGAGAGGCAAGGTTATGACCTCTCGCTTGGCGAAGGTCTTCATTTTGGTCAAGGAGTTAGAGTGCCACCCCGTTCTACTTATGTACCAAAAGGAAAACCAGATAATCATTATAGTCATAATAGAGGTCTAGGTTATGCTTCGTCATCTGAGGATGAAGATTGCCAACAGATCATCAGCCAGTTGATAAATGGAAGCGGGCATTCATCCGATACTTCAATGTGGGACTCCGACACGAGTATCGGAGAGAGATTCAAAGCCTTAATGTCGAACATGGCAACAGTTGATCCTTCTACAACTGAAGAAGACGATCAGTTGCCTATTTGGGAAGACCCATGGATGCATTACATGAATATCCAATATGGCGACCGATTTGAACAAAGAGAACCTCCTACTGAGGATAAAGTGGTCCAAATTAATATGGGTGACGAAACTAATCCGAAACCTATATTTATCAGCGGTGACCTTCCACCAGACGAGAAAGAGGAGTTAATCGCTCTCATTAGAGAGTATATTGATGTTTTTGCTTGGAATTACGAAGATATGCCGGGACTCGATCCGAACATAGCAATGCACACCCTCAACATAAAATCGGATGTCAAACCTGTCAAACAACAACAAAGACGGTTTCGTCCACAAATTATGGAAGCGATAGAAGCTGAAGTCAAGAAGTTGATCGACTCAGGTTTTATCAGAGAAGAACAACATCCTGAATGGCTAGCTAACATTGTTCCGGTTCTTAAAAAGACCGGAAAGATCAGAATCTGTATTGATTTCAGAGATCTGAATGCCGCCTGTCCTAAAGATGACTTCCCACTACCAATTACGGACGTCATTATCGACAATACTTGCGGATTTGAGAGAATGTCATTTATGGATGGTTTCTCAGGGTATAATCAAATCAAGATGCACCCAGACGATGAAAAACATACAGCATTCAGAACACCCATGGGGGTCTTTTGCTATACGGTTATGCCTTTTGGTTTAAAAAATGCTGGCGCCACGTACCAACGAGCCATGACGCAAATTTTTCAAGAACATCTGCGGAAAACCGTTGAATGCTATGTTGATGATTTGGTCGTTAAGAGTCGTGATAAAAAAGACCACATTAATGATCTGAAGACGATGTTTGATTTGATGAGAACTCATCAGCTAAAGATGAATCCGACTAAATCCTTCCTAGGAATGTCGAGCGGTAAATTTCTCGGATTCGTCGTCACCACAAAAGGTATTCATATTGATCCTGACAAAGTGAAGGCGATAAATGAGCTGCAACCCCCGAGAAATCTTAAAGAACTCAGAGGATTGCAGGGTCGATTGGCATATATCCGTCGGTTTATATCAAATCTGTCCGGAAAATGTCAACCATTCTCTAAACTTGCAAAGAAAGGCGTGTCATTCATTTGGGATGAAGCGTGTCAAAAGGCGTTCGAGGATATTAAAGCATATCTAGCGAATCCGCCTGTTCTCGTTGCACCGAAATCGGGCAGACCGTTTCTGATTTATGTTAAAGCGACGAGCCATTCGTTAAGTGCATTACTTGCACAAGACGACGATAACGGTCACGAGCAAGCAGTATATTACTTGAGTCGTACATTGGTAGGAGCTGAATCTCGCTATCCAATGATCGAGAAGGAGTGCCTTGCATTGGTATTTGCCGTCCAGAAAATGCGACACTATTTAGTGGGGCAGACGATTTATGTCATCTCCAACATAAATCCTGTCCGCGTATTCATGACCCAGCCGGCTTCTATGAATTGGCGTTTAGCCAGATGGGCTCTACTTTTATCGCAATATGACTTGTACTTTAAGCA
Source organism: Asparagus kiusianus (assembly GCA_022839385.1). Lineage (NCBI taxonomy): Eukaryota > Viridiplantae > Streptophyta > Magnoliopsida > Asparagales > Asparagaceae > Asparagus > Asparagus kiusianus. The sequence goes on from BQKN01000084.1 coordinate 597,795, forward strand.
ACAAAAATCGGTTAAAGGACGAGCTATTTGCGATCTTCTGGCGGAAAATCCTACAAAGGATATAGTCGAATTGTATGACGATCTGCCAGATGAAACTCACGAAGTTAATACTACCTCACATCAACAAGTGTGGCAGTTATACTTCGATGGGGCTTCTCGCGCAACCAATGTGGCAAGCGCACCCGGATGTTCTAAAATCTCCTCAGGAGTGGGGGTCGTTTTAGTGTCCCCGGAAAAGCATGTATTGCCTAGAGCATACTCGTTGACCGGACCATGTTCTAATAATGTGGCCGAGTACAACGCGTTAATAATTGGACTCAATTTTGCCAAAGAGCTGGGGGTCGAATACCTTGAAGCTTTTGGGGATTCTCAACTGGTAGTGAATCAAATACGAGGAGAGTATGAAGTCAGAAGTCCAGACCTGATTCCATACCATCAGGTGGCTATTGAGATGGCAAACTCATTTGAAGGATTTTTCATTGAGTACGTTCCACGTCTCCAAAACGCGTATGCAGACGCATTGGCGGCATTGTCGGTATCATTGGCTCAACCTCCCGAAACAGAACAATTGATTACAGTGAAGACTCACCAGCTTATCGTTCCGATCTACGACTCGGATGTTAAAGAAGTATACTCAACAGCAGTTGAACCCGAAGTTCGAGATTGGCGCTTTCCCATTATCGACTACGTCCTACATGGTATATTGCCTGAAGATATAAAAGAAAGGGAATCGATTCGGCGAAGAGCACCGAGATTTTACTACAACGCCACAGCACAAATGTTGTATCGACGATCGTACGACGGTCTTCTACTCCGTTGCTTATCCGGCAAAGAAGCAGAACAAGCACTCAAAGAGGCGCATAACGGAATATGCGGTGCGCATCAGCCCGGTCCTAAACTTTGTGATCGACTTAGAAGAATCGGGTATTATTGGCCAACGATGGTAAAGGATGCAGTTAACTACGCACGACGATGTGAAATATGTCAGATACATGCAAATTATATGCATCAACCTCCTGAGTATTTGCACCCATCGGCAACGTCGTGGCCATTCGAAACTTGGGGAATGGATATCGTAGGTCCTATCTTCCCACCATCGGTTAAAGGGGACCGCTTCATTTTGGCAATCACCGATTACTTCTCGAAATGGGCAGAAGCAGTTCCACTTAGAGAAGTAAAGACGAGTGATGTTATTAAGTTTATCAAACACCATATTATATATCGGTATGGTGTTCCAAGGCAAATAGTGTATGATAATGGTCCTTAATTCGTCAGTAACGCATTCATCAAGTTCTGCGGTAAATTCGGGATTAAGGACGTTTCATCGACGGCTTATAACCCTACGGCTAATGGATTGGCTGAAGCTTTTAATAAGACCATCATCAAGATTCTGGCAAAATTGGTGAAAACCAATAAACGAGATTGGGATGACAAACTTGGCGAAGCCCTATGGGCTTATCGCACAACCGTCCGTACACCAACCGGAACAACCCCATATGCCTTAACATACGGATGTGAAGCTGTTCTGCCACTGGAAATACAAATTCCTTCTCTCCGCATCGCTCTCGCAACGGGAATGACGACGGAAGAACATCATCAGAAACGTCTCGAAGAGTTAGAGATGTTAGACGAAAAGCGCTTGGAAGCTCAGCAACAGATCGAGTTTTATCAAGCTAGAATTTCTCGGACTTTTGATAAAAGGGTTCGACGACGAAGTTTTAAAGAAGGAGATCTAGTTCTTGCCGTCCGAAGACCTATGATTCTCACTTCTAAGAAGAAAGGAAAATTTGAACCCAAATGGGAAGGACCATTTGTAATAGAAACCGTCTATTCAAACGGTGCATATCGCCTGATTACCCAGGATGGCAACAAATTAATGATGCCAATAAATGGGAAGTTCCTGAAAAAATATTACCCATAATACGTTCAGGATAACCTATGTAAAACGGAAAGTTCCTAGAGAGTCCTATACAGGATATTTTAGGATAATCCGTCATCAGTTGATTATCATGAATAAAGAGTAATCATGTGAATAATATGTTCTTATTACTTTTGTTGAGATAAGTTTTAATAACAGTTAATCTTTCCTCACAAAACCCATTGACGCAATCATGGAAGTAGAAACTCGATGATTCGTAACCCCGTACCATGAAATTCCCCAATGATCAGATCGATCAAAAGTCATCGGTCTGTATCAGTTGACCCGTTATTTCATGTCAAATTCTTATATTTGAAACCAAAATTTCTCACCGAGTAGTTCGTGCAAATTGACAAACTCATTGTTATTTGTACCTTACTCCTATTCCTCTTTTGGTCAAACCTTACTACAGTTAGGACCAAAACCAAAATCCCCTCTCGATTCGTCCCATGAACGAGAGATCCACAAGTCGAATGATCAAACCTTTAAACAGTTAGGATCATCTCAAAACCCCCACTTGGTCAAACCTTCCTATAGTTAGGACCAAAGCCAAAATCTCCTCTCGATTCATTCCATGAACGAGAGGTCCACAAACTGAGTAATCAAACCTTATGACAGTTAGGATTATTCAAACCAATCCGGATTCCCCTAAGTGGAAACCCCACGTTGAGTTTCCTCCGCACCGGGAGATAGAATATAAAATTCTTCCTCTCCGATTCTGGGTTTATCTCT